>JAOVYU010000036.1:7892861-7902864 GCA_025674565.1 Synodontis membranacea | reverse complement strand
CGCATCATTTACACATAGGCCTACAGTCCATATGTACAGTAATTTTAATTTTAATTGTAATACAGGGGTGTATAATTCACTCAGACAACCGAGCATGCGCTGTATCATTTTCACTGTCTCAATCAACTTTTTAATGGATATACTGTATTTGAAAAAAAACGTGAAAGTTGAAGCGTGAAGTTTTCCCCGTTGATTTAGATGTGAATTCTTTGTGGGATTGATATCCAAATTTGATTATAGATGATTTTGCTGACATCTCCCAGACAACCACGACTTCACCCGTGTTCTTATCCAGTGTGTGTGTGAAGGGGCGGGGCGGGTAATCGCGGTCGGCATTAACATCATTGGTTGCATTCGAAGTAAGAAGTTATCCAATCCGACACTAAACAGCTCATTAATAATAATATTCAATGAGCCGTGGTCTCGGCTGGTCTCGAAATAAAATTCTGAGTACTCTTTGTCCGAGTCCATGACAAAACCGAGTACAAACAATGTACAAATCGATTAACTATATATGTTGTACAATCATTCTTCCCCAGAAAAAACAACAGTTCAAATTAATAATAAAAAAGCCCAATATTGCCTTGACATTCATGTCCATAATGAGTGCATGTAAACTTCTTACTACAACTGTATGTATGTATGTATTGTATTGTATGTATTTTTTTTTTAGGTTTTTTTTATCCAATCCAGTTGCAGAAGGCTACAAGCTACTGTAAATATCTGTTTACATACTGATGGCTGCTACTTTTTGCATTTGAAATAGACTGCTAATTGTTACTAAAAGAAATACTTTTTTCATTCAGTGCAGGCTGGTTTCTGAAACAATAATTCTCTAAGTGCCACATACTTTTGGGCAAGTGCCTGCTTCCTTTTTAATAAAATAGAAATTCCTACAAACCTTTGCATGTTAATCATTCCTTTGGTGGTGGCAGAGCTGTCTGTTTTATGGTTCTGCTAAAGTGCTTGTCTGTACATGACTTTCTAGAGATCTGAACCTTCTTGTAGCTTCCATCATGTTAATGATTAAACTCCACTGAAACCGTTCTAGCAATGTTCTCACAGGAATTATTAAAATACAGCAACAAACAACAAATTAGCACCAGAATCTTTAAGCATGTTTTTTTAGGGTGTTTCACAGATTTCTGGACCAGTATGCTAATTGTGGATACCAACATATTGTTATTACATTATAACAGTTCGGGTTTTTTCTAAAAAGGAATGGCTTTTTTGGAGAGAGAGAGAGAGAGAGAGAGAGAGAGAGAGAGAGAGAGAGAGAGAGCTGTATCACAGTTATGACACAAGTGAGAACATGTTTCTCTCAGACGTACTACTGCAAAACAACCAGCTGACATTAAATCTAACTGTGCGCTGTTAAAATGTGCTACGTGTTGTTCAAACCAAAAGACTATATTAAGGACCTTTGTTTGCAGAAATTGCACCCACTTAGTGTTGGGTGTTATGGTTAAGATCTAACTTAAGTCTATGTGGAACGTATGTGATTTGGTGCAATGGTATAACCTTTAGTTGTTTGTAAACTCAACCACAGTTCTTATGTATTTACGTTCAGATGTGTTTTGTTCATTTCCCACACACTGCAGCAGGATTTCATTAAGCAGATGATAACAGGACACAATCTACATTCTTTATTTCTCGCTGCATTCCGATACATAGACTTCAGAAAGGTGAGGTGCAACAGAAAAATGTCTACATATAAAGACATACTGGAGTTTGTATATAGGCAGACACATGATTCAGTGCAAAAGATCTAAAACCAACAGAACTTTGTATGGTAAAAGCATTGCACATAAGACATTTTGTTACAAGGCATCCCCAGTTCTGTTAAGCCTCAAAAGGATCCTGAGACAGGGCTGATTTTCCCAAGCCAGTTTTAGGTCACAAGATCATACTAAATTTGACAAAACGGATCCTGTGAACAGTTAATCCTCAAGCATTTGCTCAAGTGTATCACATCTCATCTTGCATTGACCTCTGTTTCTACTTCTGTTTCTATAGTGACCTAAATGTGGCAAAAAAGCATGTGCAAAAAATGCATTTGATTGCAAAAGCCATTTAATATGCATGAGCGCATAGTGGAAGACGTAACTCATATAATTCTACATTATTGAATTATTGCATTGTCTATAATATATTAGTAACTACTTATGATAAGTAAGAGTGTTTCGTCTCATTGGGGTGGATGTGCTGTCCTCTAGACAAAAACTGGAAGACATCTGCATTAGCATTAGATATTAGACTTGCATTAGCATGAACAGCATCAAGAAGTATTACAGTATAATGCATGTTGCTGTGAATGAATGCCAAGGGTCAGTACAAGCAATAGCTATGGTTAACATTTAAAATGGCTTCGCTCTGCTGTCTCTTTTTAGTATTAATATACAGTATCAAAACGTAAAAGTATATCACCTGTGTAGATATCTAAAATGCAAGAAAATAGATATTTGGATGAAAGAATACATGAGAGAACCGTACTGTAACTTAAGAAAAGAAAAAATATTTAAAAAATGTTGAATAGGGTAATTCTTTGAAAATACGATGCTAGATGAACAAGTCCAGCTTTAGTGTTAAGTAAATAGGCTGTATGCGGTTTTACAAGGAAAATATCATATATAACGTACACATAATGGGCAACTCTCATTAAACTGCATCTGAGTATAATTCTTAAATTATTAACAGGAGCATTTAGGCAAGAAATGCAGGACTCACTTGTTCAGGAAAAGGTGACTTTCTAATATGAACCTTGACTGATCAGCTTTAAATCGTGTAATTATTGATGAGTTACTGCAGTTAGGACAGGCTCAGGATCCATCATGACCCTGACCAGGATAAAGCAGTTACTGAAATTGTGTGTAATTGAAGACTAACTGTTCAATTAACATGAAAGAAATGGCACCCTATAACAGCAGGAAGAGTTACTGCGTGTCTGTGGTAGCTGTAGTTCTGGGCAGTATACCGGTTTTCACAGATTTCTGGACCAGTACGTGAATTTTGGATAACGACATATTATTATTACGTTATAACAGTTCGGGTTCTTGCTAAAAGGAATGGCTGTGTTTTTGTGTGTGTGTGTGTGTATGTGTGTGTATGTGAGAGAGAGAGAGAGAGAGAGAGAGAGAGAGAGATCTTTATCACAGTTATGACACAAGTGAGAACATGTTTCTCTCAGACGTACTGTACTAAAACAACCAGCCGGCATCTAACTACGTGCTGTTAAAATGTGCTAAGTGTTGTTCCACTTGATCAAACCAAAAAAACTATATTAAGGACCTTTGTTTACAGCAGATATTGCACCCACTTAGTGTTAGGTGTTATGGTTAAGATCTAACTTAAGTCTATGTGGAACGTAGTATGTGATTTGGTACGTTGGTATAACTTTTAGCTGCTTGTAAACCCAACCATAGTGCTAATGTATTTACATTCAAACTAGGTAAAAATTATGCTCTGCTGGTACAAGCAGCTACTGATAATTTTTTATGTTGCAGTTTGCACAAATATCGGTCCTTCAAATATTGGTTCATTTTGTGTAATGAAAAACATCTGTAATAAATTATTGATAAAAGAAGCCCAAGGTGAATACAGTACGGTCCAGTGCACGTAATGTGGCAGTTAGCCTCAGGTAAGCAGTTGCAGAAAGCTTGTTCTTGTGTTCTTAATGGACTAAGGATATTTCAGTATAGAATCATGACATGGCAGATCTAAACAAAAAACACAGAAAGAGTGAGGTTTTTCCCCCCAGTATGAATGTGGTGGTTATGATGTGAAGCTACTAAAAAGTGGTGGCGATTCACAAGTAATATATAAATAAGTATGCTGAACCTGTGCATCATAATTTTTTTTGAATATGATTATCATTAAAACCATATGAAGACACGATGATGCTTGAGGACTTGCGTATTGTAGAGAAACTGTTGATGTTCATGCTGACAGAAGCCCCAGACAGAAAGGAAGTGAGATGGTGATGGAAACAATCCAAAGTGCACCATGAGCTACTATGCTCAAAGCAGAACAAACTAGGAGATGTCCTGAAAAATGGAACAAGAGGAAGTCAAGTCAGACCGATCATTTTTTTTTTCAGTTTAACTCATTACCATAAACGTTTTTCTTTCTCATTTGCACAAACATGCACAATCATTTTAACACTCATATACACTGCACTCACTTTGGGCAAATGACATGCTATTCTCTTTCCAGGTGCTTCCTTGATACACCCTGCAGGTGTAAGTGTATGCCCGGTCATCTGACATAGGCATCCAGGTGAGGCGGCAGATGTTAGGGGGCAGCAGTGTGACATTAGTACGACGTCTGGTCTCTATGGGTGGGATGAGGTGCACTGGGTTGTTGGGATTTGTGGTGCCCATCAGGCGTCCGTCTTGTCTGAACTCACAGAATGGCCCAGGGATCTTGTCACTTTTTGGGAAATCACAATCTACTCGCACATTCCTCTCCAAGTAGGTAAGGCAGGAGAATATCTGAGGGCCACGGGGTGTGTGATACCACCAGGAGTTAAAGTCCAGAAAGCTTGGTTTCTGGTAGCCCGTTGATGCCGCACTCAGTCCGATCATACAGGACAAAAACACTGAAACATTAAGCAGACTTGGTACTCATAGAATAGAATTTAACACCACCATTAAATATGCAGAATCACTTATACATACATATTATATATATATATATATATATTAAACAATCAAATAATAAGGGACACAAAATAAATTAATCCGTGTGATTTGTGATAATAATGATATGACTTTTTTAAAAAAAAATTACAGATACATTTTAGTTGCGGATAGCCAAATATGTATTCTGAAAGGTACACTACAAATTATTAAGATCCAATGTTGTACTAGTCTAGTTGCACAAATACATCCACATTATATTGATCATGGTTCCTGCATTTCCAGTTCATTAATTACAGCCACAGTTGTCATAATAATTTACAGTTGGGGTTTGCCAGATCTCCTGAAGAGAAATGTCAGTGATGTCCCTTCTAGCAAGGTGTAGAAAGGTTTCAAAGTGTATACTGATTCAAAAATACACTACTATGAAGGTAAGAAAGTACCAACACAGCTGACTGCAATTTAGCTTGTGCTGTTGCTAACAGGGTATCTTCAGCTAAACGGATACCATCTGTTATAGCAGTTTCTGTACACGTATATGTACTTAAGTATATAAATATTATGTTTATCATGTCAGTCTGCCTTTTTTTTAAACCTTTAAAAACTAAAACCTTTATGCTATAACGGTAAATATTGCTAATGCAGTTCAGCCACATAATCAGCAGGTACAAGTATGTTTAGTAATTTAATAATAATAATGATAATAATAATACAATATTATACACATTCAGCACAAAAACTCTTGCTGAGTGCTTATGATATTATTATTCAGTGCCTTTCTCTCCCATACATGGACTAAGGTATTTGGATATTCTGACCTTTCTCAAAATCCTTTATAACATAATGCTGCCAGCACCATGTTTCATTGTAGGCATGGTATTTAGCCAGTTGATAAGCATTTTGTTGCCAGAGGAAGTGCTTGGGATTCAGTGCAAAACACAATTTTTGTCATATTTTGTCTCATCAGACTAAAGAACCTTTTTCTTCATGCTCTCATATGTATATATATATATAGAAACTGACAACTGACCATCTCACCATCACATATGTGGGCCTTCCCCAAAATGGGCGTTGCCACAAAGATGTAATCATGCAAGTGTTTAGCATGTCTGTGTATGCTATCGATTTCAGATTTCCCATCACTGGGGCTAAGGGACCCAAACCTGGTGACACTGCTCCTGTGTATAAGATACGGACTGTCAAGGTTGGAGTGGAAAAATTTAGATGGTCTGCACAGAGCCCTGACATCAGTCCCACCTCAACACCTGACTGCACCCCAGTCCTTCTCATCTGGCAACAATGTCTGACTTCACTTACTATGTTTACAAGGACTATAATAATCCATTAATAATTGGGTTCAAAATCAATGGAATTAAATTTCTTCATGTAAATAGCTCAATTGGAAAGAAATACCCCATTCCCACTGAGCATTTAATCAGACTGAAAAAAGATGGTGTAGGCCTCTGATAATCCATTTGATAGAAAAATATCAGTTATGTATTCTGACTTCTGCACCTGAAACCTCTGCATGTTAAGTATGCCTCCAGACAGTGTTACAGTTTGTATGATGTCACAGTAACAGTGTGTATGATGTCACACGCTGCTTCCAGAAGTACTGAACAATTTGTTGCAAGACAAATGTTTATATTGACTTACTAATGTTCAATAAAAAAAAAGCTACATTTTCTAGTAATTCAGAATAGGCAACAAAAGAAAACATTTCAAAGAAAATAAACCTGTGCTCATTTTCTCCTGTTCAGCTTTTCTACAAGGAGAAGGATTCTTTCCATTTGTAGCCTTCATAAAATAACACAATAAGATTGGTTAAAGTACTTGCCACATCCATTATTACAGAGCAGAGGAATCCAGCTACTGTATGTGATACTGTGCGCATATCAGAAAAATTCCTATTGTACACTTAAGACATATAAACATGCGCATCTGTCCATCTATCATGTAAATGGTATGTTTGGCCTCACCAATCTGAATTAATTCATTCTGAATATAAAAAAAGAATGTGTGCATGTAAACGTAACTTGCACTTGTGGCTTGGTGGGCAAATCCCCACAGCAATACTACAAAATCTAGTGTCGTTCCTTAGGAAGTTATTATAATAGCAAATGGGGAACAAAATCTGGAATTCAAAAAGCACATATGGTATAGGCAAAGAAAAACAATGTATATTGCCACACCCCTTGAAGGTTTGGGGGGGGAAGGGGGGGTCAGCACCCACCGTACCGAACCCATCACCCTTCATGTCAGCACCATGCACCAAAAGTGCATCTCTCTCCTTGTCACAGTCACAACCAAGTTCCCAGTGATCCTCGGATTCCTGTGGCTGCAGACCCGTGACCCCCAAATTTCCTGGAAGGAGCAAGAAATCACGTGCTAGTTGGCACACTGCCATGCCAAGTGTCTATTCATCCCCTCTATCAACGTGGCTTCAACCTCTATTAAAAGCCCAGAAACCCAAGTCCATGTGAAAATTCCTCCAGATTACCAAGAGATCTTAGGTGAGGTGTTCAGCAAGGCCTATGGGCTTGAACCGCATTGCCCCACAACTGTGCAATCAAGCCACACCCCCTTACAACTGTATTTATCCTCTGTCTGCAAAGGAAACACAGGATATGGAAGAATACATTGTGGATGCCCTCAAACAGGTATATATCCAAGTATTGACACTGCCTCTGGTCCCTGCAGCTCTGGAACAGCTACAAGAGGCCAGAATCTTCACAAAACGCAACATGCAAGGCACCTACAATCTTGTGTGTATTTGTGAAGGGGACAAGTGAAAGATGGTAAAAGGTGGCTTTCAGCACCACCTCTGGCCACTTTGAGTAATACGTAATGCCATATGGTCTATCTTCAGAGCCAGCAGTCTTTCAGTGTCTTAATGGGATACTATGTTGGCAAAGTTGGTCATTGCTTACATTGACAACATCTTGATATACTCTCTCGCAATACTACACACATCCAGCATGTCAAGAGGGTATCAATGATTCATCCTGGGCTTCAGCATCATAGCATCCCACTAACCACCCTACTAAAAGTCAACTGTTTTTAGATTCGTCAGCAGATCAAGCATTCACGCGATTCAAAGAAGCCTTCACCAAAGCACACATTTTAAGACACTCAACCCCTCCAAACCATTCATAGTGGAGTTTGGTTTGTTAGAAACAGGTGTCTGGGCTGTTCTCTCACAGCGATTTGGAAAAAAGCCCAAGCTCCACCTAGTGGCCTACTTTTCATTTCCCTAGCAGTAAACCTGGCTCTAGAGGAGTGGTGTCGCCTGTTAGATTGGGCCCATTCATGATCTACACAGGTAACAAGAACCTAAAGTACATGAAGTATTTGCCAACTTTGCCCACCTCATATGACCCAGGGCCCAAGAACACCAAAGCAGACTCCCTTTCAATTTCACAGCCACACTCACAATACAGTAGCGCTTGAAAGTTTGTGAACCCTTTAGAAATGTCTGCATTTCCGCTTAAATATGACCTGAAACATCATCAGATTTTCACACAAGTCCTCAAAGTAGATAAAGAGAACCCAGTTAAATAAATGAGACAAAAATAATTAACTTGGTAATTTGAAGGTGAAATTAGATGACAATCAGGTGTGAGTGGGCACCCTGTGTTATATAAAGAACATGGATCTATCAAAGTGTTGACTTGTTTATTAAAGTGTATCATGGCACGAACAAAGGAGATTACTGAGGACCTCAAAAAAAGGGTCGTTGATGCTCATCAGGTTGGGAAAGGTTACAAAACCATCTCTAAATCGTTCAGACTCCACCAATCCACAGTAAGACAGATAGTGTACAAATGGAGGAAATTTAGGACCATTGTTACCCTCCGCAGGAGTGGTCGACCAACTAAGATCAGTCCAAGAGCAAGGCGTGTCAGCCAGGTCACAAAGGACACCAGGGTAACTTCTAAGCAACTGAAGGCCTCTCTTGCACTGGCTAATATTAATGTTCAGGAGTCCACCATCAGGAGAACACTGAACAACAATGGTGTGCATGGCAGGGTTGCAAGGTGAAAGCCACTGCTCTCCAAAAAGAACATAGCTGCTTGTCTGCAGTTTGCTAAAGGTCACATGGACAAGCCAGCTATTAGAAAAAAGTCTTGTGGACAGATAAGACCAAAATAGAGCTTTTTGGTTTAAATGAGAAGCGTTATGTTTGGAGAAAGGAAAACACTGAATTCCAGCATAAGAACCTTATTCCGTCTGTTAAACATGGTGGTGGTAATATCATGGTTTGGGCCTGTTTTGCTGCATCTGGGCCGGCT
Source organism: Synodontis membranacea (assembly GCA_025674565.1). Lineage (NCBI taxonomy): Eukaryota > Metazoa > Chordata > Actinopteri > Siluriformes > Mochokidae > Synodontis > Synodontis membranacea. Next base: position 7,893,935 of record JAOVYU010000036.1, on the reverse strand, counting down.
TGCCATCATTGACTGAACAATGAATTCTGCATTATAACAACAAATACTAAAGGAAAATGTCAGGACATCTGTCCATGATCTGAATCTGAAGAGAATGTGGATCATACAGCAAGACAACAATCCTAAGCACACAGGTCATTCTACCAAAGAATGGTTAAGGAAGAATGAAGTTAATGTTATGAAATGGCCAAGTCAAAGTCCTGACATTAATCCAATTGAGATGTTGTGGAAGGACCTGAAACAAGCAGTTCATGCAAGGAAACCCACCAACATCCCAGAGTTAAAGCTGTTTTGTAAGGAGGAATGGGCTAAAATTCCTCCAATCCGATGTGCAGGACTGATTAACAGTTACCGGAAACCTTTAGTTGCCGTTATTGCTGCAAAAGGGGGTCATTCCAATTACTGAAATGAAAGTTTCACATACTTTTGACATTGACAGATATGCAATACTGGATAATTTTCGTCAAATAAATGACCAAGTGAATTATTTTTGTCTCATATAACTGGGTTCTCTTTATCTACTTTGAGGACTTGTATGAAAATCTGATGTTGTTTCAGGTCATATTTAAGCAGAAATGTAGACAATTCTTAAGGGTTCACAAACATTCAAGCACCACTGTATATAAGGACTATACAGTATATCAGTACACATGCTCATTGTGAAGTATATGCACAGTGATTTCATACTTGTCATTATCAAAAGTTTGTATATTGCCATCTCATTCTGTTTTTTGATCCCTGTTCTGGTTTTCTGGTTCTGATTCTTGCCTTGTGTATTTCTGTTGATTGCCTGACCATTGCTTGTTTCCAGTTCCTTAGTTATTGCATTGCGTATTGGATTTGTTTTCAAGCTTTAATAAAGCTCCATTTGTACCTGCGCCTGTGTCTGCATCTGCAGCCATGACACTGTAAAGGAAATACTCATGTCCTCAAAATAATAAAAATCAATATGTACTCAGCAAAAAAAGAAACGTCCCTTTTTCAGGACTGTGTATTACAACAATAATGTTGTAAAAATCTAAATAACTTTACAGATCTTCATTGTAAAGGGTTTAAACAATGTTTTCCATGCAT
>JAOVYU010000036.1:7861316-7877653 GCA_025674565.1 Synodontis membranacea | reverse complement strand
AGAGAGAGAGAGAGAGAGAGAGAGAGAGAGAGAGAACGGTGGGGATGGTCCAGGAGAGGACCTGTTTGTATCAGCATGGTAAATACTGATTGCGTGATAGAGGTGGGAAAGAGGTAAAGAGTGATTGAATGAAGTTAATGAGATTGAAGATAAAGGTTTCTACATGTCAACCAGTCTTTGAGAACCCAAAACCCCAGCTGTGGGAATAGACATCCCAGTTAGATCTGTGACGAGAACGAGAAGAGCGATGAGGTGGATGAAAGATAGAAGAGGTGGCAGAACAAGAAAGGAATGAGGGTAAGAGAGTATGATGGAAATGAAAGAGCGTTCAAGGCTTTATGTCAACTGAGTAACCATAGCTTTGCAGTGGCCAGCAACTGTGACAAGGAAGAAAACCGTGGCTAGAAGAGAAGAATTGAATGTCCAGGGCACTTAAATGATTATGAAAGATAAGAGAATAAAGATTTAGTAGTTATTTGTCAGTGTCTGTATAAACACAGGCTTTTATTATTATTTTTTTATTATGGCACATTATTAAAGTGATTTCTCTGTGGTTTCATAACCTGTCATACATCTTGATTGACATAATTGGTCCCAAATGCTTACCCTAAAGATTACTGTAGATATTTCAACTTGGATATTCTGAAGATTGTAAAGTTTATGCCCAAAAATTCATCATCATCATCATCATCATCATAAAAGACACTGATATTCATACTTAGATTCTGTGTGTCACCCATTCTCTTTTGAGTCTGGTTCTTCTCAAGGGTCTAATGCCTTCTAATGTCTTCTAATGTCTATTGCCACCCTAGTGTCTTCTTAGGGAGATTTATCTTGCCATTGTTGCCTCTGGCTAGTTCATTAATGATTTAAATTCATGTCCAGATTCCTGTAAAGCTGATTTGTGTTTATTGTTAAAAGAACTATATAAATATAATTAACTTGACATTGACTCACAAGGCACAGAAAATTATTGTTGGTCTTATTCAGTATGCCAAACCACTTTGTGTATGTAAAGCTTTGGCAAGGACAGGAAAGTGTTAAAGGAAATAACAAATATTGTAATGAATTTCAGGAATCAAGCTGATTACACTTTCTAACCATTTAGCCATACTACACAAGTTACATTTTGAATCAGATCCATACAGGTAGACCTCTCTGACAACCAACCCCATCTTCTGGGTCACTGTTGTGTCCTTATTAAAGGAGACAAGTCACTGTCTATGTCTATTTTCCTTTCTGTAAGTTCAGTCGCTTACAGTGTTACAGTACGTACAGTAGGCTCACTGTATATCTCCTGCTATGAACCTGCTTTACTTTCCACCAACTATTGTCCGGTCTCATCTCTGGGGCTGATCAGAGACCAGTGTGCTGATGGAATTCAGGTCGGACGTGTTATCACCGCCAATGTGATTTCGCTTGCATTTAAGAGAGCTTAGCTCAGGCTAAATGAGACCTTTGAGTGAGTCTTGCTTTTTTTTCCCTAGACAGAGTGGCACTTTGTATGGACGGAATGGTATTCCCATGGTGAAAGTTCGGAGCCGCAGGCACCTACCCACGCTCAGCCTCCGCTTTGTGGGGACACTTTTCTTGGCAGGCTGGGAGGGAAATTACTTTGATTGGCATAGTTGGTACTGTAGCACTTTAAAGCAAAAAGAGCCCCCTCACTAACCCCCCTTCCTAGATTTTTTGAATCATTCCTGCCTGATGTCCTCTTATCTTTCCCACAAACCCTTAGTAACATGGAGGGGGGCTAGGGAGAACTTTCTCATGGCAAGAGAACACATTGTCCTTTGCAAAGCAGTTAAACAAATAGACTACCAGTAGCACACACCGACATAAATATGCTCCAATATACTAAAAATGTTTTTCCTTTTTATCCAAAGCAGCTATTTAAAAACGTTGAATTGGGTGACTTCATGGGTTCGACATGAATCTTCAATACTTACCATATATCGTTACTATTCATTATTTGAGTATCTTTTTTATCTGGATTTTTATTGTTAGGTCTCTATTTAGTTTTGGTACGTTTGGTTTCTATATATAGACTCTATAGTAACACCAAGAATACCACTTGCAATATCTACTTGCAACACAGGCCATGACCAAGCGGGACCAGATTTGTGATAAAAGCTTATTCACACGTGACTTATTATGACAATTCATCATCATTCATAGATTCATCTTCAGATATTACTTTATCCAAATCAGGGACACTTTGATAAAGGAGCCTGTGAACACTGAGGTGGGAAGCCAGTCCATTGCAGGGAACCATAGACGCATTCACACACAGGGACAATTAGAATTGCCTATTTACTGTACCTATCTGCATGGTTTTGGGAAGTGAGAGTAAACCAGGAAATCTCTGCACAAGCTGTAACCTTAGGATCAAACCAAGGAAAATTCAGCTATGAGGTTTTGTAAATTGGCCTTTTGCACACCGGTTTGAAAATGATCAGCACTTATGTGAATGCGAAACACTTATTACGTGCCACTTCAGCCCTTTGTGTGATAATTTGGATGCTTTTGGGTCATTATTGAAGGTTCTACTGATGGCCAAGTCTTTATCTCCTTGCAGCAGAAACCTGGTTTTGTATTGAATTAACATGTCAGTTAAGAAAATTCATGATGCCATCAGTTTGGTTTTGCTAGGCCCATATTATCGGTGTGATCCCCCTGTTTTACCTTGGGTATTATGTGAAAATTATAAAAATGATTGCTCCAACAACACTAGTGGGCTTCTCTCAGGAAGAGCTTATTTTATTACATGGCACCTTGTGCTCATTTTTAATGGTCATGCTTACTGATACTCCCCTGTACACACAGGTCAGCCATCCTCCTCATCTAATAGTTGATTTTGAAACTGTTTTTCATCGAATAGTTTATTTTTGAAACCCACTAAGCATGGGTGCAGCTTGGTCATGAGACCAATTCTGTGAAAACATTCATATGTTTTTATCATGGTTGTAGTCTTATATATGTAATGACAATGACAGTGATACTGCTCTGCATGCTGAGGCTCTCAAGTAAAGATACTGTTTAAAACACTAAAAAGATGTTTTATAAGGTTGTTTGTAGGAATTGTAGAAAGATGGTGTAGGACCTCCTCCTGGCATTTTCAGAGAGCATGGTTTGCTGTCTGATTTGTTTTGATTGGCATCATTAATTATGAAATGTGTACAGATCGCTAGCATGATAACATATGCAAGCCTTCAACGCAAGGTGCCACTTGTTATTGGATATACTAGTGTATCTCAAAAGATTTACATATATTTAATAAGATTTAATAAGATCAATCAAATAAGGATTTCCAATACAGGATCAGCTTGTGCAACTGTTGAGGCATTAATGAAGCCCAGGTTGCTTGGATAGTAGCCTTCAGCTCGTCTGTATTTTGGGTCAGCTGTTTCTCATCTTCCTCATGACAATACCCCATAGGTTCTCTATCAAGAGAAGCACAGTAACACACAGAAGCACAGTAAAGCACATAATGATCAGCAAACCATCTGGCAGTAGTTTTGGCACTGTGGGCAGGTGATAAGTTCTGCTGGAAAAGGAAATTCTTATCTCCATCAGATGGAAGCAAGTGCTCTAAAATCTCCTGGTAGATGCTGTGTTGACTTGATAAAACACAGTGGACCAACACCAGCAGATGACATGGCACCCCGAATTATCTTCACACTGAACTTCAAGCACCTTGGATTCTGTGCCTCGACACTCTTCCTCCAGACTCTAGGACCTTGATTTCCAAATGATATGCAAAATGTACTTTCATCTGAAAAGACTGTGGACCACTGAGCAACAGTCCCGTTCATTTTCTCTTTAGCCCAGGGAAGACACTGTCACTGGTTCAGGAGTAGCTTGAGATTAGAAATGTGACAGTTGTAGAAACTTTCCTGAAGACATCTGTGCATGGTGGCTCTTGATGCACTAACAGCAGCTACAGTTCACTCATTGTGAAGGTCTCTCTAGTTCTTGAATTGACATTTCTTGACAATCCTCCGAAGGTTGCGGTCGTCCCTGTTGTTTGTGTACATTTTCCTACCACACTTTTCCCTTCCAGCCAACTTTCCGTTAATATGCTTCAATACAGCACTCCTCCAGCCACCTTTTGTGTATTGATTGTGCTTGCTTGTAGTAAACTAGACTGAGATATACACAGTATTTATACTATTTGAATGACATGGAATATTCTAATAATTCGAGATGTTTTAGTTTACATTTTAAGGCCATAATTATCAAAATTAAATTAGAAAATTTTGCCACTTTTTAGTTTATGTGTAATGAGCCTAGAATATGTTACATTTCACTTTCTTAAATAACTGATTAACATTGCAACTGGAAAACATTGCAACTTTTCACAGTATTGTATTTTTTTGAAATGCAGTACTATATGTAGAATGTATGGTTTTGAGCTTTTCTTTGAATATGAGTAAATGAGCATGGCACTGAACTGAATACTACTACTACTACTACTTTATTGGTATTGATGCATCCCCAGTCTTAAATACATGACTTGTGCAAGTCAATAACCATCTATTTTGTTTGTGCTGAGAGCTCTGGGGAGGAGGGGTTTTGTGGATGAATAATTTATTTTATACATGCAACATACTATTATACCCCCAAAAATCTACAGTGGTCAAAGGCAACAACTGGTTCTGTTGACACTGAAAGCAATTTATATATTATATTGTATGTTCAAGGATGTCGGTCAGTTTGCATGCATTTGAAATAATTTCTTAGATGTTCTTTTTGCAAACAGAAAGTTGGAAGCACAATTGTATAATACGTCTTATGGTATCCATTTACTGGAACTAAGGGGCTCAAACCTGTTCTAGCATGACAATGCCCCTGTAGGCAAAGTGAAGTCCGTGAAGGCATGGTTTGCCAAGGCTTGGAGAGGAAGAACGTGAGTGGCCCACAGAGAACATCTACCACTGAACATCTTTGGGATGAATTGGAATGCTGATTATACCTGAGGTTCCTCGATCATGTCTAAAGTCACTAATGCTCTTGTGGCTGAATAGGCAAATTCCAACAGCCATTTCCTTGCTTTCCCAGAAGAGTGGAGGTTATAATAACATCAAAGGAATGGGAATGAGATAGGATGGAATCTGATTTACATATAGGTGATACGGTCAGCTGGCCACAAACTTTTGACTATATAGTTTATCAGTACTTTTGCCACATGGTTCATAATGCTATTATTTACAAGAAGAAGTGGGACATATTTTTGTGAGTGCAAAAGTAAGTAACTCCTTACTTTTCCTAAACTACCTCCTGTTGCTAATTTTGGAGGGCATTGTATATTAAGATAAAAATCATTAAACTGTATCTCCTGTGGACAAATATGAAGGGCTCTTCAGAACTAACCACAGCCAAAGTTGTTGTGCGACTGGTAGATGGCATTTTAGTAAAATTTGATGAAGTAAGTAAGTAATATTTGGTGAAAAGCTCTCTTTTTTAAAACGCTCAATGAAAAGTTAGTGTGTCTGGGCCTTTACTTGACTTAATTCACCTTATTTCTGGTCCATGTCTTGATCAAGTTGCTCTCTTTCTTTTGCCTCAAACAGGTTTCACAACCTGGTGGCCCGTTATGGTCGCCTGGCACCACTGGCAGATGTGGATTTGCGTCCATTGAGCTGTGCCCAGGTTGAGCTGCACTTTGGGGACAACACAGAGCAGTTGGAGCTCCGGCTGGAGCAGACCGTGGCCGACCTCAAGAAGCAGCTCAGGCCTGTGGTGCAGCTACCAGCCAACAAGATGCGCGTCTACTACATCGACAGGCAGCTGGGTTATGCACTAGCACCTCAAGAGCTCAAGTATGGAGCCCGAGCCCTCCATTCCTACAGCATACGAGATGGAGATGAGATCCTGGTAGTGCCAAAGAGTCAGTGAATAAAATTATATGATCACAGAGACAGTGGTTAAAAAAAGATCATTTACTATGGAAGAAGTATGTAGAGATCTCCCAGGTAACTTGCAAACAATGAGTTCCAAATCAGTTTATAAATCAGTGAATGTCTCTGTCTTGTGGGTCAAAGTCAGAGAAGGGTTGTGTGCCCTAAGAGCTGACCATTTACTATGCTGCACTGGGAGATCTAATGCTGTCCAGCAGAAATAATCATTTCCAAAGAGGATTTTTGAAAAGTTTAGAAATTAAAAACTATGCTTGGGGATATAACCTGTTCTCTTCTTGCTACACTATCACTTTTGAAGAGCGGGGTCAGTGGTGTATTGTTGTTGTTGTTTTTTTCTTCAGAGATAACCATGATTTCAAAGGTTTTAACTCATTGATAGTTTCTTGTCTTATGCATACTATATGCATATGTCTATGAGACTGCTTCTGAGGAACAGCAGATCCCATGCATTTCCAAGTAGTATTTTTACCACTTATGGTCTACAATACACATTATATTATAAGAATCATAGACTTGCACATACATATCTCAGTGAATATAGCATATTCAAAGCTCTCATCTTAAGCACACCCTTTTTTAAATTCAGACCCAGCTTCTAAAAGTTTGCATAGTGATACTGATTTAGTGAGTCTGATCTCGTCTCATACTGTGAGGTACAATTTTCCTATAACCTTTATACTGGTAGAGCTAGATTCTAAAAGTGTGGTTAGCAAAGGAAATGTTGTCTTAGCTTTTCCTAGAAGCTAGCACTGTATGATGAATGGATCAGGACGTAACACCATCTCAGTCACACAGCCAGGACAGCTTTCTCCCTGCTTAAATTACTAAAGGGTCACCCACCACACTGAAACCTCTCTGGGTTCATGTGTCTGTTCACATGCAGTTCACATCCTCATGCCTAGCTTCCCTTATTAAGACCACTTAATGTTTGCAATGGGGTGGAACTCAGCTTCACATCACATAAGAATCTAGTCATTTGATATTCATTTGCCTGAGCAACCTTCCTTTTATGCCATTTATGCAGCGATGCCTTTGAGGCTTTTTGGCGATTGTCCTCTTGGTCAGTTTCCTGTCTCATGTGGGTGCACAAGTAAGACGAGATATATCCAGTTAAGTGTTTGTCAAAGTTGGCTCACACTGAAAAATGGGCCAGCCTGAATCAAACTGCTGCAATTTGGCATGCATTGTTTTATTTGGCATGCATTGTGTTATTCAGGTAGATTATTTATTAAGGTTTTTGATGTAATTGCAATATTCACAGTACAGTATATTTAGGCTGCAGGCTCAGTATTGTAAGTCACATATTGAGGGGGGAAAAACAGAGTTTAACCAAAAAGCGCTTTTTATTGGTTTGGTTTAATTTTATGCGTAACGTAGAGGGAAAAAAAAGAAAAGAAGAAAAAAAAAAACTTTTCCATAATTGTTTTCTTAAAATATGATTTTTTTGGTGATACATCTTGTACGTGTTGAATAAGGTGAGACGTTCGTTTGAGCCAAGTAATGTGATGATGCTTATTTTTGTTACATAATAGAAGTTTACTTGCTTTTGTCATATATTGTACAAATGTATTATTATTTCTGACCATGTGTGAGTGGACAATATATCATTACTGACAGTTGTGTCTGTTTTAAAATCAATTCATGGTCAATGCATGCCAGTCTTTAAAGATTCGTTTTTGGATTAGTATGCCTTTACCTCTATCTGTTCCCAACAAAGGGGCACTAATCCTGATCTGGCTAAACTAATGATGCTAAATGGATGGACTCTGTATGCTGTCAGTTAATGCACACATTTAGTGTGGACATTGTTACATGCTTTGGTCTTGGAGAAGTATAATTATTGCTATATCTAATCCCACGTTTTTCTACATTTATACACATACATATCTCACTGCAGTTTCATCAACATCTGAGTCATGTCCTACGTACCTGCTTTTTGAGTTCCATCTGAAATAATGTTCCCCTAATCCTTTGATTATGCAAGTCACCCTTGTCATGCAGTTTGGTAGCTCATTAGATCTGTTCTAATTCTTTCGCTGATTGTCTATTTGCTTTATTCTGAATCGTTTCACCATGTTCCGAGCACAAAGTGTTGATTTGCTGTTGAAAAGGGATTAAGTGTTACTGACAGTTCTTTTCAGTCTGGTGCTATTGCACAGTGTGTTGAACAAGGGTTGTTACAAAGGTAAATCAACTGCTATGTTCATGAATTTTTGTGCTGTTATTGGAAAAAAAAAATGTTATGTGTAATACCAGTATATTTATCATATGAATATTTTTTCTGATTTTCTGTACAGATGCAAACAAACAAAAAAGAAGCAATTCAGCAAGCTCTTATGCCGGTGCTCAAAAGTTTTTGAACTTTTTTTGATTTTTTATATTTCTGCATAAATATGACCTAAACCATCATCAGGTTTTCACACAAGTTTGCCGTTTTTCATGGTTTTTTGGGTAAATATGGAAACCATGGTTTATGACTGGTTTTATCATGGTTTCGCTACAGTTAAACCCTAGTATAATCTTGGTCAAAAATCATGGTTTTTGTTTTACCATGGTCTTTGTTTTACCATGGTCTTTACAAACCATGCTTTTTACAAACCATGGTTTTCTTATTTAAATCTCTAGCTCCATTAATCATATTAAAGTTATAAATTCTACAGCCAATGTACAGTCTATCAAAAGATTCTACAATAAAAAAAAAAGTGCTTGTAATACAGTGTTTTGCAATATCATTACTTTCATCATAGCCCGCAATGGGCCCATTTACGTTTGGTGTGGGCTGGCCCTAGGCCACACTTCCATACAAAATCTTGGATGGTCCCTGCAAGGGCACATTTGCTGGGTCCTTTTAAAAACCACACTAGTACCATAGTTACCATGAAGTGCTATATGTAAACTATGGTAGTACCACAGCTACCATGAAGTGCTATGGATAAACCATGGTAGTACTATGGGTTGTACCATAGTAAAACTATGGTTACTGCGTAAAAACCATATGAAAGCATAGTGAATTTTCATAAGGGAAGACCTCTCTCACATTGGCTTATGTTAATATTCATGAGTCTACCATAAGGAGAAACCTGAATAACAATAGTGTGCATGGCAGAGTTGCAAGGACAAAAGCCAATGCTCCCCAAAAAGAACACTGCTGCCCACCTACAGTTTGCTATGAATCACATGGACAAGCCAGAAGGCTATTATAAAAATTTGATGGTCAGATGAGACCAAACTAGAACTTTTTGTTTTAAATGATAAGCGTTATGTTTGGAGAAAAGAAAACACTGCATTCCAGCATAAGAAACTTGGAGGTGGTAGTATTGTTCCAGGAAGACCGAATCGTGGTTTGGGAATGTTTTGCTGCGTCTGAGCAAGGAGGGTTTGCCATCATTGATGGAACAATTAATTTGGAATTGTATCAGCGAAAGGAAAATATCAGGACATCTGTCCGGTGAACTGAATCTCAAGTAAAAGTGAGTCATGCAGCAAGACAATGACCCAAAGCACTTAAGTCATTTTGCTTTGGACCATTTTCCTCAACGAATAAATGACCAATTTAATATTTTTGTCTCATTTGTTTAATTGGGTTCTCTTTATCTACTCTTAGGTTTTGTGTGAAAATGTTATGACGATTTAGGGCACATTTATGCAGAAATATCGAAACAATCTAAAGGGTTCAAACTTTCAAACACTGCTGAATTTGTGAGGCAATATTAATTCACTAAAACTGACATGTTCACATCTGAAATGATGAATGGTAGGCTATTCAGTATTTGATAATATCATACATCACACACTTGAGTTTGTATGTCTATAAAGGTGTGAAATCCGACCACCTAAAGAACCCCAAATGGTTCTGCAATGGCTTCCTTTTAAGAAGACACCATGAATTCACTATACATACAAGAAATATAGATGCCATTTTGGCTGCCGCTTCTAACTACTTTAATGTCAATGTCTGTGCCACATCAGTCAGGGCAATAATTTCTTGTAAGCCAATGCAAGTCAGTTCAAGTCTGTGTAGAAATGTGGCTGTGCCCTGAAAAAAATCAGACGTAACTCATTTGGTTTACTGATTTTCACAAAATTTACTATGTTCCAAATGTTACAGATATATAGATTGGGGAGAATGTATATGTAACAGTACAGTACATACATTTCATTGAGCTTAACTGTTGGAAACTGCAACAAAGCAGTGTGATATAGGCATATTTGTACATATTTGTACATTTGACCAGAAATGATCATGAATCAAGATAATGTTAATCTTAAAATGTTAATCTTAAGATGTTTTACTGCAAATTATACATTTATTTCTATTACACACCTTAAAAAGTCATAGTGTTATTATAATAATTCAGACTAAAACTTTTTTTTAAAAAAATGGCTTCACACTGAGAGTGCTGTGTGTGCTGGTGCATTGTCCTGATGAAGGAGGAAAACATTTTCCCACAGCTGTTGCTTCATTCTTCTGACCCGTTCTCACAAAGTCTCGAGAACCTTTTTGTAATAGTGTTGGTTCACTGGCACTCTGTCGGCAACCCAGTTCTTCATAATTATGCCATTAATTGTTTTCTTAATGTCAAAGAAAACAATTAGCATGGCCTTGAACTTGGACTTGCTTAGTGCAGTTACTGGCGTTTTGTCTCTGTATTGCTCAGTCTCTGTATTTAATAGCCACACCATGTACTATCAGTTCTGCAATTAACTGGGGCTGGTTGCGCAAAACATCTTAATTTAAGCTTTTCCTTAAAGTCTGAGTTATGGATTCCTTAAAATAAAACCAGTTGCACAAAACACCCTTCTCCTTCCCCCAAGTCTTCTCCCTAAGATTTCCTTCAAATGTTCACTTGGGTATTTAAGGTTTTCCTCTTGGTCTTATACTTAAGGAATCCTTAAAATTCATTAAGCAGTTGCACAAAAGTCCAACCACGAGAAGAAAGCAACTTAAGTTGCCTCTTGCAACATGGCAATGTTTATGGCAATATCCTTATGGCAAGATCCTGAGAAATTGAATTAATTTTAATTAATTTAATAATAAATGTCCTTTGTGATTTTCCATCCTTTGTGATTTTCAGTTGTAATTTGTAATTTCTTACAAAAATGTAGCTTTCTTCATGTTTTTCCCCTGCTTTTATTTCAATTTAAAAAAAAAAAAAAAGCTGTCAAAGTTGGGCTCTTGTACAATTTTCTGATCAGAGCTCAGGTACTTCTCAGAGATACCAGATAATGTCAATGCTGTATCTGTCTCATTCTCTGAAATATGGGCTCTTCAAAACATCTGAAAATGCAGCATTCACATTAAAAATGTCAGTATGAAGCACTTTCCGGATACTCACAGAAAGTTCAGTATCAGGCCCCTCACAAAATTGATCACATATTGTCAGAGCTTTCTCCTGTATTCTACTGTATTTTTCTTTGAGTTTGAGCTGTCAGTGATTGACACCTAGACTATCTATAATCATTACAGATACGATCTGTAATGGTATTTTTTAAGTCTCAGCAGTTGAGCTTTCAAGTTATTTCTCAGCAGTGCAGGTGGTTTTTAGCATTGGTTGCATCTTAGAGTCTATCCACTCAAAGAGCTTACCCCAGAGCCCAGGCAAACTCTATCCAACTGGATCCTATCCAGAACTCCAGCACGTCTGTTACCTGGATCACTCCAACAACTTGGCTGAAAAAAATAATCAGGTTTAATTGGTGTCACTAAGCCATGAGGTGCTAAGAAGGGCTGGACTCCACCTGTCACGCCTACAGGTGAGAGTCACACGTGCTAAATTTGGCAAAGCTCACACACCATTCATTCTCCCAGATTAAAAACTCTCACATCCGTAGTGGGTTCATTACCAGGGCAGCAAAAGCTTTCCTGAGTAAAGCAACAGTCAGAGTTCACCATCAGCTTGGCAACACCAAATAACAGGGTGAACTGCCGGGATATCAAGTGTAAGAGTCAGACAAGCGGCTACCAGGCCATGAAAGCAGGGGCTGATCTCAAAAGAAAGGTCACAGAGGAGGTGGCTGTGAGAGTTGATGTGTTTTGGAATGGTGGGGGCTTTAAGAAAGCTTTTCATGCCTTGCCCTGTACCAGGAGCAAACATGTTCTGGCTAGGCTGCTGGTAGCCTGATCCACCCTCAGCACCACAAAGCTGGGGAAGAACAAGGAAGGCTGAAGGAGGCTCATTGTGTGGCCAGGAGAGGGAGTAATTTTTGGGGAGGTTTAGGTTACCTGAAAGGAGCTTGACATTGTGGACGAAAGGAAAGAAAAAAGAACCAACAAGTAAGCAACAGATGGATAGGGACGCGTGATGGGCCAGGATTTTTACCGCTTCCTAGCTCAAGCCTGGTGGACCTACCAGAACTCTGTGACCGCATTGGTGAACCTGAGTGCATTTGACCTATTTCCCATGGAAATGGTTCACAGCACCTCTGCCATTCTTTGTTTCGTTTGCTGACACCCAAATTTAGTCAATATTATTTGAATCACCTTGGTTTTGTTCGCAGGTGGTTGGTAAGGCGGATGACTTGTAGCTGTATTTTATCAGACATTTGACTCTTATACCCAAACAGTGGTGTTAGTGCTTATCACCAAGCATGTCACAGTCTCTTCTTTGTGAGACAGAAACTGGTTCAGATGACACAGAGCCATCTCGGTTGAGCTGACCTATTGCACAATCACCAAGTAAATGTTCTGAAAAGGGAATCAAGAGACTGGGAGGAAGATGGAGAGAAAAGACGTAGGCTGATATGTCTTATTAGCAAACTCATTACATTATAAGGAAGACAAGATAGTGAAAAGATAGAAATCACAGTCTTTCTCTCTCGTGCCCTTTCTTCTTCTCTTACCTCTGTTTATACTCTTACGCTAGGATAGAATGAGTGCCGTGTGGTACCATCTCACATTGTGCTCTTTATCATCTTTTCTGTCTTCTTGCATGGATTGGTTAAGAATATGGGTGCATTTACACAACAAGGCAACAAGGTGTAACAGAATCCTCCATTGGGATTCCTACGTTGGACATAGGGAATCCAGGTTTGGCCTTCTGTCCAGAAGATTTTCACACGTCCAGCCCCTTTTGGGTCTCTAGTTACCTCCACTGTCCCTCTGTGAACAAAGGTGCATCTGACTCCCATCTCTTTCCCATCTACTTCCCAGACCCTATCACCACGGATTTATCCGCTTTTTCCCCGCCTTTTGGTTCTATCTCAGCACCAGATCTATGGAAATCAGCTCCCTTGGTGACTGACCCAGCCTAATGTGTGCCATTGCAAATGAGACTGTCCTTAATTAGTGTAGGGAACCAAGCAAACAGGAGGGGGAGCACTCATACACGTCTCTTACATACACTTTGACGTTGACTCACGCGCGCACACACTGAATGTTCTGACTGACTCATGTTAATGCTGTAATTCTAGCCACCTCTCCTTTTTATTTACAAAGAGACTTTCCCCATTTCGTTTTCTTTTGTAAATGAATTACCCAAAGGTAGGAGACAGAGCCTTACACTTTTAGGGAGGGAATTTTTTGATGGGGAAGGGCCTCAAAATATTAACTGAAATATCGTAATCACTTTTCGTAATCAAACTACTTTCCATTGCTATAATATCATATAACCTTCCGGAATTTAGTTGTTAACAATTTGTGAGCTGTAATTTTTGTGTAATTGTTCTAATAATGTATAGCTAAGTAGCTGAATAGTTACCTACTCTATTGCATGCTATTTTCCAATGTCCCGTGCATGCCATCCAAGACTAGTGTTGGTTAAATCAGAATCAAAAGGTGTGTAACCTCCTGTCATTACTGTATGGTGACATTAGTTGTTTGATGATGAAATATAGTAACATGTTCATGTAAAAATCTATATAAGTATTCTGCAGTAAGAAAATCTACAGGCCTAAAGGACATGAGCAATAGCATGTAATGACATGAGCAATAGCATGTAATGTAAGGTTCCAGTTTGTGGTTCTAACCAGCATCTGGTCCCAACCTGACCTCCTCACCCCCAGCTGGCATGGGCTAAAACTGCCACTGCTCCAAAAACATATTTCTTATAGGTACCGTATTTGTACCAACAGTTTTAGTATTCCTCTTATTTGCTTACCTACCACATACCATCATTGGACACCGCCCCCCCTCCCAGCCACTGCCCCCCCCTCCCCTTCACCAATCCTTTTTCTTCTTTCTTGCTCTTCTTCCCTCATCTGAAAAGTCTCACCCCTTTTTTCTTCATCTCCACCCCCCTCCATCTCCCATCTCCCCCCTTCCCCAAAAACATTCTCAGATTAACTTTAACACTATCTGCAGCCTAAAAGCTAGAAGAGCCTCCCTCTGTTACTTCATCTCCTGCTCACCACTAAAGGGACACACAAACACTTCTCTCATCTTGAGATCACTTTTGCAAATCTCTTGCTTTCCAAGCCAAAAGCCAAAACACGCCGCAGGCTCGGATTGGGCTTGATTTGCTGGTCTTTTCCTCAGTAATCCTGCATACCTGGACTTGCAGAGTATTCTTGCGTGAGGGGGTTTAAGGAAACCTTTCTTGGGTGCCTTCCCCCTCCCCTTCCCTTTCCCCGGTTCCAGCACAGAACCTGTCCCCTCCTAAAACGGTGTGGATGGTACCCAGTTTGATGGAACTGGAAGGCTGATGCCACATGTGAGGTGCTGCGCTTCTGTCTTCTGAAGACAGGTGAGTTGATACCAATATTTGTCCTATTCCTGTCATAACTCCGGTTAACCTTTTTTAGCAATAGGTTGGTGATGCTGTAGTCTTTTAAAACAAGTCTCTGAGTGGTACGATCTTCCTTTCTTTATCCCTGACTCAGGTTCTCAGCTTCGGGGTTCTCCCTCTTTTTATCCCTTTCCTTTCTGCTGTTTCGGATCACACCTAATGTGTGAATAAGTAAATCATCGGTTTATCTGGCAATAAGTAGCCCAGTGATTTTGATAACATCTATCTCTGGCTTTGATGTGGGTCTTAATCTGTTGTCAAGAAGACAACTTGTCAGAGATCAGTTTCTCATGGGGTGAGCCAACTAAACCCTGTTTGAGAGATGGAGAGATGGATTTACCCCTCTGGCATTTCTCACAATCTCTTGCGGTGCACTTGGGATTGCCACCAAACACTGGTTTCGACTGTAGTCGGTTTCATCGCAGAGTACATTACACATGACCATGTGGTCCAAACACCACACGCTCTCTGGAAGACTAGGTTTCAGTTATGTTGGAAGGTGGGGATTTGTAGTCATTTGTAATGAGGGCAGTTGCTGCTCGGCTTGATGGAGGAACTCCGACATCAATAAAAACGACTCCCTGAGATTTTTGTCACAAATCCTAAGATTCCAGTAGCTACTTGCTAATTAGATCTGTTTTGATTTAATGTCAGCTGTCCGTGTTATATATGAGGAACAGTTGTGATTATTAGCTTTTAATTTAGCAACACATTCTCATAATCTGTTACCAAGTAATAACAGAATGACCATATGTATTCAATCAGTGATACACTTTTTGTTGTTTCAGTTTTTTATTCCATAAAATAAGATTTGATGATGAAGGTAATTTTAACTTTACATTCATTAATGATGTGAAGTTAATGTACATGATATCAAATTTAATTCACCTGCATAAATATCAATATTAAGAGAATTTTGCAGAAGGTACAGAAGCAAAACGAAGAATCTTCTTGAGCAAAGATGGCGATCTATAAAAAATTCAAAACAAACAAAAACATGGTAAACACTATAATAATTTTCAGAGCCAAATATGTCCGAGCCACATTAGCTTATATGAGGTCACCAAGAGGGATGCCCAGTATCTGGTGATGGCTATGAGTTACAGACCATTCAGGTCAAGTATGCGTAGTGTGCAAGAGTTTGTAGGTTTTTCTGCTCAAATACAGACTTTACCTCACCAGTTAATTAACATTTTGAAATGTGTTAGAGAAGAAAATTCACCAATTGCCCTCGAGACTAAAGCTTATTAAAAGCTTATATGAAGTACCAAAATATGCTGATGCCGAATGTTTGGCAATAGTAAATTAATCCATATGTATTTCCAATGCATATACAATGAATTAAAACACATGCATTCACACAAATATATAGAAACAGACAGAAAGACAAACTGATGTATTAATCAGTCTGTATACAGATACTTTGGGTTTTGACAGCCCCAGAACTAATTTACTGTATCATTTAATGAATCTATGAAAATAAGATGGAAAAATGATGAAAAAATGTACAAATATTCAAATATCAAATGAAAAAGAAAATAGCCAAACCAGTTTCATGGTGACACTTCCATGGAGCTTTTACAGAATAATTTTACTTACATAATATTCACTAGTAAGCTCACATAAAAAGTGAACTTTTTAAGAATTTCCTGGATGAATAATCTTTGTAGCCTGAAATGAAGCATATATTTCT
>JAOVYU010000036.1:7849917-7861216 GCA_025674565.1 Synodontis membranacea | reverse complement strand
TTTAGTTTTATATGTCTGAAAATACCTAGGTTTAGGCTTAGGGTTAAGGTTAGATATAATCAAGATGTAACCAGTCGAGACAAATCACAGAACAATTCACACTTGCTCTTAAGAGATAATCCACATGATTGGTCATCATGGGGTTAAAGGTGAAGTGAACGTGTTTTCAATGTGAGACCACCCTTAACTCCTTTTTGTCTGGGTGGTAAATTAAGAAGCCATGTAACTGTAACATAATATCCACCAAAAGGCTTGGTCAGCTGAGTCAGAGTTAACAGAATTCCTCTAGTTTTTCTGTTTCAAACTATCCATTTATGATTAAGTGAGAGCTAGATCTTTCATCTGGATATGTATTAGAACAAGTATCAGTCAAAGGATCATCAGTAAAACTGGGTTAAAAAGACACACAAAAAAAATATATATTCCATGTCTTGGTGAACAAAAGGTTTGGGAGAAAATGTCTTTAAAGACAGTCAAGGGGACTGAAATTCAAACTTGAGCGCCTCGGGTTGTCGAAAAGACCGTGGCAATTCAAGCCTTCTCAATTAGGCCCATTAGCTGAACTGCTCACATCCCCTCTTTAAAGCCAATGAGACATACCACACAAACACACAGTAACAGACCCTCCAAATGACAGTGAGCAATGAGCTCGACTCCCCGCCACAGGCTCGCCTGCAGTGTGGAAGTCTAGAACTGGTGCTGGTGAATGTGATCTCTGCACATTGTTCCCTATCACATAATGGGACCTTTTCAGCAAAGGGCCAACAGGCCCACCATGGCAGGGAACAGAGAAGGCAGTGAAGACCCATGGGATGCCTGGGAGAACGCTCTTAAAACCAGGGAAGATTAGAGTTGGACGTATCTTATTTGTCTTCTTAACATGCTTTGTAGTTCATAGTTCAATTCACATGTGTAATATAAGCTGTTATTAAACTAACATCACCGACATCAGTCATTAAAAGGAATAACAGCATTTGGAATCCTTATGCTACAATAACATCGAAATGAGTGTTTTTGATCTTTTATGGTGTCAACTTTTAGCTTAAAAAGTCCTATATTTTATGTGTGTGCTTTAGGTCTTTAGGATGGTCAAAACAAGCACTTTAGTGTCTCTTCTCCAGCTTTTCAGCACTCTTGCTCCCAGAGGAGGTGAGTCACCTTGCTAATTATAAATCCTCCAGATTGATTTATTACCCATCCTTCTGCTTCGTCTTAGTGTTGTAGGGAATATCAGCACAACTGTAATTCTGAATACAGATAATCACAGTTGTGCCGATATTCTGTACAACGGTATGACTACAAGTGCAATATAGCTTTTGTTCAACAGTTCTATAAACAAGACACACTATGGCCAAATATTATGTCTATTTTTATTCCATTAACAAATACGGTTCGCAAAAAAAATCATAGAAGATAAATGGATAGATTGGCATTCACTGCACAGACTGACTGACAGCCTGTAATAAGTGCAGTTAAGGTTTCAGTGTAATGAACTCTTGCTATAATTGAAATTTTATAGAGAGAACTCTACACTCCAAGTAGATTTATCCACATAGTGCTAAATATCAACACTCTTAGAATGTTGTCCATTCAAATTAGTGGACTGGAAGTAACTGATGTATAACAGTAATTAAATCAGGTTGTGCTACTGCAATAAGTTTCAGCAAAACAATTGGGGACCTAATCTTTTGATAGGCTGTTTATAGTTTATATATATAATTATTATTACACATAAGCTGGTATTTTGAATGCATAATGCTTGGCATTCAATCACTAGTTTGGTGAGTGAATAAAACACGCCACGAGTTCTATAACTGCTGTCTAAGGTTACCTAGGGAAAACATTCAAAATTTCTTTAAAATGAATTTTTTTCTACACTGCTTTCTTTTCTTTCTTTCTAAGCTTTCTCTCAGGATATCCTCTACCCCTTTGGACCAGGTCATAGGGACACAGAAACCCCCAAAATGGATGATGGCAGTTCTACAGAAGTTTCTCTATTAATTCCATTTATCTTCTTCAACATCCCCTACCGCTCTCTATATGTGAGTGCAACAGGGAAAATGCTTTATAGGCACACATTTTGCTTCAAATGAATATTATATGTGCTAATATAATACAGGCTTTCTCAAAAGTCTGGATCCAAAGGCAATTAGTTATTTAAGTACAGATAGTACAACAGATGCTCAAATTGATGGCTTTGGACTTCATGACACTTGTGTATATGCTGAATTCAATCTTCTCTTGTTAAATTTTGTAAAATTACAATCCACCAGTACTTCTTACCACACAGGTAAACAACAATGGCGTAATCTCCTTCAGCGTTCAGGTGAGCCAGTTTACTCCTGAGCCTTTCCCCCTCAGTGACAGTCGGTCATTTATTGCTCCCTTCTGGGCCGATGTGCACAATGGTATCCGTGGGGATGTGTACTATCGTGAGACCACAGAGCCAGAGATCCTAACAAGAGCTACTCAGGATGTCAGGAAATATATCAAGAGCATGCAGTCCTTTACAGCTACCTGGGCTTTTATTGCCACCTGGAACCAGGTCACATTCTACGGCGGCAGTCAGACAACACCGGTAAAAAAAAAAAAAATATGAACACTCCCATTATTTCACATGCCTAACCTTTCATCTATAGACACATACAGTATAGATATAAATCTGGTGCCATATAAAAAACATTTATTTATTTGCCACAGGTGAATACATTCCAGTCAGTGTTAATCTCAGATGGCATATTCCACTTTACCATGTTTAACTTTGGAGAAATTACATGGAGCACAGGGACAGCTAGTGGGGGAGATCCTCTTACTGGCTTGGGAGGAACCACTGCACAGGTAAACTGTGTTTAATGACAATTAATTGTTTTATGACAACATGATGAAACAACATGATAAATTGTGCCTGATGTCTCGGACATTATGGACCTTTCTAGTCAGGTTTCAACGGTGGCGATGTCAGCCACTTCTTCAACCTGCCTGGCTCCCGGACAAATGAGGTTGTCAACATTGAGCAAACTACAAATGTCAATGTGCCAGGTCGTTGGTTCTTTCGTGTTGACACCGAACAGATCGACCCAGCCAATGGCTGCAGCTATAATGGTAAAACGATAATATCTAATGTTTTTGCTAGGATGTGTTTATTAAAAGTGCTACAATTTTGTACTACTTGAGTGTCTAATTGTTTGCGTGAAGTTTGTTTTATGAGTGTTGGTGACTTGGGGTGGATCTATGATTCTTTTCCAGTTTCCTGTTGAAGTCTGTTCCTTTTTGTCTTGAAGTTTTTTTTGGAATGTCTAGTCAAGTATTATAAAAGATTAATATATGACTTAACTATAAGCACACTAAAGCCAGGTTGATTCTTATACATTAATGCATGTTTTTTTTTTTTTTTTCATTAATGTGTTTTTCCATTTAATAATCCCACACTCTGCAACACAGAGTGTGGGATAGTGCAAGTATCTTAGCGGGATTAGCAACAGCATAGTATGCTAACTTTAGTGTTAACTATAATGTTGATGTATTATCTCCTCAGATCATCGATTAGTATGGGGAACGTTATAGATTTAACAAGTATTGCTAAAGCTCGTAATCTAAAGCTAATAGTGCCGTGTTCGCAGAAGTATAAATCAACCCTAACTTATTTTTCATATGCAGGGCGGTTTTATCGACGTGGAGAGGTGTTCTGGCTGTCAGATCAGTGTTCTCAGCGTTGCAGATGTCTGGATTTGGACAATGAAGTCATTTGCCAGGAGGCTCCATGTGGCCAACTGGAGACGTGCGAACAGCAAGAGGGAGCATACTACTGCCAGCCCATTCGAACCAGCACCTGTGTGGTGTTTGGAGACCCCCATTATCACACCTTTGATGGCTTTCTTTACCACTTTCAAGTAAGACTGAAAGTGCCTGATTGTGGAAAGAGTTATTGCACGTGTGCTGGTGTGCTTTTGCACATGTGAACCAAAATAAAATAACAAGTTATTATTTTTTTGATATGATATCCATTTTTATTCCGTGTATTCCTGTAGGGTACCTGCTCTTATCTTCTGGCTCGGCCATGCTGGGAGGTGCCTGGTCTCCCATTTTTCAGCGTTGAGGCTAAGAATGAAAATCGTGGCATGACATCTGTGTCCTGGTTGAAAGATGTCACTGTGGAGGTGTATGGTCATCGAGTTACACTACCAAAAGGAATTCTGGGCACTGTACAGGTGTGTTGTTGTCCCTCGTACTTCTGCCATAATTTCCATGATACAAGGTAAAATGGGTTACAAAATAATTGTTCAATTTACCCAGTTCTCATACTCATTTCAGGTGGACAGTCTCTTGAAGACTCTACCTGTCCAGCTCCAGTTAGGGGCTGTTAAGGTATATCAGTCTGGTCTTGCAGTTGCCTTAGAAACTGACTTTGGTCTCTTGGTAACATATGATGGGCAGCACTACGCTTCCATCTCCCTTCCCAGCTCTTACTTCAACAATACATGTGGCTTGTGTGGTAATTATAATGATGATCCTGCTGATGACCCTGTGCTGCCAGATGGTTCTTTAGCAGATAGCGTTGTTGAATTGGGTGGTAGTTGGCGAGCGGAAGACACTGATTTTCGTTGCACAGATGGTTGTGCTCAGAACTGCAGCTTGTGTGAACCAGCAGCTGAAGCTTTTTACTTTCGGCCTGATTACTGTGGACTCATAAACAAGACTGATGGGCCCTTCCGTGACTGTCGGGCTGTGGTGGACCCCACTGCATTTGTCTACAGTTGTGTGTATGACATGTGCAGCAATCGTGACAACATCACAACTCTCTGCCAGGCAATACAGGCATATGCTTTAGCATGCCAGGCTTTGGGAGTAACCATCAGACCTTGGAGGTCACGTACATTCTGTGGTAAGTCACTCCATTTTTCTTGTATATTGAACTTATTACTTTTACAAACATTCATTAATCATTCAATAATTAAGTTTCAATCAATTAAACCTTCCATATCTGTTCCTCGACTCCCACCATTTTTAGCTTTAACATGCCCAGAGAACAGTCACTACCAGGTCTGCACAAGTGCTTGCCCTCCTTCCTGCTCCGAACTGACCTCCCACCTATACTGCACACATCCATGCACAGAGGGCTGCCAGTGTGACCAGGGCTTTGTTCTGAGTGGCAGCCACTGCGTCCGCCGCTCTGAATGTGGCTGTGAGCGCGATGGCCTGTACTATGCTCTCAATGAAACCTTCTGGGTAGGTGAGGGGGGTGAGGTGGGCAGTGACTGTTTCCAGCGATGTGTGTGTGGCCCAGCAGGTGAGGTCACCTGCTTTAATGACTCATGCCAAGAAGGCGAGGTTTGCACAGCAGAAGTGGGGTTGCTGGGGTGTTTTCCTCGTAGAGAGGCCATGTGTTCATTATCGCAGACATATATCTTAGCTACCTTCGATGGTTCATCCATGCCATTCCCAGATGAGAGCTCCTTCTACCTTGTGAAAACTATGGGGCGTCTGCCAGCCAACGCGTCAGCAGTGGAGGTGAAGATTGGAAGAAAACTGGTGAATAAGGGTCCAACATGGAAGAGACCTGTGGTCATCAGGGTTGCATACCTGGAGACACAGATTGGTGGCTCTGATTTTGACCTTGTTAAGGTTTGTTGAATCCAAACTTAATTTTAAATGATTAGATTTTAATAATTATCCATTATAATCATCTATGCTTTTTATAGGATGTAAGGTGTGAGCAGCATAGTTGAGGGTAACTTAGCATGTAAGGTCTTATAACAATAATAACTCTCCTGTCTCTCCTTAGGTAAATAGTGAGCAAGTTGTTCTTCCATATGTCCACCCAATGGAACCTCTTGTGGTGTACCGTGCACCCGGCAATGCTACTGTAGTGGAATGGACTGGTTTGATTCGGGCCCGTTACTCCCGCCAAGGCTTTCTCAACATCACCCTCTCCACCTTATTTTACAACTCAACCTGTGGCCTCTGTGGTTTTTTCAATGGGGATCCCTCTGATGACTTACGCTTACCGAGTGGCCGCCAGGCTGACACAGCTGACCAGTTTGTTGAGGGCTGGAGGGCCATTGCTGATGACCTAACATGCAATGGTGACTGTGACGATCTGTACCGCATGTGTACAGACTTGCGGCTATACCAGAGCCCCTGGCTCTGTGGCAACATCAATGATCCTGGAAACAGCTCCTTCCTGGCCTGCCACTTAGCTGTCAACCCCTCGCCCTTCTTCAGGAACTGCCTGTATAACATGTGCGTGAAGGAGGGTAACCGCTCAGCTT
Organism: Synodontis membranacea; assembly: GCA_025674565.1. Classification (NCBI taxonomy): domain Eukaryota; kingdom Metazoa; phylum Chordata; class Actinopteri; order Siluriformes; family Mochokidae; genus Synodontis; species Synodontis membranacea. The sequence goes on along the minus strand of JAOVYU010000036.1, from coordinate 7,854,947 downwards.
TGTGCTCTTCCTTGCAGGCTTATGCTTCAGCTTGTCAGGATGCTCAGATCAACCTGGGGCCCTGGAGGAGTGCCACAAACTGTCGTAAGAAATATTTGACCCAAAAAGGCAACGGTTTATATGTTTAGTAGTGTTTCAGTTTTGCGGTGGTTCTGATATTGTCTTCTCTCTCCCCTGTATAGCACTGCCATGCCCAGAAAACAGCCACTTTGATGAGTGCACCACAGCATGCCCAATGACTTGTGAAAACCTTGATGAGCCAGAGGAGCCATGCCCATACCCCTGCTCTGAAGGCTGCCAGTGTGAAGAAGGCTTTGTGCTCCGTGATGGGTTGTGTGTACCTCGCAGTGACTGTGGCTGCTTCTACCTTGGCCGTCAGCTAGCCACCAATGACACATTCTGGACTGACTGGGAATGTCAAGAACGCTGTTTCTGCAATGGCACAGACAACAGTGTCTATTGCAGCTTTTCTCCATGCCACCCTGAGGAATTCTGCCAAGAGACCGAGGGGCTATTTTTCTGCCAGCCTCGGACTGAGGCTTTGTGTGCAGTGGCAGGATATGGGCATTTCTTGCCTTTTGGAGGTGTCCCATTTGATCTTCAGAGCAGCTGCACACTTCATTTGGTTACCACAGAGTGTGGGGGGTTGGATGAAGATGAGGACAGACATGTAGGGTTGGATGGCAGTTTCAGCACTGAGATAGGGGCAGGAGATCTGCCTCAGTTCCAGCTTTCAGCCCGGAATGAGGAGAGAGATACAGGGCAGGCCATCTGGGTGCAAGGTTTTGTGTTGGAAGTTTACGGATATGAGATTGAGGTGTCAAGAAGCTTCAAACATACAGTCATGGTGAGGAATATATTTACATTTACACTTTTGTACAAAGAACAGTGTTTTCTGAATTAAACCATTTCTGTTAATTTCCTTATACCAAAGCCCTACATCATTGTTCCTGCACAAGAATACAAGACATTCTGACCATTTGTTCTGCAAATTCTGTTAGGCAAAATATTTAATAATCACAAGAATTTGTCTGTAATTCTAATACATGATTGGTCACATTTTCTTGCGGTCAAGCACTTTCTTATGTCACAAAGTTATTTTTAATCAAGCAAACAGAGCTGAAGACAAAGGAACACGTGAGGGAACATGAGGCATCTCTGATTACAATCTATGTCTGTTAACAAGCTGGAGTAAAGTCACAGAAAACCCATATTTGAGTGATAGTTGGAAGAAGTTCACAACACCATCTAAAGATCTGAGGGACTTTAGATCAAATAAAGATAGAAAGAAAAGAGGAAAGATGCTGAAAATTGTTCTCTGCCTCTCTATGTAATACAAGATCAGAGAAATGAGAAATAGAAAAAAAGATAAAAAAAAAAAAAAAAAAAAAAGATAAATTGTGCTAACACTACAGCTAACAGTAGATATGTGGAAATAATGATTACGTTTTATAATGTGAATACCTTTCCGATTTATCTCTACAAGGTAAATAAAGAGCGCTTGTACCTGCCTCTGAAATTGGGCCCAGGGAAAGTCAACATATACACCCTGGGATTACAGTTACTAGTGGAGACTGACTTTGGACTGAAGGTGATATAGCATCTATTCTTGCCATCATGGTGCTCAGAAAGAACCAAGATGTGCTTTACTAGTAACGTAGAAGCATAGGACTGTTTCTAAACATCTTTGTTTCTTAGGTGGCATTTGACTGGAATACATTACTTCTGCTTTCTCTGCCCCGGACCATCTTTAATTCCACTTGTGGCCTGTGCCAGGGAATGCCCATCTCTGGTCCTGCACTCAGTGTCAGCGAATGGGGCATGATGTGGGCAGAGCGTGACACCTTCTGTCAAGTTGGGTGTGGTGACTCCTGTCCGCGCTGTGGATTAGTTGAAAGAGGCCTGGCAGTGGATGTCCACACCCCTGTGCAGACAATGGATGCCATCAACAACAATGACATTGAAAACTCTATCCCAGGAAATCGTTTCCACCTGTCTGAGGGCTTGTATGTTTATGTGGAACCAGAGGCGGTGAGGCTGTGTGGACTTATTATTGACCGTGGAGGCGTGTTTGCGCGGTGTCACAGCAAGGTGGCACCAGCATACTTTTACCAGAGCTGTCTGCAGGATACGTGTGTGGACCAGGGAGCACGAGAGACCATCTGTAATTGGTTGCAGATATATGCTAGTACCTGTCAAATCCAGGGCGTGTCTATGATTGGCTGGAGAAGCTCTACTCCATGTGGTAAGAAACATACAGTAGTTAGTTAGTTGTGTAGTCCTGTAGTCCTATTGGAAACACATTTTTTTTTTTTTTTTTTACTTTTTTTAGTTGCCTCAGTACAAAATAATGCACTGAACTCTTTATGCCATCCTCCCTGTGCATGTGTATTTGTGTGTATGTCTCTAGTGCTGTCATGCCCAATGAACAGTCACTACTCAAGCTGTATGTTGGTGTGCCAGCCCCAGTGTGCCCCAGCACGAGGACAAAGAGACTGCAACCAGCACTGTGTGGAGGGTTGCCAGTGTGATCAAGGCTATGTGCTCAATGGCAAAAGCTGCATCCTGAACCAGAACTGTGGCTGCTATACTGACAGCAAGTACTATGAGGTGAAAGAGCATTAAGAGATTATTCAAAGAGGCAGAACAATGACCAACATGTTTTGATAAATTAAAATGTAGTCAAATTACTGAAAAATCTAAGTTCAGTGTCCTGAAATCTATACCTCTGTTTTACCCTAGCCTAAGCAGTTGTTTTGGAACAACGATTGCACCAAGCGATGCCAATGCATCGGCCGCAACTTGATCCAGTGTGACCCTCGCCGATGTAAGGCTGAGGAGGAATGCGTACTACGTCATGGTGTCCGTGGCTGCTTCGCCCGCCGCAACCAGCACTGTGTGGCATCAGGTGGTGGTGTTTTCCGCACATTTGATGGTGCCTCCCTCCACCTGCCTGCCTCCTGTTCCTTCGTCCTGTCTACTATCTGCCACAAGTTGCCCGAACTCTCCTTCCAGCTCATCGCCAACTTTGACAAATGGAGCACACCCAATCTTACCACCATCTCACATGCGTACCTCTACATCAACGAAGAGAATATCCTTATCTCTGGCAATACTGTTAAGGTCCGTAAATGTAAAAAATGATTAATTATCCAGAGCATCGATTGCTCTTACAAATGGAAGCATAATCATCGTTGTCATAGTCATTTCTCATTCACATTATTATTGGAATGGGAGAAACGTTGATGCTTTGTTCACTATTTCCCTTCAATTATTAGCAACCAAACTCTTTACGGAAATAGGTAAACAAAATATAATTCATCTTTGAGATTTGAGAAGTACTGGTGAATTTAAGTGCAAATTTTCAGTTATGATCTGAGCAACTGTCCACTGTGATGCTGAATTCTCCCTGCCCCGATCTCCTTTTAGGTAAATGGGACACCAGTGTCTGTGCCTTTCGTAACAGGCCTAATGACACGCGTCTCCACATCCGAAGGTTTTTTGGTAATCGACACACCACAGGACATCCAGGTCCGCTATAACCGTTTCAACACGCTTAGTATCACCATGGGACCGAGGCTACAGAACAAGGTGTGTGGTTTGTGTGGAAACTTTAACGGTGACCCCAATGATGATTACATTACTTCCCGTGGCAAACCAGCACTTAGTGCGCTGGAGCTTGCACAGAGCTGGAAGACCAATGGTATACAGAACAGGTGTGTGTCTTTTTATATATAATGTCTTTTATATGTTATTCTCTCTCATATGCTTTCTCTCGGTTCTCAAACTTTCTCGTCTTCTTTCCACTCTTTTCCTTCATTTCTCTTACTCATTTCACTAAATTTCACTTAATTATTCTCTCTTTCACAGTTTTTTTATTCTCACAATGGCTCACCCCCCCCCCCCCCCCCAGATTTCAGATTATAAAAATCACTTATACTCTCTCAAACTTTCTCTCTTTCTTTCTCTACCTGTGTGCATTTGCAGCTGTGATGAAACTCAGTATGTGGCTCTGGCCCAGTCCTGTGATAACACAGACATTTTGGAGCTGCAGGGCGAGGACGGCTGTTTGAAACTTACCCAGCCAAAGGGCTTTTTCCAGCCGTGTCATGGCCTTTTGGATCCACAACCCTTCTATCAATCCTGTTACCTAGATGGCTGCTACAACCACCGCAAGGCACAGGTTTGCGGCTCTATGGCTGCCTATGCTGAAGCTTGCCGCTCCTTTGGTACACTCACCACCAAGTGGATTGCGCAGGAGAACTGCTGTAAGGACACACTGCCACCTACCGGCCAGGAGGGGGAAGTGTGTTTGTGGGGAGTAGCGGGTGGTGGGACAAAAGCTTGAAAAGATCATTTTTATCTCTGCCTAGCAAAAAACCTTTGCTGATGTGAACATATACATAATATCCATTTACTCAGAGTGAGTTTACTGAAATTAAGGTTTTGTTAAAAAGTTTCTATCGATCACATCAATTTCCCATCGACTTTACAAAGCAAACCTTTTAGCATTAAATTATGCGTTAATGCTGTAATGACTGAGGCAGACAAGCTAGCCAACTGACTAAATATAGGCTAGAGGCTGGCATCTCTGATTTAAACCATTAACAGCTCCCTAACTTGAACCACAAACTCAGCGTATATAGGCCTACGTACAGAGCCCTCCAGAATTATTAGCACCCTTCATAAAAATGAGCAAAGTTTATTGTATAAATTATATACGATATGCCAGGAACATTCTGTTGCCTTTAATAATGTCAGAGGTGTGACCAGAATGTCATGTGTGGGGGGCAGTTAATTCATTTGGGGGGGCAGAAAAAAGTACCTGCAAAATAGATGGAAAACCACCACTTACTACTAATACTACTTCTACTCGTACTACTATTAGGCCTAATAGCCTAATAATAATAATAACAATACTAGTTTTCAAATAATTTTCTTACTATCCAATCAAGGTCTGAATGTAATGAATGGTGATTACCAGTTATTCTCACAACAGCAACAGCGTGTTCCTTGTGTGTGAGAACAAA
>JAOVYU010000036.1:7796033-7806582 GCA_025674565.1 Synodontis membranacea | reverse complement strand
ATATATAATGAATAAATAATAAAGTCTTACCTTTATTCATATCGCTCACACTGCAATACAGTACATTTCCCCACCATCCGGCAGAAGAGAAGCCTTTTTGTACCATGGCGGAGTTTCTAAATGTAATTTGGGAAATAGAATGCATGCAGTAGAGATTTTGAAATCTTATTTATTTATTTATTTATTTATGTATTACTGTAGACAAACAAATCATAATTGTGCCAAATGAACCATTTTTGTTTGGCTTCCCTTCAAGCAACAGTATTTTTACTTCCCTGTCAGTGAAGTTCATCTTCTTAAACCATTTGACATGGTTGATGTTGTCTACAACAAGCAGCCGTGCGAGCAGCCTACATGCCGATTTCAGGGCATTTCTTTATTTCGGCCATGTACAGGCACATCAGTTTACACATAGACAAACAGCCATTGAATACAGTTTTGCTTACGCACGTGCGATAACTACCAATTTTCTTGTGCGTACAGACGGCTCTTACGCACATAATTTAGTTCTTGTTTTATTCATGCTTTGATAAATGAGACCCCTGGGCTGCAGCGATAGGTGCACCGAATCCTAGCCTTTGTACTACCAGGGAGTCATTTCTCAACTATGACATGTCTTTGTCTTGTCTGGATTACAGTTTACAGTTCCCACAAGTTTTGGGGAATTAACCTTGATCCTTGATTCAGTTAGGCAGCTGCTTCTGGGCTTTACTGTACATTTTTTTCCTGGATCTGGTAAGAGCTGCAATGGAAACTGATGGGTTAAAGTGAAAAAGGGCCCTTGAAAATGTGCTGAAACACACATTAACAGAACTGATGAATGAAGTAACTTATTACACATACTTCCAAGAGGAAATCAGTTTGGTCATTTCTGTGCTCCTTGGGAATGACTTCTCTGAATTCAGTAGAATAGGAACATTCTCTTGCTACTACTCTTTTTTTTTTTTTAGCTCTGAGACATCTTTTTATATATTCATTTTAGTTAACAGATGATACACAGTGAGTGCCTATAAACCAGACAAGCGAACCTGTTTGATGCCGAAAAACTGAACATGGTTTGAGGCTAATGTTATGCTTAATAATGTTAGATTAACAGTTCTAAGCTTCACTTAACCATTAGTTACAGTTGCATTGTAGCACTGGTCGAAATTTAAAGAAGCAAAGCCTAAAACTGACAGTCAGTAACTTGAGACAGACGGTTATTGCGTCAATGCAAAATACATACAAAACACTGGAGTATACTGTGAAAATAATAAGATTGCTTTGGGCAAACACTCAGAGGAAGCCTCAAGACTGCTGACGCAAGTTTCTTTGTATTTGAGTGTTTATAACCAATTAATGTTCCCTTTCCGGTGTGTGCATGTACTGCGTCTGTGTGTGTGTGTCTGTGTGCGTGCGTCTCTGTGTGTTAAAGCATTAGCCGCATTAATAATTATAATGCGGCTGGAAAATAATCAGGCTTCTTCACATTTTACACAGTTTGCTCTTATAGATTTCATATAAAATGAATTCAGTTGACTTTTTTGTCCATTCATCTGCATAAAATTATCAATAATGACGAAGCAAAAAAAGTTTTTAGATTTTTTTTTTTTTTCTCCATTTTGGCAGCAATTACAACTTTGAATCTTCATTTTCATCTCAGGTCTCTCAACAAGATGTTCTGTGGGGTTCAAATCTGGCCTTTGGCTGGATCACTCAAGGGTGTTTAGGGAGCCACTCCAGAATGTATGAGCTGTATTCTTATGGTCTTTGTTGTGCAGAAAGGTGAAATCTTGCCCCAGTCTTGCCCCAGGTTTTCTTTAAGGACCTCTCTGTATTTGGTTGCATTCATTCTTCCTTCAATTCTGACCAGTTTCCCCATCCCTACCACTCAGACGCACCCCATAACAAGAAGCTGCTACCACCATGCTTCACCATAGTGATGGTATTTTCAGTTAGTAAGTCTGGGTTTTGCCCGACACAGTGCTAAGCTTTTGTCTCATAGGCCAGAGAATCGTTCCTCATGCTCTCGGAGGCTTGTGTCTTTTAAAATGCAACACAAATAAAGTGTGCAAACTTAAATGGTTTCAGCAGTTTTTTAAAATCCACTGTATGTAGATGGGAGGTCACAAGAATCACAAGGCGTCCAGCATTCCAGGAATTTTGCTCTGATCTGATATCACGTCGAACCCGCAGCAGTCATCAGGAGTCCTCTGACACTCAGCTGTCCTGTGCTACCCGGCATGTCATGTGAAATACAGATCATTTAGCCCAGATACTGTTGACCTTCATATTGATTAAACTTATGGCTTAGACTGCTTTGGATAATAATTTTACAATTATTCGACAGTTAGTCATTTTAATTACATTAATTATTAATTGAATAAAACAGCATTACCACTGACGTTCATATTATTTGACTTTGATTCATTTATTATTTCACGTGTACATTCTGAGAGCTTTTAGATACCTACAAAAAAACCAGCTGGTAATGAGCATCTAAGCACAGACAGGAGAAGTCTGCTCCTTTTACAGTAAGCATGCTTCACTGTGAAATGCTCTTCATCACAAGGGTCTCTGGTTCTTCATCACAAGGGTCTCTGGTAGTCATGTGACTTGTTTGAGTATGTGGATGTCGGGTTCAGATGTGCGCAGTATGGTTATTATGAATGTGGCTATAAATTCACTGTGATGCTTTGTGTTGTTTGTTGCACATCTGTAGGCTGCTGTGCGTCCGTGACGAGTAATTTACGTCACTGTGATGTTTGCGTGAGTGTTGTTGCAGCGCGTGCGCCGTGTGCTATTGTGGAATCCTTTAGAGGTCAGTGCAATGTTGTGTTTCTATTTTTGACTGGTGGGTCCAGACTGAGTCACTGCAGTGGTCTTGGTGACATCACTCTGTCTGTACTGCAGCTTATAATAGATTAAGCTTGTCGCACACGCGCTTAGTCGATATGTCTCCCTTTTTCTCTCAGTGTGTGTGTGTGCGTGCATGTGTGTATGTGTGTGTGTGTGTGTGCGTGCTGGCAGCGTCGAGGTGAAGGCACACTGTTTCAATTTATACCTAAATACAGCATCCACCGCTTTCTCACATTTCCTCTCTTCTGAATGAACGAAACAGCCCACCCATCATCCCCACCTGCAGGCTTCATCTGCAGCATTTCTGTACACCTACATGTACAAGAAGTTTTTCATGTTGCCTTTTTATTAGTTAAACTTACCATATAGGTCACTTTGTAAGTATACAAACTTGAGCCCATCTGTTGCTCCGCCTGTTGCTTTCTCTATCCGTCAGTGGAAATGTACCACCACAAGCCAGATGTTATTTGGGTCCATTGTGCTGCCAGCGTGAGAATAATAAGTACGTGATGCCATCTCCTACCCCTTTCCAGTGATTCATCATCATTTTAAAGCCTCATCATCATTTTAATCAGACTTTCCTGATTGGTCCCAGCTGTAAGTATTCATTGCAGATGCATCAGCCAGCTTTCAGACCAACATTAACCTATAATATTATATTAATATTAAATTAAAATATTATATGATAATATTATATTTAGTAGATGCAGTCAACCATTCATGTCAGTGTTTTTAAAGTGTAGCTGTCAAATGTTACCTAAGCCCCTGTATTCACTCCAAAACTAGTATTTTTTTTTTTTTTTTAAATGAACACAATATTGAAAAATTTGAACTTCTTTTGTTACCCATTCTTAATGAGGACTTTGTATCATTAACGACCCGTGTGCACTGAAATCCAAATTTGGGGTTTAATGGTTGACTGCAGGTGAGTATGATCAGTGTTTCATAATTTTAAACAATTTTGCTTGATCAGTACTATCATAAATAGTATTGTTTTGAGTGTGTAATACATGAGGAACAGTAGGTAATATAACAGAATGAAGTTATACCTTATGTAGTGGAAGCCATTTGAGATTCAACCCGACTTTATGGCCAGTTAGTACGTAGAGATAATGGAGTTAAATAACTATCTGTAAATATGTGAAGCAAATATAAAATATTAGGTACTCTATTTGCTCAGAAAAAAAAACGCTATCTGTATATATATGAAGCAAATCTAAAGCATTATTTATTGGCCGTTTGCTTGGAATAATGAAGGCAAAGCTCGTACAAAAGTTCATTGTTTCTTCGTGGACTACATTGTTTCTCTTTATGATTACAAATCTTTACAAAATAAAATGTTTTTTTATAGGTACCTATAGGTACACTTGGTTTCAGCCTGACTTGACCATTGTAGCCTCTCGTGATGTGAATATATGTTTGTTACTTAACCGACTGAAATTCCAAAATGAGCACTTTCTTATCTGTTTTCCACGTTGTCTTTTTATCCTAAAGTTAGTTCAGACTGACCTTGTTTACCTCATTGGTTTGTGTCCCTGGTCACCGATCATGATATATCAGCATCAATAGCTGTAAAGATCCTTTTTTTTTTTTTTTTTTTTCTTTAATATAAAATCTTTAAATGAAATTTACTCAAAACTCTTAATTTTGTCTCCACATAACAAAGGGCAGGGAAAAAACACTGTTAACCAATTATACAATGTGTTGCAGGAAACAGGGTAAGACTACATGTTCATTTTGGAATGCCAGCCATGCACAGGTAATACAGCACCGTATAGAATAATAAAACAATATGATTTTAGTTCCGTTTTATATTTATGGAGGCGGCACAGTGGTGCAGCAAGTTTCACATGTTCTTATCATATCTGTGTGGGTTTCCTCCAGGTTCTGGTTTCCTCCCACCTGCATACGAGTGGATTAGTTAGTATGAATCCATTCTGGGTGTATTCCTGCTCTGTGCCCGGTGTTAAAGTGGCTGTGACCAGGATAAAAGGCTCGCTGAAGATGAATGATTGAATTTGTCTCTAAGAGGTCAGTGTTTAACAGAAGGCTGTAAACCCAGGCCGTTTGTTCAGCAGCCCAAAACCTTCATCAAGGCCAAGCACAGTGTTCGGAACAGTGTTAAACAGTGTTCGGAAGGTTGCTTTTGAAATGTAAGAGGTTACTGAGTACTAGTTTTCCTGTTAAAAATGGATTCAAGTAATGTAACAATTTTAATTACTTCACTTTAATTGCTTAAAAACTGATTACATTTGATTATCTTTTTATTACCAGACATCCCAATATTGATATTTATACATCTCCCGCATATTGATAGTGGCTCCCGGATGCCCGCAAGTGGAATAAAATATCCTGGAAACTAGACCTAGTGCCACGGATATATTTATATATATATATATAGTCCACTTGTCATTGGAACGCTCCTTGTCGAATAAATTCAGGCTAAGCTATAGCCTGTAGCTGTAGAGTTGTGTTTTGTATGTTGGGTTTGTTCTGCTTCAAAGGGTTATTACACCCTGTGAGAAATGGAGAAAATGGAAGATTGAAGGAGGAGGGAAGCAGCTGGTGCTACTTGGGCTTTCCTTTGCACAGCCCTGCAGAATGCAAACCGCTTCACAGAGACAGTTAACATGTGCCTGTGAGATTTTGTCTTCATTTAATGTACTCTTTAGTGTCAAAGCGTAGGTCTTTTATGTTCATGTCTATTCAGTCTCTCTCACTCTCTTTGTGTCGTTTTGTCTTACACCGCTTAGTCATGGCAGAGCTGTATTTTGTCACATCCATCGTTGATGGGGAAGAGCGCGGTCAGAATCATTAGCTTCAAACACTCCTTATATAAGTGTAATCCCCAGTGATGTTTCGTAAATGAATGCATTTATTTCCACTAAGCTAGGCCAGCTCACTAAAGCTTCAGAGGCAAATGGAGGAAGAATTCTTAGATCACACAGCCAGTTTCTATAACATTCATGCACTGACACAGCTGTGTCATGAATTAGTCATTTAGACACTCGTTTAGAATTGGAGTCCAAGAGCAGGTATTGAACTCCATCAGTAGACTTTTATGTGAACCATATATTTTTGTAGAATGTTTTCAAGAATTGTTGGGTTGAGATTATGGTCCACGCTAAACACATACATATGTAGTGGACAGAAATTAGGTAAGAAAATGGTGCTGTGTTCCTTTAAAATGATGTAAATCTGCCATTTAAGGTCACTTTTTGTACTTTTTCATCCTTCTAGTCACCATTTAGCAGAACACAAATGCTTAGTAACGGACATAACCCTATGTTCTTTTGTCGAGTACAAAGAGAACACATGCAACAGATGCGCTTCTGGGTAGCTAAAATACCTGAGACTGATGTCTGCCCACACAGCTGGAGGAACAGAAGGTGTAAGACTGTTCCTGATGGGCGCATAATTACCTTTTCAACTGCTCCTGATGAAGGCGGCCCGGCTCTTCAATGTGGTTCGACGAGTTAAACGTAATGAACCTCCTGCTCTGGGCACACGGAGCAGAGTCATTAATTCTGAACTCCTGCCACGAAGAAACAATGAACACAGATGCCTGACGGTAACAGTGTCTACGAAGCTGTGGAGGTAGACATGGATACAGGGGTTAGTTTGATGGCTGTGCGGACTGACTTACGCTTTTCCCCCCAGCGCACGTTTAAAAGCCTCGCTAACAATGACGGCAAAGACCGTGATGCTCTGAGACAGTTGGATGTTTCTTAGCCAAGAGTCATGATTACAATGAAAAAGAATTACTGTAAGCTACGTGGGTAAGAATGAGGTTAATATAATACATGACTTCCTGTCTTCAAAGCCACAGTAATGCAGAGACTGGAAAATGGCAGGGCATTGTGTTATTTTGTTGCATATTGTTGTCTTTTTAAAGTGCTTTTCTGGTTCGTATGACCATTTATTGACAGACAAGAAACTGCCCTTGACCCGTGAATCATGGTATAGAAGGATATATGACGGTGGAATGGGCGCACAGTCTGAACAATCGACATCCCGTGCAGCGTTTGAATCAATATCTTACCCAGTGTTTCCGTCACTAAAACAACAACAACAACAAAAACAACTATTTCTGTCTTTAAAACTTAAAATCAGGCCCTCGGACACGAGTGATATCTGCCATTGGGCCTTTTTCTCCCTGTGGACCCATTGCAATACCTCAAGTATAACACAACATTATTTTGTCTTTCCTGAAATCATAAGTAGCCACTTGTTATTTCTTTTTCGTCGTTCTTGAGGGCGATGTAAACAAAAATGGTTAAACCACCACTCTCTGGGAAACGTAACATATGTGCTGATCCTAATATCCTTAAAATATCCTAATGGCGAGGTAAACCACAGCCCTTGGTTAGAGCAAAAACCCTGTACTGTACGTCAAGGCAGCTGAAATGTGGTGCTGGATCAAGGCTTAGATTCCAGCACAGTGTGCTGATCTTCCTGCTGGATATAGTTGTCTGGATAATTCAGTGCTGAATTAAATCAGGTTTATTAGAGAAGGGAAATCAGTGGACTGACTGAATGAACAGCCCCGGTGTCATATGAGATCATCAGAGGGAGATGATCAGACAAACGTAGGGTAAAAATGTACCGAAACCCAGCTCCGTCCCTGGAAGACAAACGCGTCCTCCGTTCAGAGCGAAGGCGGGAATGTCTCGGACTCGTCTCCCGCGAAGCCGCCCGCCCGCTGGCGCTGACGTCAAGACAACAGCGTGACGTCTGTCTCGAGGGGGGCGTGTCCGCGCGCCGAGTAAGAAAAACCAGAAGGCAGCGCGCAGACTTCTCCATTAGTCCCTCTGCCGCTCTGATACGAGCTTCGGAGCGGAATACACGAGAGCGACATATTTTGCGCATTTTTTTTTTTCTACCGCCTGTGTTATTTATTATTTGCTATTTATTCGTGAATGCATTGCACACTGGTTACAGTTCGAGCTGAAGGACACTCGGGATGCAACCATAGGAGAATTCAAGCACGACTGTCTGAAGCGAAGATACACTTGTGCAGCAACAGCGTCACTAAGTTGCGGAGCTGATCGCGTGCTAAACTCGGAGGGGTTCAGTTGAGGTCTGTTTGTTTACGGTCTGCTTTGTCGTCAGCATGCCCAGCCTGCGTCAGTCGTACACGGTGACGGTGCCCGAGGAGCCGCCGGCCTCCGTTTTCCCCTTCAGCAAGTCGGAGGCGCGCAGGAAAAGCGCGTCCGTGTCGCGCTCCATGCTGGTGTCCACGTTCGTCGGACTCCTCATTAACCAGGCGAAGGTAAGACACGAGTCCACGAATCCGTCCATCACAGTGCGCTTTCTTTAGTCGGTTTTTTTTTTTTTTTTTTTTAGTCAGCCTAAAGTGCGTAAAACTTATGTGGGGTGTCCACAGTTGTCATCAAAGCTCCTGGACGCACATCGGATATCCTGCTGCCAGAAAAAAAAAATCCAAGAATGCTGAATACTGATCTCGTCTCGGCGTGTGATCAGTTATAAGGTGGAATAAAGCTGGCTGTGTTTCTACATCTAGACCCTGATCTTGGGTACGCGTCTCCTCTGCGCAGCGCTGTGCTGCTTTGGCTTCGTGCGTACACGCGTACTGCGCATCTGATTACCTGTTACGTTCTCTCTGTAGTTCCCAAAAAGTCTAACCACGGGTCTAAACTCGTCCAACCTAGTGCAGTGGCTGGATAGTTTCACACTGGCCTAGTATTAACTTCAGCATTTCATGAGATGTTAAGGTAGACAGTTGAACCCTAAGTTCCCTGTCATACCTCTGACTATGCATTTATTTTGCAGGGAACAAAATATACCTGTAGAAATACTTTCTTGTCTGACAATGTAGGCGTATGGAGTTGTTAAACTGTTTGCCAGAAGTAGAAAAAGTAAAAATCTTATCATTATTAAAAAAAAAAAAAAAGTACAAGCATGCACCTTGTTCAATAGTTTAAACGCCTTAGCAGCCCTGTCTGAACACTGTACATTTGCTCAGGCAAAAGTACTAGACTTGTAATAGTACTTGTAGCGAACATCATTAAGGGATGTAATCGGATCTTAAGGATAACTTTTGATTGAACACTGACGTTGTTTGTACCTTGGGGAGAATAAGTAGCTGTACACACCCCCACCCCACAGGGATGGTTAATGGATCATTAATAATGATGACTTATCCTTTTACTTGTGGAGGAATCATAAATGGCACATTTAATATTCTCTCTGCTCTAATACATCTGACTCACTTTATCAGTTCATTAACAAGTCTTTCAGGAGAATAACGTGAGTGTGTTAGAGTGGGGGGATGGGGGGGGGACGGACCAAGCTGTGATTTAAAGGACCCAGAACTCTACGAGAAATGACTGTTTGTTCCTAGAGAATGTTTAATGGAATGAAATGTCCACAGAAATACGCTGCAACTACATGTGCCGCGATCCATATCAGATAACATCCTTACCAAAGACGCATTAGATGTGAAGGTCAGGTCAGTTGGCACTGCATCGTGAGTTTGACTTTGTCTGTTCACACTCGCATTGCAGGAATGACCAGGCCTTGCTTGAACATGTTTGAGCTTTGATTTGCGAAGGCTTATCAGCATGCTGGCTGGCTGGCAGTAACCTGGCTTGCCTTTTGCTGTAGCTATAAAAAGCATTTAATTTCACATAAAAGGCTGAGCTTTGTTCCTGTATTTCTGAAACGAGGAGAGCATGCTGTTACATAATACAGATTATTCAGTGGGCAGTCGAGAGGCTCACTTCTGGAGGAATGTGCGTTATTAGTCAGACCATTTCTTCAGTTATAGTACACATTTGCTACTTCTGTTCATCCATGTTTATATACCGATCTGTATTAAAAGCATGCTCTTTTTATTTTTATATCAATGTGAATTACTCGTTGGAAACAGGAATGATGGATCTACCGTGGCAGCTGTGGACTTGTTTGAGCGTTTGGATGCATGCTCACTTGGCTGTGTGTGTGTGTGTGTGTGTGTGTGTGTGTGTGTGTGTTGGATAGAAAGTGATGCCGGTTGGCACCATAAGCCCTCTTTAGCCTGCATGTGGCGACATGTTGTGTAATCTCGGGTTAAGGACACAGTGTTCCTCCGCGCCGTCATTCAACCCTTGCCAGCCGATTTGCATAGAGCCCTCAGGTTTCAGGATTAAGTCCAATCAGTTTTCCTCTTACTCTGCTGCCTCCTTATGAGTGACCGGAGCATTGCACCCTCCCAATGGCAGTGCCAACATGCTTTTCCTGGGTTTAGCCCTCTGTCATATTACAGCATGAGATCTGGCAGGTGATGCAGCAGAAGTCCTAGGTCTCATACACATACGTGCATACATACATACATATACACACATTTGTCTTGTTATCCTTGTGAGTACCTTCTATTAACATAAATATTATTACAGTTTAGTATCTCCTAAACCAAAAGGAACCCTTTTGGCTCTTTCAGGGTGGTTTTTTTTTTTTTTTTTTTTTGTTAGGTGGATTCACAACTGAGATATCCCTATGCCTTTGTATAGTGTAGTAATGTCTTTGTGATGCTTTGTGGGCCAGCCCATTCCAATTCCACAGAAGGAAAATTGTCATGTATTCCTATGACCATGATGACATTTGGTCTAAAAACATGCTGTCACACTCACACACACACACACACACACACACACCTCCACCCTGGTGTGATGAACAGAAAAACCTCGTAATGGAGTTTGGGTGTAGGAGG
>JAOVYU010000036.1:7732810-7749915 GCA_025674565.1 Synodontis membranacea | reverse complement strand
AGGACTACTACAACAAAGTGCATACAAATGTGTAAAGTGGATAAATCCAAAACAAATACATGAACACTTTCAGTTTCAGCAAAGTCTTTCGGCCGAAAACCGAAATTTTCGGCCGGAAATTTTCGGTGGCCGAATATTCGTTGCATCCCTAGAAATAAGATGTTTCATTGCTGTACGTTGTTTGAGCATGTGCATGCGTTCTTATAGAGAGGAGACAGAGATCATTGAGGGAGAAGTGGTGGAGATTCAGATCGACAGGCCTGCAACAGGGACGGTATGGATGTCACTTTTATTTGACTTTAATTTTACAGACAATCCTTGACGCTCTCCATCATGAGGACTTTCCTTTTATGTGTTAGAAAATGTAGTTACAGCTTTACACCTTGCTTGTACAATTCCAGTGCACTAATAGAAATATTAATCAACCGCCTTCTGACCAATAAGAATTGAGATTTCAAAAACATTGTGGCCTGAAGTTTGAATAAACGCAGAACTGCTCTAGCTAAATAGTTACGTAGATTAAAAGAGACGAAAAATCTGAATAATGAAGAGCCTTAAATGAATCTTGTTGGATCCGAGGTATTAATTTCTCTCCGTGTGTGTCGGTCCTTTTCTTTCAACTTGGCTGTGTTCAGGGTGCAAAAGTGGGCAAGCTGACTCTGAAGACTACAGAGATGGAGACCATCTATGACCTGGGCAATAAAATGATTGAAAGCCTGACAAAAGAAAAAGTCCAGGCTGGGTAAGTAATTGCGAGGGTGTACACAACACAGCTGTCAGAAAAGAGACATTACACCTGTTGTGTAGTTAAAAACGCAAAACTGTGGTAGCTATCCTGTATTAAATGGCAAAAGTGACTTTGTTGGTTAATGCTTATAAGAAATCTAACTGAACTTTCTGCTCCACCGCAGGGATGTGATCACTATCGATAAAGCTACGGGGAAGATCTGCAAACTGGGTCGGTCTTTCACCAGAGCCCGAGATTACGATGCCATGGGAGCGCAGGTAACCACTCAAGTCACGCCGTCGATGCATCACTTGTATTGAAATGTCTACCATACTGCACGTCTGCTGTAAGAGTAAGATTTCCAGTCAGCTTTATTTAGTCTTTAGTTATGTGTATAGGGTTTAGGGTTTGATGACAAGAAGATGCAATTGCACCAGCACCCTCCTACCTCGAAGCACTTTAGACCTTGCTCCTTCCCGCTCCTCCAGCACTGCTCGACTGGTCCCTTCATCTCTCAAGGGACAAGGAAGACATGCATCTATACTCTTCTCTGTTTTGGCACCTAGGTGGTAGAATTAACTTCCCCTAGATGAAATTTTTATTTTTTTTTTTCGCATGCTTTATCTTGTAATAGTCTCCTAACAGATTGTATCCTTAACCTGGGTTCTAGTGAACCAGTATCTGAATGTATTCACAGATAGAAACTTTAAAACACTTATGTAAGTCGCTTTGGATAAGAGCTGTAAATGTAAAAAAAAAAAAAAAAAAAAAAAGTTCTTCCAAACTCTGGATGTTGCTGCATAAACAAAACTCAGCTTATTCCATTATTGCTGTAATTCTTCCACTTACTCCCCCAACATTATCCTTGATTTGATTATTGTTATTATAATAATCACTAGAACTTCAAGCAGTTATGAACCGGGTCCAAGCCCGTTACGTAGTGAAAAAACGTAAATGGGGCCGTTACAGCGCCACCTATCGGTCAACATGTGCCATTTCAGGTATCAGGTCTTGCAAGCACTTCTGACCAGTCCACCAAAGGGCTTGGTCTCATCATGTACAGTTTAGGCTGCAGTCGGACTTTTGCGTAGGGAAGAAAAAAAAAGAATAAGAAACTAATGAAAACAATAGGAATCCTGCAACTTCACTGCTTGGACCCGTAATTATAATTATCCTTATTTGTAAATTGATGCTGGGTTTAATGACTGTTTGTGTTAATACCATTGGAAATGTTGCTGATAACAAATGTTCAACTGCTTTTCTTTCCATGACGAATACAAAATGATAAGTAAAACCCAGCTACTCAAAATCTATGGCAGAATGCAATAGCATTTTCCTCAAGGACTAAAAAAATTGTACCTTCAGAAAAGTCAATGGCAAAAGCTAAATTTACTTTATTAATTATGGCAACGTTATCAACCTTTTTGACCCCAGTGATGATAATATATTTTATCCTGCTGCATTTCCAGAATGGACACAGAAACCAATTTCTTTTTATTACATTACATGTTTAAAAGAGTAACACTAGAAAAGTTGCTACTGCTTGGTCTTGACGTAAGACTTAAACCTAACCTCAAGTTAACTTTGAGTCAAAACGAACAGCCTCATTCTTGTATTCGAAAACGCAAACAGGTGTACTGAAAGGTGGTGATGGAATTCCAGTGAAGTCAAATGACGCAGCTCGCTCTCCTTAAACCAAAGTGGCGATGTGTTGTCTTTTCGATTTCAGACGCAGTTTGTGCAGTGTCCAGAGGGGGAGCTGCAGAAGCGCAAAGAGGTTGTTCATACGGTCTCGCTGCACGAGATTGATGTGATTAACAGCCGCACACAGGGATTCCTGGCACTCTTCTCGGGTCTGTCTCCCTTTCCACCTGCTCCAAAGCCTTAGCTTTCCTGAACCATGGTCATGTCAAGTGGTGTTTTTATTGTTATTCCTCTATAGAACTTGTACAAGGACAAGGGTGCAGCACATAACGGTAGACAAGACTACATAAAGTGCACACGCACAACAGTGTGAGACGGGTGCAGGACAATGATTACACAGAACAATAAATCCCAAGGGCAATAAATGCACAGGACAATTAATACCTAGGACAATAAGTACACAGAATATAGATTGTAAACTGCCTGTTAGTGTAGCAGCAGCAAGTATATCTATAAAGTTTCATAAAGTTCCTCAGGTGTAGCCAGTTTTGTGCCTGACCAAGAACATTTTGATCAATATTATCTTGTTGGACGATATTTTGAAATTAATAATATCATGGTGTGATATTATGCTCATTACAACTGGAGTTAAACGTTTTTAAACTTTTAGTTTTCACTTTTGCTACACTTACACCTGGCATCCATACTGTGCCGTGCCATGAAAAAAACTGAGCTTTTTGAGGACACTGCTTGCCCTGGTTTAATTTAAAAATGTTTTAGTGTGGACGGACAGAAACGGAGGCTTTTGGTACAATGATGCATTTTAAAAGAAGATCAATTAGGAAAAGAAAATTGGAATTTCCTATTGTATTTTTGTCTTGAAAATGAGCTTATGGTTCTTGTAACCATAAGCTCTCTCTGAGTCACATTGCTGCACTTAAGAGACATGTAGAGATTCTATTTTGCAGTACATATAATATATGGAAACAAATAGTCTGGGACTTAATATATATATATATTTCTTAATTAAATAAAACTATTAAAAATTAGCTGGTATGTTTACTGCTGAATCTGGCCTGACCTGACTTGTGCTTGTCTGTTCTGCAGGAGACACAGGAGAGATTAAGTCAGAGGTACGTGAGCAGATCAACGCCAAGGTATCGGAGTGGAGAGAGGAGGGGAAGGCAGAGATCATTCCTGGGGTAAGAATAGCATCTGGCCCTCTGTTCTCAACCGCTGAAGCTTAAGGCTGCATTCACACAGCAGTCAAAATGATCCAACACAGTGATTGTTTTCCTGTACCAGCGTGCCACATCATGCTGTATTCCTCATTTCATCTTCATTTTTTGCCCTCATAGGTCCTCTTTATAGATGAGGTCCACATGTTAGACATCGAGTGTTTCTCCTTCCTAAACCGAGCCTTAGAGAGCGATCTCGCCCCCGTCCTCATCATGGCCACCAACCGAGGCATCACCAAGTGTGTACATGCACACACACACATGCTTTACTTCAGGTGTTGCACTGCAGAACTTTTCTCTGAGCTCCTTATATCGTCTGTGTCTCTTCTACAGAATCCGAGGCACCACCTACCAGAGTCCTCATGGCATTCCTTTAGACATGCTGGACCGGCTGGTGATCATTGCTACGTCTCCATACACAGAGAAAGAAACCAGGCAGATCCTCAAGATTCGGTGAGATGTGTGTTTCAGCTGCGTCCCATCCCAGGGTCAGAAGTATAGGTGGCAGTGGGGTTGTTACTATATAAACATTTTGACTCAGATATCAATACTGAGTGTAATATTGTGATTCTGAAGACTAAAATACTCTGAACAAACCCCCCAGATCCCTAGTGCACATAAGTTCCTGTTTATACAATTGCACTTTTTTTTTTTTTTTTTTTTTTTTTTTTTTTTTTTTTTTTTTTTTTATATAGTGTACTGTTATAGAAGAGAAATGGTATGAAAGTGTACCTTCTAAAAGCATGCGCTGTTTCTGCTTGCCATTTCCCTGTCAAATATTTGAATCAGGGCTGAGGAAGAGGATGTGGAGTTGAGTGAAGAAGCTCACACAGTGCTGACGCGCATCGGACAAGAGACGTCGCTCCGCTACGCCATTCAGCTCATCAGCATGGCAGGCCTGGTGTGCCGCAAACGCAGGGTATCTCAGACTTATTCCATGACCTCATAATGCTTCATTTAACCATGTGTGAATCTGAGCAAATTTATTTTGCTAAAAGATATGGTTAGCCTGTAGCCTATGGTTAGCCTACAGGTCAACTTTGTCAGTTTGATATGAAAACGTTGTCTCCCTCCCGTTCTTCCACTATAGTCTCTCTCCATTTGACATATAGCGGTTGCTTCAGCGGTGCATTCATTCCTTGATGCCACCTACATGAGTGAGAGTCACTGCTATTGCTTATCTGTATTGACAGCAGAGCCAGAAACACTAAAGGAGGCATTTTAATCTGTCCACAAAAAAATGCATTTCCTTGTGTTGAACACTAGAGGGCATGATGTGTACACTATATGGAATTAGGGACGGTCATCAGCCAAAATTGTCTCGATTCGTAAACGTTTTCAGCAGAATTTTAATTTGGATTGAATTTTTATTTTGATCATTCAAATGGCAAAAATATTCCAAAAGAATGTACACCCCTTACTTCACTGTTTGCACAGATTCACTGTTGAGAATGTGGTTGAATGTTGTGCAATAGTAAATGTGCTTGTTATGTGTTCCTCAGGGCACCGAGGTCCAGGTGGAGGACATTAAACGTGTCTACTCTCTCTTCCTGGATGAAGCACGCACCACACAGTACATGACTGAGTACCAGGACGCCTTCCTCTTCAATGAAGCACGTGAGTCCCTTTTTAATGCGTAGGACTTTGAGGACCTGGCCCCCTAAGGGTCTGTGATGCATAGCAAGAAGTGAGGTGTCAGTGATTTATTTATTTACTCGTTTTGTAATTACAGTAGTGGAAATCAAGCCCACTGTTGTCAGTTATTATATTTACCATTGCATTCTTATACTTACTGTATTTGGCCTGTTCGACTGGTCACTTAAACAGGCTTAATCATAACCTCAATAACTGAACAATGAGTGTGGTAACTTAGGAAATGGTTCCAAGAATAAAAAATCTCTGACAACAGTAACAGCTGAAATGTTATGGTACACATTTAAATAATGAGTCTAATATTTGTATCCTTAATTGTAAGATATCACATCTCGGGGCTCTGTGATAATAGAGGTCTGTCCTATTAATGCTAAGGAAGGGCAGAAACCTTTTTGCGTCTGTGTGTTTACTGTGAAGATTATCATACATGTTTTGCACTGTTTCTACAGAAGTAAGTCAGATGGATGCATCTTAAGGAAGGCTGAGAGGAAAGGCTTTTTATGATACATTCCTGCGATATTTCCTTAACCCTTATTGCCGGAATGTACTTATGGCTGTGAAGCGCTTTTCCTCTTTCCATGGAGCTCAGGAGAAATCCCCATTCACAAATCCCCATGCACATTATAGATATTTTTTGTTGTTGTTGAAATAATTAATCATTACTTTTGGCCTTTTAGTATTTTGTATGTTTGGTTTTACATTTGAGCGTTCTACAAATTGGAGTCTGATGTAGTCAAATTGCCTCTGATGTATTATGTTTCCATAAAAAAAAGAAAAAAGCCAATATTAAAGATGGTCTAAAAACAGTCCATTTCTGGATTAATTGGTCTTTTAAATTCTCACACCCACTAATCCACACTTAGGGCTGTATTGACAGTCGGGGACTTAAGTTTAGCAAGTTAAAAAATCATTGGTCAGATGGAAAAAGTAACTCGTCAGACACAGGTTACACAAATGCCTAAGTTGATTTTCTGGGTTTCACAATTGTTCGGCGCCAGAGACAGATTTTCCAATAGTGCCTTAACGTCACGTGCTTGCATTGTCACCTCTAAGGTTTGCAGATTTTTCTTGTCTTTAAGCCAGAAGAAAATGCAGACTGAAGAATCTATAGAATATATTGTTAATATATTGCTCCATGAACAGTTCTAACTGTATTTATCACCATCATTAGCTCTTAATTTAGATTAAATTTACAATTTGGTTTTTACACTCGTTCTTTGGCGGCTTATAAAAAAGAGCCCTTGGCCTAGTACATTCTATTATTTTTTACATTAAAATTTTTGTTTAATGCACCAACAGATAATTGAGAGCCACTACTAATGTGCATGATTTTGGTATCAGCTCCTCACTATACAAGCTGAATGCTCTGAAAACAGCCCTAATATTTTAACATAACATGGAAAAAAAAGGACATTAACAGAAATACTGCCACCAATTTTGGAATGGTTTAATAATCATTGTTTGTAGCTAGATTTAGTGACCCTCCGGTATACTTGCAGTACTGCTGATCATAGCCAGGTGTCAGTGTATCCTCATTCTTAAGTTCATAGACCTCTGCAGTGTTAGCTACTGTAATTTATTAGGAAAGATCCTGATCATGAAGCTTCTATGCATTATGTTAAAGAATATGCAGTTTTGTATGGCCATCACTGTTCAAATTAAATTGAATTAACCATCCCAAGACATTATTACTATTATTCCATTTGAAAATCTTCATTTTTGGCTCGGAGCTGTTAAGAACAGTAGCCCTCTTCATATCCAGAGTACCACAAGGTTTGACATTTCATCCTTTTTGGTCAGTACTGACAGAAATGTGTTCCTTAATGCTGAGGATTATTACCAGAATAGTTAATATTTGTCAGCATATGGGTTGCTAAACTCATTCAGCTTGTGTGTGTGTTGCTAAAAACACAAACCAGAGCAGGATATATCAAACCTTTCCTAACGAAAAGATGAAATTAGCACAAAGGATGCAATTCAGGTTGTTCCTCTTTAGAAACTGTGCTCGGCCAGGTGACAAATTAAAGGAAGAAACCTAACATTAAATTTTGTTAGTAATGTGTTGAGCCACCACAAGCCTCAGGACCAGCTTCAGTGTGTCTTGGCCTAAATTCTGCAAGTCTCTTGGACTGTTCTGGAGGGATGGATGATCTACTTCCAAAAGATTTTCCTTCACTTGGTGTATTGGTGGTGAAGAGTGGTCTAAAGTTGGAAAAATGTTCCGAAGCTGTTCAGTTAGGTCAGGGTCAGTTGCCTGTGGAGGCCAAAGCATATGATTTACATTATTTTTGTACTCATCAAACCATTCAGTGAGCCTCTGTACCCTTTGGATACAGCATTAGGATAAAAGTGTTTCATTAAAGGTGATCAGTCAGAAAAGCTGAGCATTGATGCTTATACAGTTGATATAAAAAGTGTACACACCCCTGTTAAAATGGCAGGTTTTTGTGCTGTAAAAAACTGTTAAAAAAAAAAAGTTTTCAGGAAGCTATGTGAATTTTTCCATATTTCACAAGGACGTATAGAGTTTAAACCTGTTCATGTTGTGGAATTTATTCACTTATGCCACACTATCTATGACACATAAAATATTACATTAATGCCATTAATGTAAGATGCCATGACTTCCAGTTAATATCAGCATTAGCCCAAGTAAATGCCTGTTGTCCATACACTTAGATATACAAAAATTAGTCATAACATTATGACCACCTGCCTAATATTGTGTTCAACCCTCTTTGCTGCCAAAACAGCCCTGACATATCGAGGCACCAAGATATTAGCAGCAGATCCCTTAAGTCCTGTAAGTTGCGATGTGGGACCTCCATAGATTGGACTTGTTCGTCCAGCACTTCCCACAGATGCTCAGTTAGATTGGGGAATTTGGAGGCCAAGTCGACACCTCAAACTCATTGTTGTGCTCCTCAAACCATCTCTGAACCATTTTTGCTTTGTGGCAGTGCGCACTATCCTGCTGAAAGAGGCCACAGAAATCAGAGAATTCCATGAAAAAAAGGGTGTACATGGTCTGCAACAATGCTTATGTAGGTGGTACGAGTCAAAGTAACATCCACATGGATGGCAGGACCCAAGATTTCCTAGCAGAACATTGCCTAAAGCATCACACTGCCTCTGCTGGCTTGCCTTCTTCCCACCGTGCATCCTGGTGCCATGTGTTCCCCAGATAAGTGATGCGCACGCACCCGGCCATCCATATGATGTAAAAGAAAACGTGATTCATCAGATCAGGCCACCTTCTTCCATTGCT
The DNA here is from genome assembly GCA_025674565.1 of Synodontis membranacea. Classification (NCBI taxonomy): domain Eukaryota; kingdom Metazoa; phylum Chordata; class Actinopteri; order Siluriformes; family Mochokidae; genus Synodontis; species Synodontis membranacea. The sequence continues at coordinate 7,741,385 of JAOVYU010000036.1, read as the reverse complement.
CTGTGGTCCAGTTCTGATGCTCATGTGCCCATTGTTGGTACTTTCGGCAGTGGAAAGGGGTCAGCATCGGCACCCTGACTGGTCTGCGGCTATGCAGCCCCATACACAACAAACTGCAGTGTACTGTGCATTCTGACACCTTTCTATCAGAACCAGCTTTAACTTTTTCAGCAGTTTGAGCTACAGTAGCTCATCTGTTGGATCGGACAACACGGGTCACCCATGACCCTGTCACCGGTTCACCACTATTCCTTCCTTGGACCACTTTTGATAGGAACTGACCACTGTAGACCAGGAACACCCACAAGAGTTGCAGTGTTGGAGATGCTCTGACCCAGTCGTCTAATCATCACAATTTGGTTCTTGTCAAACTCACTCAAATCCTTACACTTGCCCATTTTTCCTACTTCTGCCACATCAACTTTGAGGACAAAATGTTTACTTACTGCCTAATATATCCCATCCACTAATAGGTTCCCTGATGAAGAGATAGTCAGGGTTATTCACTTCACCTGTCAGTGGTCATAATATTATGCCTGATCGGTGTACATACATACAGTTGATATAAAAAGTGTGCACTCCCCTGTTAAAATGCCAGGTTTTTGTGCTGTAAAAAAACTGAGACCACAAAGAATCATTTCAAAACTTTTCCCACATTTAATGTGACCTGTAACCTGTACAATTCAACTGAAAAACAAACAAATTTGGTAGGGAAATAAATATAAAAAAAAAAAAAACATACAATAAGCTGGTTGCACAAGTGTGCACACCCTTGAACTAATACTTTGTTAAAGCACCTTTTGATTTAATTACAGCATTCAGTCATCTTGTCTATCAGCATAGCACATCTTGACTTGGCAATATTTTCCCACTCTTCCTTGCAAAACTCTCCCAAATCTGTCAGATTGTGAGGGCATCTCTTGTGCACAGCCCTCTTCAGATCACCCCACAGATTTTCTATTGGATTTAGGTCTGGGCTCTGGCTGGGCCATTCCAAAACTTTAATTTTCTTCTGAAGAAGCTATTATTTTGTTGATTTGGATGTACGTTTGGGATCATTGTCATGTTGAAAGGTGAAACTCCTCTTCATCTTCAGCTTTCTAGCAGATGCCTGAAGATTTTGGGCCAAAAGTGACCGGTATTTAGAGCTGTTCATAATTCCCTCAACCTTGAATAAAGCCCCAGTTCCAGCTGAAGAAAAGCCTCCCCAAAGCATGATGCTACCACCACCGTGCTTCACAGTGGGTATGGTGTATTTTTGGTGATGTGAAGTGGGTTCTTTTTGTGCCAAACATACCTTTTGGAATTGTGGCCAAAAAGTTCAACCTTGGTCTCATCTGACCGTAACACATTTTTCCACATGGTTTTGGGAGACATGATAAATTTCTTTGAAAATTTTAACCGGGCCTGGATGTTTTCTGCAACCCTGCCCCACAGTCCAGACATATGGAGAATACGGGAGATTGTTGTCACATGTAGTACACAACCAGTACTTTCCAGAATTTCCTGACGTTCCTTCAGTGTTGCTGTAGGTCTCTTGGCAGCCACCCTGACCAGTTTTCGTCTAGTCTTTTCATCAATTTTGGATGGACGTCCAGGTCACTGTGGTCCCTGGATATTTTCTCCACTTTTTGATGACTGTCTTCACTGTGATCCTTGGAATATCCAATGTTGTGGAAATCTTTTTGTACCCTTCTCCTGACTGATACCTTTTACCAATGTGAGCCCTTTGATCCTGTGTAAGCTCTCTGTGAACCATGGCTTTTGTTTTAGGAGGAAATCCTACTTGGACAGCTGAACTTTATTTGGGGTTAATCAGGGTCACTTTAATTGATGTCAGGTGTGTACCTTAGAAGACTGAATGCTGTAAATAAATCAAAAGGTGCTTCAACAAAGTATTAGTTCAAGGGTGTGCACACTCTTGCCAGCAGAGGCAGTGTGATGCTTTGGGCAATGTTCTGCTAGGAAACCTTGGGTTCTGCCATCCATGTGGATGTTACTTTGACTCGTACCACCTACATAAGCATTGTTGCAGACCACGTCCACCCTTTCATGGAAACGGTATTCCCTGCGCCCTGCCACAACGCAAAAATGGTTCAGGGATGGTTTGAAGAGCACAACAACAAGTTTGAGGTGTCAACTTGGCCTCCAAATTCTAACTGAGCATCTGTGGGATGTGCTGGACAGACAAGTCCCATCTATGGAGGTCCCACCTCGCAACTTACAGGACTTAAGGGATCTGCTGCTAATATCTTGGTGCCGGATACCACATGGAGTCCATGCCTTGATATGTCAGGGCTGTTTTGGCAGCAAAGAGGGATGAACACAATATTAGGCAGGTGGTCATAATTTTATGCCTGATTTTTGTATATCTAAGTGTATGGACAACAGGCATTTACTTGGGCTAATGCTGATATTAACTGGAAGTCATGGCATCTTACATTAATGGCATTAATGTAATATTTTATGTGTCATAGATAGTGTGGCATAAGTGAATAAATTCCACAACATGAACAGGTTTAAACTCTATACGTCCTTGTGAAATATGGAAAAATTCACCAGGCTTCCTGAAAACTATATGAAGTGCTAGGAAAATAACGTTGAGAAACGTTGCCACAGTTGCTGTAAGTGGGTTTTTTTTTAAGTTAAGTGTGTCATTGAATTTGAGCCAAAAGCTGTCCAAGCAGAAGCTTGCATTGTGATTGGCTCTCAGGCAATTGTTAAAGAAATTGTACAGTTTTCAGGAGGAAGGTATCTGACCTCATCTGTAGACAACCTTATCTCTAGAAAACATTTAATGTCTTTGGTGTGTCTTTGAAATTCATTGGTTGCTGCTGTATTTTTGTTATACCTGTGAGAAGTTAGAGGTTGTGTGCAATGTGGATGTCACATGGGGACTTTGCTAGAGCAGTTCCAGTGATCTCAAAAATAAGGAATAATGGTCAGCTTTCACTGTTAGCTCCTAAAACAAAAGAGGAAAAGCTAATTTTCTCAAAAATTCTTAAATATGATGCGTTGGAAGAAGGAAAACTGGGCAGGTGTAAGGATCTGAGTGACTTTGACAAGGGCCAAATTATTAGGCTTAAACGACAGGTTCAAAGCATCTCCAGGTCTTGTGGGGTGTTCCTATTATGCGGTGGTTAGTACCTACCAAAAGTGGTCTGATGAATCACGTTTTATTTTACGTCATATGGACGACTGGGCGTATGTGTTGCTTACCCGGAGAAGAGATGGCACCAGTATTCACTATGAGAAGAAGGCAAGCCCGCAGAGGTAGTGTAATGCTCTTGGCAATGTTCTTCTGAGTCCTGGCAATCATGTAGATGTTACTTTGACATGTTCCACCTACCTAAACATTGTTGCACATCAAATAAACCTCGTCATGGCAATGGTATTCTGTAATGGCAGTAGTCTCTTTCAGCAGGGTAATGTGACCTGCCACACAGCAAAAACTGTTCAGGAACTGTTTGAGGAACACGACGAAGAGTTCAAGGTGTTGGCTTTAACCCAAATTCCCCAGATCTCAATCAAATCTGTGGGATATGCTGGACAAACAAGTCCAATACATGGAGGTCCCACCTTGCAACTTATATAACTTAAAGGATCTGCTACTGATATCTTGGTGCCAGAAACCACAGCACACCTTCAGGGGTCTAGTGGAGTCCATGCCTCGACCGGTCAGGACTGTTTTGGTGGCACAAGGGGAACCTTCTGGTATTAATATTAGGACTTCTCAGTGTAGAAGTAGTTGAGAAAGCAAACAGCAGAGTCTACAGTGCAATGCAGCTATACGACACAGATGAGCCAAGGAACAGGCCAACAGGTTTAAAAAAAAGTCACAAATTTTAAAAGTCTCAGAATTTCATTTGAAATCAAATCTTAGATGTTTGCGGAAGCCCATATGTTAACCATAAAGATTAAGAGAAAGACTCTGGACCCCTGAATCATTCAGGACTTTCCCCCTGGCTGTACAGTGCCCCTTGGCCGCAACACTGGATCATGTAAAGGGCATTGTGAGTTTATAGAAATGAGAGAATCGTCTCTGTTAGGACTCCGGCAGCCCAAAGATAAGGACTGTAACTCAACCCTGACCATTAGCATGCCTTGGTGAATGGGAGAGCTTTACTGACTGATGTGTCAATTACTCTCTCGGATGCTTGAACACTGATATCGCCTTCGTAGACCACACTGCACTATTTGTTACAGCACCTGAGGATAAGATTTCCGTCTGCGTATAATTTTTAGGTCATAGTCAGGCTTTGAATTGAGAGACCTTTCCACTGGTCGGGGGATAAACTAATCTCAGCCGCAGTTTTATATCCTTTAAAACAAAAAAAAAAAAAACGACTACTTGCTTTTGAAAAGCCATATGAATGCGGTGCTTTTGGAGTGCAAATCATCTTCATACAGGCTTTAAAAAGAAGCGAGAACCGAGATGAGACTGAAATGACAGCCTGAAGTTGCCCATTCATTCCTATGCAAGATGTTCACTTACTGACGAGTTATCTACGGCGCCGTCTCTAGCTCCACCCATTACTCTTTCTCTATATCCTGCCATCCGGATCCTACAAATCTGTCTGTCTCCTGCTGCCTCTTTCCCAGCATGCTCTGTTCCTCTTACACCATCATGCGTGCTGCAGCTGTGACAAACAGGCCTAGGGAGATGGAAAGGTACTGACGGAGCATGAAGAGACGGAATGAAAACAGGAAGAAGGTAAGAGTGATGGATGTCGCACCAGTGGGACAGTCAGGTGGAAAATGAAGATTGCATTAGAAGGATTCTGCTTACGATGTGCCGACATTTCTGTCTCACTCCCTCCAATTTGTTTCATGGCTATGCACAGCCAGGTTGTATGCCTATGAAAAAATAAACACACACCGTTCTCAATGATAGATAAAACATTCTCACACATGCAAGCACATACTGTATGCATAAGCACACATGCTAAACACACATGCAGGTGTGTAGCTGTGAAAGCCCATGTGGCACCATCAGCAATGTTAATATTTTTCTTGCGCTCAGTCCCTCTCTAGTTTGGCCTTTATATTTAACGTGGTAAAATAAATTCCACACTTCCAGAGCATGCTTGTGCCATTTCTGAGCTCCACACAGGGCCTGCTTTGAAACCATTGCATTTTATCTCCCCTTTATGAATGTATAGTACATTTGAGACTATCCTCAGTTTTGTAGAACTTTTTGTAGGCACCTGTCCATTATTCCACCAAAATAGTGATGGGAGTTGAATCATTTGACTCAGGTCAACAATAAGAGTTGAATCATTTGGCTCCCAAATGACTCATTGCCATTTCAACCCCTAAAATGACAAAGTATGCAATATTTTGCCCAGTGATTGTTGTTCACAGTTCTGATTGAAATTGTTCCATGAAATCATGCTCTACTTTCTAACAAGCAAATTATCATTACTTTACAATGCATTTCATAAAATCTGTTGAAGATAAATAATAGATAAAATCAGCACGGCACAAAAAACATGCACTGGTAAATACATTAAGCATCCCTGTACTAATGTTATTATGCCTTCTTCGTCTAAGCTTCGTTTCGTATCATTTATCCCGATAATGAATAGGCTGGACTACATACAGTGCATGTTCACCAAGCATCAGTGCAGTGGATCCTTTCTGCCATACTGAATCATGCACACGTCTGAGAGTCAAACACACGCCTCACCAGTCATGCTAATGAGCAGCTCAGGCGCTAAAACGATCCATCGAAGCATTTTGATTAAATTATGCTGCAAGCATTACAGAATTGCCTGCATACGCAAAAAAAAAAAAAAATGGCTCATGTAAGCAAATTGCTGCCTCAATGTTCACCTAAAAGAGTTGACTCGTTCAAGAATGACTCCGCACTACACTCCGTGTCCAGTGGCTTGGTACTCACCAGTATGAGGTACCGTATCTGATTTGGCGCTCACTGCAATTTGTGTTTTATTTCATGTAATGTGATATCTATTAGCTGATACACACACATTACAAAGCACAGATATTATAACCAGTTATAATATATTACTTTAGCAAAAATATTACATACTCATTCACAGCTACACTCATGGCAAATCTGACAATTCACCTACCATATTGGAGAGAACATGTATTGCGTACTGTGTAGTGTAGTGATTAAATGCTCATGAGTGTAATTTTAAAAATGTTACACAATTTCAGCCAAAAAAAAAGCTGAGCTTGAGTGATGCAATAACGCACTAAAGAATAGGCCTACTTGTTCAGCACTGTGCGTAATAGTAATAGTCACTATGCATCAAAGAGAATGTGGCTTAGTCATAATGTGCATTGTAGCTTCTAATTCCAAAGTCTACTTTTCGTGAATCAGCAGACAGACGGCAATGATCGACTGAACACCATGTGGCGTGTTTTTAAACAGGTTCATATACAACAGTGTGCGCAACAGCGTCCTGCAGTATCGATCTGCCAGAGTCTGCTGAAAGGTCAGGGTTCACAGGGCAGCCGCGTGACCCCCGTGCACGCTCAAGAATGCACGTCATATGCAAGATGTCCAAGTGGACAGATTTACACAGCGGCTGTATCGACTGAATTAACTGCTTTGACGAATTGAAGCATTAGACCTTTTTTTAAGTGTTCCGGAGATTTGAAAAGTCACCCTGATGAATTGCTTTAGAGACAAAACAGAGCATTAGGTAATGTGGCTGTTAACTTCTTGCTGCGTTCTGCTAAGTAACATTTTAACTAATTTACTTAACTGCTAATCTTAATGACTGAAAATTGAAGAGTTACTTGAGCACACATTTAGACTAGTGTTTTTGTACACTGCTTGTATGTTTGTAAGGAGTAGAAAGTCTGACATTATTGTGCATATGGAAGGGTTAGAGTTAAAAAAAAAAAAGTGCTGGACCTCATCAGGATCTCTTACGGTATATATTTTATGTATATCTATGGCCTGTGCGTGTCTTTTCTTTTTGTCCCATGCCCTCTCCTTAAGATAAGCGTTCATATTTGGAACAATATGTCACTGTATTTAGATATTCGTTAGCCTCATCTTGAAATTCTTTCAGTTTTGATAAAAGGTTACATAAACGGCACCCAGGATTTATGGCTCGGGTCAGGTAAACACATCTTGTGCAAAAATATTCCGATTAAATCCCCTTTTTGTGCAGCACGCACACTTTTTCAGTCTTTGTAGATATGTAATCTCTGAGGCTTTTAAGCAAACATTAAAGTACATGCACACTGCGCACCTGTTTCCACAACCCGGAGAAGGCGGTCGAACTGTGGCATTTAGTTTGGGACAGAAATTGGAACCGAATTTGAAAGCAAACTGAGGGATAGAAAAGCAGCATGAGGAAAGATGGAGAAGATACAAGATAAATGTTTTGTGCATATAAACACCATATAAAAACACTTGGTAATCACGGTCCAGACCAAACCATCCGGCACACACAGTAGTGGTGCTGTGTTCCTCGAACAGGGAAGCCGTTTGTCACAGAGAGAGGTTTTGGCATGACTCTAAAATGAAGCATTTCTCCTCCGGCTGTTATTGTAGCTGTACACCGTGTCCAAAAAGAGTTCAAGAAGAGAGATTACTGTGGAAAGTAGAAGCCGGCTGGCTGGCATCAGCTCTGATCCAGGATCAGCCTCTGTGTAAAACCGTAAAAGATGAACGGACATGAACACGGTACATTATCGCAGGTGCTGAGTCAAGTTCTATGACCGGTAGGAACTCTGGAATATGAAATAAGTAGCAGTAAATTAATGTTTCTACAGGATCCGCTGAATATTGCCAGACGTCTGTGTGCAACTGTGGTTTGTTGAATGTCTGAAGGAATAAGAAACTGTCAAACAATGAAGGGATTAATGTATGGTGCAGGCACAATATTTGCAAGCCCACTTTTTTTCTTGCTTTTACATACCACTGAACTGAAGCCTTGTCACTGTTAAGTTCATACTTGCTTTATGATTTAATTGTATTAAAAACAAATAGGAGCAGGAAGAAAAAAAAATCTCTCACCACTTGAGGATAAATTAAGACCTCTGCTTCAGCTCCATTTTCAGTGATCCTCATGAGAAGGTTTGGCAATACCATACCAGGCTCTAATTTAGGATCCATGTAAAACATATATAGTATAACATAGTTATCAATGATTTCTTATTCTTATTCTCATGAGATTGGCTATACATAACCATTTTTGTACCTTACACTACAATATATGAACGTCCTGCTACATAATATTCCTTGCTTACAAAGGTCAAGGTAACCAACATATTGCAGCAAAAGTTTATTTGTAATGCTTAACTCGTAGTGATTACTTCATGGCTATAAACAATTATGGTACATCATTTTAAAGTCATTATATTTCATTCTGTACTAGTTTATGTTACTACATTCGACTAGAGCTGTAGACTCAGAACAGATTAGATACATCGGTTTTCAAGGTTCAAGGTTGCTTTATTGTCATTTCTACAATATACATGGTACAGTACATGGACAAAAAGGACACATACAGTATGTTTGAATGCTGTTCATAGACTTCAGTTCAGCATTCAACACAATCATTCCTCAGCACCTGACTGAAAAGCTAAG
>JAOVYU010000036.1:7664400-7677325 GCA_025674565.1 Synodontis membranacea | reverse complement strand
ATACACACACATGCATATATAAATAGATTTCTGTCTTCTTTGAGTCAACTGTGACGTCTCTGACACATTCCAATCTTTCACCCTCCAGGGCGAGAATCTTTGTTAGTACACAACAACCGCTGTCACATGCATACCTTTATGCTTAATCAACCTCTCTCAACTAACCTGATACAACTCGACGCTTTGTAAGCCGTTTTCCCACAACGCCTGTTCCAGCCTTAAGCCGAAACTGGCACTGTTTCATTCGTCACCACCGCGACACCCGAAGTTATCAAACAGCGACAATGCCGCGGCGCCAGAGGAAGGTCAGAACGAACCTTTGCCGTGACTGCACGATTTATAGCGCATACCTGAGGAGTAGAGGCTGATGAGACGACTACGAGTGTTTGAACAGGGTGACATACAAAGTCAACTCATGTGTATTTGTGTTGTGTGGGCATAGCATTTCGGTTTCTTGGCTAGGAGATGTGTTTTTAGTCGTAGCGTATAATAATGTTCAGGCAGGTCGTTATTTTTATCAGCTTCGTCTTGACCTCAAATCCTTCAGTGCATTTTGCGGTTGGGTTTTTTTAATGCCGTAATTGCAAATGTGTGTCACCTTCAAAAAAATAAAATTAAATAAAATAACATAACTTAAGATCCCTAATGTGTATAAACAGGTATGTTTATAAAATCGACCAAAATCCAACCCTACATCACCACTGTTTGTAAATTCTTTCTTTCGTTCTTTATGTATTATTTAAGTTTTTCACCTAACGCTTGCTTTGGGTTTCATCAGCTTTCCGCGTTCCAGTCTTATTCAACCGCGAAGCACAGTGTTCACCTTTCAAAGCCTCCTTCTGGCCCGTTTACTTCAGGGTTAATTTAAAAAAACACTAGTTTTCCATTTGCATTTCCTTACAGGAATCTAATCTCATCTGACAGTCAGTCATCTATCAGTGTGTGACACTCATGAGTGTGTGTCAGTATATAAGTGGGAGCTGCCATGTAGGCAGTTGATGACTGAGCATGCACACACACACACACACACACTCTCCAATGCCAGATTACATCCTTTCCACTTATTCTTTTTTTTTTTGATACGTTACTATGACAACGCAGGAGGTGGTACCTGTGCGTATGTGCGAACATGTGTATGTGTGGGCTTGGGTTATCTTCATTGTTGGTGTCACGACTGCACTTCTTTGTCCACTCATTCGCAGCCTCGCCGTCAAGGAGAAGTACATCGAGATACACAGCCTTTTACCCTTAGTGAACAGTGGATTGTTGGTGTAGTGCTGATTGATTTTGGATACGAGCATGTTTGTGGGTGTTTGGGTAGAAGAGACATTGTGACTAGGCACACGGATTGGCCTGAAAGCTTAATGTAACACAAAGGAGGGGGAGGGGCATCCTGGTAGAAACATTAATTTGTGATATTTGAGTTCTGGTTTGAGTATGAAAGATGTCATTACACCATTAACATTTGTGGATTCGTTTCCATTGGCCTTGTTCCAATAGTTTTTAACGGCGCCTTGTCCAAGTCCCATTGTGAGAAACCCTGGTTGTCATCTAAGACCGTTCCAGTTTGTTACTGTAAATTATGAATAGAGGTACCCTAACGTTTCTGCGTGTATGTGACTGTTCTCGTTTCCGAAAAGCAGGACCTCCGTTTCGTGCTGTAAATGCTTGCTTGTGTGAGACACGTCCAAATTGAAGTCGTCAAGGTCGTGTTAAACACGTTATTGATGGCTGCACTTGTGTGTCCCGGAGTTGCTCCCTGAAGATGCGTCAGATCAGTGAAAACAACTCACTTGTCACACGAACACACACACACACACACACACACACACACACGCAGAGCACTGTTCTGCCACTCACTATGTGATTAGAATCTCCCGTTGCATCTGCTCTGAATAAACCATTGCCACACACGCTGGCGCTGACGAGCCTGCCGTGACTGAGACAAGCGCTAGCTGTCTCAAAGTCCGGATGAATTACTCAACGAAAACATCGCGTAATGCGGCAGAGATCAAATCTAAACAGGCAAAAGTCGGGTGAGGTCTTCGCGAGCCTCGTTTCAATATTTTGCTCCCCTTATTGTGTTTTGTCAAGGAGATAAGGCTTTGCTACTGATGGCTGTGCTGTCAAACACAATACTGCAAATGAATTCAGTCCTGTTTGGGTAGACATCAGGGATCTGAGCGCTTGATTTCATGGCACAAAAATGAATTCACAGAAAGCACTGTTGTAGTATTTAGGGCAGCAACAATGCAGGCGAAAGAGCGAGATAGAGAGAGAGAGACAGACCGCGCGATGAGTAATACTATATTCAAAGCCTTATGCATGCCTTGACATGTTTGATTACTAACATTTGCAACTGTAAGCTGTGTGTTACCACATCTCTCTCTCTCTCTCTCTCTCTCTCTCTCTCTCTCTCTTTCTTTCTCTCTCTCTGCATGTGTGTGTATCTGTCTTGCTATACTATGTTACAGTGGGTACATCACAGTGTACGTGTGGCCTACAGAAATGGCCGGCTGTCAGAAATAAAGTGCACTGCCATTAATCTCCGTTCCCTCTGAGCCTCTTGGTACTTTTTTATATTTGCCCAGCAATACGCATGTCCCCTATCATTATATTATAATCATTGTAAACATTTTTACTACTGTTATTACCCTGGAGCTACATGCCCCTGAGTCTATCTTCCTTTTTCATTTTACCTAGCACCCTTCTAAACATTCTGCGGTGGCGAAATGTGCTCAGCTTACTAATTGTTCAAAATATTCCAAATGTATTTCTCTACGGCTGGGAGGGGGGATGATGAAAAAAAACCCCACAATTTTTCCGTAAACCTCTGCGGCTGAATCAATAGTCGGGTCAGATTTGACGCCACGCCATGAAGCACTATATTCTTTATTATAAGACGCGTAATAAAATAAATTGTGCAAATGCTTTATTTACGAAAGGGTTAATGTAATAAATTTTAGAGGACGGCAGAGCTGTCAGATCTTTTTTTTTTTTTCCTTTCTTTTTTTTTTTTTCCCCCTGCCAGTAGTAGCTCCTGAAAAAATAATAATCGGTAGTATTACAACTGAGCAAGTTTAATTACAGTCGGTTTGAGCGCAGGATCGTGTGTTTGTAGTGATTTCTTGCATTCCCCGTGGAGTGGGAACGACCGGGACGTTTCCTGGTTTTCAAAACGAATAAAAAAAAACCCAACCCCATCACATTCTGTCACCGAGATGAAAGCTCGATTCTCCGAGCTTTTCAGCAGTCGGTGAGGAGATGGCTGTCAGTTGGAGAATTTTCGAGAATTTTAAAAGGCTCCCTTTTTCTCCACGCTTGACGGGCACTAATGCAGTTCGAGTATCTGGACTGTGACAGTCGTCTGATGACCATCAAAGACTATCTGCTCTATGCAGGTTCAGTCCCTAAGCCTTTCATGTATTTAGTGACAGCTTTCTTAGAAAAAAGGGAGCGACTGGCTTCGCGACAAATTTTGATTTCTATGACCGATGAACAAAAAAGTTAAGGAATCCTCCTTTGAACCAGGAACGAAATTGGCCACCGGCCTACCAAACAACGCACACGATGAAACAACAAAAGCTGAGAAGCATTTCAAAAATGTTGGCACGTTTCAAATTCTCATGAAGAGCCGTGGCTTTTTGCCAAGAGTAATCTGTGATTAAAACTTCACGGCATATCCCTCAGGGGATCAATCGACAAACAGATACATGCTCATCCGAAAGCAGTTCACTATGCTCTGCAGAATGTACCTCTGTTTAAAGAGTCTATAAACTAATCCGTTCTTTTTCTTTCTTTCTTTTTTTTTTCGGGGGGGGGGGGGGGGGGGGGGGTTCGTCTCCAACCAACAAACATAGAATAGAACAGAATAGAATAGAATAGAATAGAAGCTGCAGGTGCACATGCTGAGGAAATGGCAGTTTACAGGAAGCTCTCCGATTTGCTACGTGTGTGTGGGTTGTAGATAGAGGTAGCTGATTTTCCCATGAAAGCGCACTGTGTACGCGTATACCACACGAGCCTGAATGGAGCGTACAAGGTTTAGCGTACTGTACGCTGCAGTAGAAATGAATGGGGCCAAAACAAACATGTGCAACAGAGGAAATGGCGCCTTTTGTGAACAAAGGGAGTTTTATGGAAAAATTCTGCTTCTCGTCAAAAAAGATAACGCAGATGTCGAATGACACCAAAGTGTCTTTTGAACCTTCAAGAGAAGCTTTTGTCATTCGGAAAAAAAACAGCTGAATGATGAATCTCTTGCATGTTTTGTAGATCATACATACAAGGGTATAATGGAACTTGCCTCCATCCTTGAACAGGATTAATGGTGGCTGGAGATCACAGAGATGTCACCGTGGATGAGTAGACAAAGCTACTGAATCAGCATTTTGTTGACAAATCAGAAATTCATTAGCTAATCTACTGGGCAGTCGGAAGCTCCAACGTGCTCCCAAGTCCCAGGTCTCGGAAAGCTCCTTGACTAGACTAAAGACCGGTAACTAACACACTGTATAAGGGGTGTACAGATTCCAAAAGAAGCCACTGTGCTTTTCCACCACCAAATTTCTTTTTAACGTAGCACCGTGTGTTTGAACCTTTGGCAAAACTAGGGTTAGGGTTAGAACTAGGGGGGAGCAGGGGGAGCTATAGCTCCCCTAGTGGTAACATGAGCTCCCCTGGAAACTCTTAAATATTGATATGATAACCAAAAAAATGCCATTTTGGGAATGGGTTTTGCGATAGCGGGCTGAGTTATTAATATGTGCGAAAGATCGCCGACGGGGGTGCCACGAACTTTCTCTTTCTCTCTAGCTCATATTAATACCTCGGCCTGCGATCTAATCTTCACATCTGAAGAAAACCAGAGCACCCTGAAGAAACTTTCAAAACTCCACACAGAAAGGCACCAGTCAGCTGACAGGTTCAAACCCAGAACCTTCCTGCTTGCGAGGCAATAGTGCTAACCACATGCACCACCGTGCCATTATGTTTAACCGTGAACGACGAAGGAAAAGCTTTTGCTTTGCAGAAGTGAAACGGGGTTTATTGTCTTTCTCGGATTGTGGAACCAACATGTCTTCCCTGTGATGTTGATTGTAGTCTCTAGTAAATGCTAAAGTCATCTGTCATTTACAGCTAAAGAAGGCCGAAAGTGAAGTTTGCATAGCTGCGGAAATTGGATGGGGCCCCACTGATCCTACCACACTCTCGCTGCCCTTTCCTCTTCTACGTGAAAAATGATCGAAGCTGTAGAAAAAATATTTTGGAGTCCGTATTTTGGAGTCCATTCTTCCGTCTCCTCTCACTGGCAGTAGTTCCCTGATGCGTGTGTGTGTGTGGGCAAGATCCTTTGAACACATATGAGCCTAATCTGTAACAGAACCCATACTAAGAACGGCATCTCATCGTATCAGAGAGGAGTTTAGTTATTACAGTGTTGCCAGTGTCTGTGTCAAGCTCTATTCATAGTTCAGAGGATGAGATAAGAGGACTAGAGTGATTTAGCACTTGAGCGCATCAGCCTCTCCGAGCCCTAAATTGCTGTGAGCACTCGCGCTGCCCCGACACATTCACGATTTTTGTCACAAGCCGGAGCGACGGGAACGTCGAAGTGAATGCGTGCGGCGGTGGGAGGAGATTCAGGATGTAAGTCACAGTCATCTTTAAGTGCGAGTTCGTGGATGGATGTTTAACACGGATGGATGTTTAACAGAGTCTCTGGGTTCATGTCAATCAGGCGTCCGCTGACGGCATCAGACGGCGACGATCGCTTAAGAGGGTTGAGAGATGTGGACCTTGTGAAGAATTGACGCTCGCTGTGCGGGTTTAATATGAGTACAAAAATGTTCAAGTTCTTGAATTCGGACTGAAGAATGGGGGCTTAGGATTCTCTTTGCTCTGCCAGAACATCACTTCTGAGTATTGCTGCGGCAAATCTGGCAGTTCTGAGCCACAAATCCCCGAACCGTTATACTGTCAGAACTGTTACATGGTTTCTATTAGGGTTCTCTATCAAATTACTGTAGAAATAGTGCCTAATACCACAGTGTTGCTGAATTCTCAAATCGGAGGTGTGCTCATTTTATGCATCATCGCAACGAGACAGTTTTCACAAGGACTTGAAGGACATCATATTGTGATGTTTTCTATTAGATGCATCTTGGAAGGAGTCTCCAGTATCAGCGCTAAAGCTGTCAGTCGGAGCTGAAGCTGTAACAAGATCAAGGACTTTGGGAAATCTTTCTCTTGGTTTGTTGCGTTTGTTTTGCCTTTTTTTTATTCAAAAGAGCCAGGCAGTGGAGCAACTGTTTATTGCTCGTATAACGTAAGTGGTAGCGAGAAGGAACATGTACCACAACTTTAAATGTAACAATGAATGGATAAAAGATGCGCTGTGTTATTAGTTAACAAACTGCTGTAGTATGAGAGCAATAAGACACTTACTGTAAGGACATGCTAAAAAAAAAAAATAAGATTTTTCCTGTAACAGCACACGCGTTGTGTTTGATTTGTCACAGTTTTACAGATGTACGCTGCAAGACGTGGTGCTTATTACGTATGGACCTTTTCAGGCTCTTAATAAAGACTCTCAAACAAAGTGCGTTGAAAATCAGGAGGTGACAGACATTAAGGGCCCGTTATCATATTTCTTTGACAAACACGTCTAAGCAGGTGAACTTTGCAAGATTCGATCCTTCGCTCCAGAGTATCATACCTAACCGCCCGGCTCCCTAAATGCCTGCTTCGCGCAAACACACACACATCAGCAGCAGACACCCTTCACATTCCATCCAGTCACCGTCTTAAAACCATTTCGCCGCACGTCCAGACTTCAGCACTCTCGGTTTACAAGCATATGCGCGTCTACGCTTCCCACGGCCACGTCCGTCATTTGATGAATGTGTTTTGCGGAGCAGGACTTCCCCGAGCTCTACCAGGCATCTTTTTCTTTCTTTCTTTCTTTCTTTTTTTTTTGGATTCGCTGGAATGTGAGCGGTTGAAAGCCGCTCTCAGAAAACACCCAGACCATAAGCTGCCAAGTTTTCGAGGTTAGCCTGTGTGATTGTAGAGCATCCATATGAGGAGCTGCCACTTTCAGTGTGTGTGCATATATATGTGTGTGTATGTGTGTGTGGGTGTGTGTGTGTGTGCGCGATGAAGAAGTGACAGCTGAGGAAAGCAAATCCTAACTCAACACTTCACAGCTGAGGGGTGTTTGGTGAACCGAGTCAACTCTGAAACTCTGGGTGCATGCATGAATGAGCCGCAAAAAAATATTCCCATGCAAATTTTGCAACAATTCAAAGTTTACGCACAAAACTCTCAGATCAATAATCTAGTTAAGAACGTCTCACAGTGGACTTACATTTGGGCACCGAAATGGAAACTTGGGTATATTATGCAGTATGTCGACTATATTTGCTCCTTCAAGCATATGTCGCATTTTTTTTTTTTTGACAAACCAAAAGAAAAGCAGTGGCCAAGATGTTTCTAATCTCAGACTGTTCTGGTATTTTATGGAAGCAGGACTGGGAGCATGGTACACATACTGGGATTGGGTTTTTTCTTAGCTTTTTTTTTTTTTTTTTTTTTTTTTTTTAAACAGGGTGCGGAGCTTTCCATTTTCTGTTATAAGTACAGGAGCTATATATCTAATGATAGACCAATGCTCAAATAACAGAGTGCCACGGTGTGTGTGTGTGTGTGTGTGTCACCAGTTTCCGACCTAAAGTGGCTTGAACTTATAGACCAAAAACCATCAGACTGTAGCAAAAGTATGTGTACGTTTGTGTGTGTGTTTCAATTACACACAGACACACTTCTCTCAAGTGGGGTTTCCGGCTTTATTTTTAGATATGAGGTGAAAAACAGAGGTGAAGGAATATATTAAGTGGTGGCACCACACGTATAGTAATGCACAATGTGAGGAAATGTGTTCATTTTAATTCTGCATTGAATAAAAATGCATCGCTGACGGAAGCAGCATCCGATGTAATTTAATGCTGAAGAGTTCTCGCTTTGCGGACTTTGTAATAATAACCCTGCCCCCCCCCCTTTTGTTTTTTTGCCACAGAGCATGTCATTATTTACATTAATAATATGGAGTTGGAGGTCGGAACTTGGATTTGTTAGAGAGATTAGCTGTCACCCTGTGCCACCAGAGCGGCCACTCCCTGCTTTTCTCTCTCTCTCTCTCTCTCTCTCTCTCTCTCCTGACTCTGACGATGAAGTAAACATACCGTACATGGGTGTGATCCTTCCGTGTCGGGGCGTTGACCAGTCTCGTATTGATTTGTTGATGCACATGTCAATCAATCTCGAATGCCTTGGCAAAGCTACACCTCTGAATGCGGAAAAGTGTGTGTCGAAATCTAAAACGGTGCTATGAATATAATTCAATAGTGAAAACTCCCCTTACCTATAAACTGGAGCAAAGAGATGATACGGTGTTGCTATGCATAAAATCCTACCAGATACCCAGACAATGGTTCGAAACTACATCCGTAAAGCAGCCAATCACTGGTGCTGGCCTTAAGGGAGGTGCAAAAAAAAAAACAAAAAAAAAACAAAGCATAACCCCTTTGAGACTTAGTTTTTTTGCATCGCTGAACAGGCTACACCGCAACCTGATTGGTCATCCGTGGCATTCTAGATGAAGACGAGCTCCAGCGTCTGCTTATTCCCCAAATCCGAGCAGGATAAAGAATCGATACGGCCAAGCATCATTAGAGCTTGCTGTCTCCCTGAGCGGGCTTCTGAGCGGCTGCTTGTCTCTATTTTGCTCATTCCCTAAATCTCTCAATCAATTTTTTTTTTATCTCTCAATCACTATCCTGTCTCCCCTCCCTGCCTCTTGTACACGTTTTTTTTTTTAATTTATTTATTTATTTTTTTTTTACCCTTCACCTATCAAGCTGACAGTGGAACTGCAACAGCTGCCAAGCAGAGACGAGACCGTGTCATGTCAGGCACCTAATTACACGACCACAGAGGTCTGAAAGGAAGAGAGGGAGGAAAAAAAAAAGAGAGGGAGAGAGGGAGAGAAGCACAGCTGTGGTCTGTGTGTGAAAGGACAGCGCAGCTGATAATACACAGTTCCTCTCAGTCACAGCCAAAGAAATCAAGAACTGAAACGGCCTGCATTAAAATGAAAACCGAGAATGAGGAATGTGCGGCTAGGCAAACATACAGTAGTAGCACGACCTAGCCGTGCGTGCTCGCGTGCATGTGCGTGTGCGTGAAGATGCCACACTTCTTGCATCTTCTTGTGGAAAGGTTTGTCCGGCTCTCTCCCATTCGTCTTCGGTTCATATCACAAGCAGCATTTGGAATAGCACACTATCCTTAAGGGGAGCCAAACAATCCATGTGTGCCACACTCACTCACCCACACCCAGCACAGCCCTGTCTGACTGCACCCCCCCCCCCCCTCTCCCCCCACTGTAACTGAATCAGACGCATCGGCTAGACTGGGTTAAGCGCAGACGACAGAGCAGACTAAAACCTGCGCTTGGGTTCAGAGCTGAACATGTTCAGGCCGCAGTGGCTCCGGACACACACAGCACACGCAGGCGACACCTGCCTCCTTTAATTTCAGGCCATGACCTCTTGAGCTCTGACATCAATGCAGGCTAAGCAGGAAACCTTCATTTGTGACATTAGAAGCTTTCCGTAATCAGTCGGACCACGTTTACTCACAGGTATTGAGTCCAAAGTCGCAGCTAGACAAAAGTACTTGGCGAAACTCCGCAAAATTGGAAAACTGGTGATGAAAGACAGCCCTTCCCCCAACTGGTTGCTGGTTTAATTAGTTTAATAAACAGTCTTTGCTTTTTCTAAATTCACCGGTGTTAAATCAAGCCCCCTTCAGCTTTGGTATATTGAGAGTCTGTTAGCAACAAAGAGATCAGCTTGGGTTATACCTGAGGGATCGTTGAGAGATTCTTGCCATCCTTTTTTTTGCGCTGCGCAACTTCGTATATATAATATATAATGACGTATTCTGCTGAAATGAATGAAAAGAAAATTCTCAAAAACAAAAAAAAAGCTAGTCCTGTCCATAATTTGTCTCTAAACTGGAAATCCCTCTACCGTAAAAGGATCGTCTACTTTATTTAAGCGCTCCTCTTCTCAAATACCTACCTGTCTCTCATCAAACAATAGGAAAGTTTTGACATTGCTTCAGGACAGTAACCTCATCTAAAGACAGCCCTCTCTATTTTCCCCATTCTCCCCTCTGCCCTCCTCCCCTCACTTTTCAATTAACCACAATGCCCTGCAGGTATCCTGGCTAGCGGCTTGCTAGATCTGTTTTCTTAAGAGACCCTGATACCTCCCCATTCATTACAGCGCCGATGTCTGCACGGCAGGGACGTGGTCTTTTCACATTTCGTCGTAGTTTACCTCCTAGTGATTAAGGAGAGGTGTTGGAAAAAGAAAAAAAAACGGACGGCTGGCCTTGAATCAGTCTAACAGGCTTCGCGGGGTGTGAGGAGAGTGACCGTTTTCAGCGTAGTGACGAGGAAAGAGTCACGGAATGCTCACCATTGTGGAAACTGAACAGATAGCTGACAGGTGTGAATGCGACAGCCTACAGCACATACCGTACAGATCAGGAGAGTCCATCTGGTACGGATAAAGTTTCACAGAGCCTGTCGATCCCCTAGCTCAAAACCAGAAGCTTGTCAAAAGCACTGTCCGGTTTTGCGATTTTTACGTTTTGTTTGCTGAAACGAACTCGCAGGTGTGGTTTCGGAGGATGCATTTTTATTGAGGTCAGGCATATGCATGCCATTATCTGCGTGACCTCATGGGTGATAGACACCAGATACTCTGGTCTAGCCGCAGCCGTTCATTTGTTAATACTACACTGCAAGCGTCCATTGTGAAGGCTGAAAACAAACTGTCATAACAGATATTAGTGAGTCTAGAACAGAGGTCAGCATTATAAACCATTTCAAATATTGTGCCTCTTCTGCACAGTGGAGTGTACTGGTGAGTTATTTCTAAAGCTCTCTATGCTTTATGGGAAGGCTGTCCTTTGGTATTTTGCCGAGGCTAAAACAGGGGCAGTTTTAGATCATCTCAGCTGTGGGGGCCAAGTCAGGACCAGATGTGTTAGTAGAACCATCCAGTCGACAGTTTTGCTTCGCCAAGCGAGTCAAAAATAACGTACAAGACAACAGGTCACTGACTTGTGTGGGAACAGAATTCTAATTATCTAGCTAGAAACTTACACCGATTGCAACTGAGAAATCTATGGACGTTATTAGCCTGCTTAAACAAACGAACGAACAAACACAAATAATAATCAAAACCTATCTAAGCAAACCGGGCTCTTATTAATCCCTTATGTTTTGCTTATGTTTTGCTCCTGCAGTAAGCCACCTAAGCTAGCGACTACACAACTAAACACTTTTGCGTTCCAATAAAAATACGATTAGGATGATCGTAGAACCCGATCCTAGAATCCAATTTCTACGTGATCGCTTTAAAAGTCTTCTTGAACATCGACGCTTCATACATCCCGACTGGCCGCCTGTGAGACCACGCAGTACGTAAATGGAACGGGTCAGTCGAAAGAACTTAAAATATAGATGCTTTGACAAAACATCTTCACTTTGAGATCTGCGGCTTGGGATGACGGCAAACCGTCGCGGGTCGCTTTCGGAATAACGCTACAATCGAGAATAGCCTTCTCTGAGAAGAATCCTCGGTTTACTATCGAAACGAATACCGCCAAGTTGCAGCGTCGCACTTTTCACTCGACTTAAAGGAACGAGAGAAAGAAAAGTTGTCCGGAGCAATCTATTGAGGTTTATCCATGACCTCTCCCAGACTTTTATGTTACACTAGAGTAAAAGACACACCAGCATTCCCATTCACTCACCCACGTCTCAGATGTTCCCAGGTGACCCCACAAACCCACGCTCCACTCTACGCGCACATGCGGCCGGTGGCAGAAGCATACGAAATTCTGCATCGGTTTGTGAGACTGAGGTCAGAGAGACCAGAGCCCACGCTGAGCCAGGTCTAACCACACACACACACACATACACACACACATATATATATATATATACATATGTACATTCTCCATTCACTGTACATTGCAGCGAAATCCCAACTGGCCAAATGAGCTCTTCCAGTGCTCAGTTGTCTGAACTTGTAGGCGTTAATTTATCTCTGGAAAATCTTTTCTGTGTGTAGTGTACTCAGCCGAATTAGCCTGCTTTAGTGCTTCTCTAATCGTGAGTTTTTCATTACTATAAATCAGTGCTCACTTTTTTTTTTATTCTATTATTAGCTAAGGAGGACGATTCTTTTTGACTGAAAAAAAAAAAACAACAAAAAAAAACGAAGTACCCAGGACACACTTTAACACCATCTCACATCATACCTTTTACCATGTGGCACTGGTTTAAATTAGCCATATGCGTACAGCAGTAGTCAGAAAATCAGTCGACTAGTATTACTTATGTTAACCACGGATCTACGAGCACAAATACGAACAAATATATCAAATCAGAGCGGACAACATGGTCTGATATAGTTGTCGAAACAATAATGTAATAATGGTTCACTGAACAGAACTGTAGACTCCAAGAAATATTTACGCGATTTTGCCAAAATGAAATTTGGCCCAGATGATTTTCAGGGTTTTCGGAGTAGAGCGGACCTACTGTATAAATGTGGCAGGGTTGCATGACACTTTTCTAGTTTTTTTTTTTTTTTTCATGCATCGTACGCATGCATTTGTTCTGATTTCATATTTTTGGGAGGGTTTTATTTTTGAAATCATGCAGCGTTTATTTAAGACATATTGGGCAATTTTTTTTTTTGCCTCCCAACAACAGGAAGAATCTTCCAAACAAATGTCATACTGGCTTCCAACTAATCCCCCCTCTGCAGTGTGCAGCCAA
>JAOVYU010000036.1:7645996-7658992 GCA_025674565.1 Synodontis membranacea | reverse complement strand
GTATATATATATATATATATATAACTAAAACCCGGCTCTTTCTGTACTATATGGTCATGACAGTTATTTGTAGCTACACGTGACAGGTGTAATTGCCCACATGGCTTTATGTGCTTCTGAACACTTCTTGTTTGCAGACAGTTATATCACAGAGCCAGAAGGCTTTTTTTTTGGAATTGCTGTGGATAACACAGATACCACAACACATACTTACTCAGGTGAAAGAATGCCGCCCTGCCTGTTTCTGCCACTCCACCACGCCGTGTGATTTCATACTCAAACGCAGAACATTGCGAGCAACGCGCTGGGTTTTTCCAGAGAGGTTATGTCAGGAAGTATGCAACGTTTTTCATTTCAGCATAGATTGTGCATGGATCTGATGACGGAAAAAAATCCCTTTGTTTCATTACCATTATTGAGATTCATTTTATGTGCCTGTTTTCATCATCTGATAAGAGACGACTATGCAGGAAGCAGTATAGATGAATTCCAATGTTTCCTTTTCGGATTAGATCGAATGCCTTGCTTAAAATTTGCTTAAACCCAAAGAGCAACAGCCAAAGAGCGTCAGCTATTCTCTTGGATAAAGTAACAGATCCGTTCGAGCTATGTATAAATGAAGCCATTATGCATGCGGATGACAAGGTGCTATTGATGCTTTCACCACACTGGCTCGTCTCGGGGGATCCATGAATTGTCCGTCTGCTGTCCACAGGTCAATACGTCGGTTAGAAGTGCATTTCACCGTTGGTGGGGGCAAAGCGACATGCTTCTGGTGGCCTCAAAGGAATTTGTTCAAGGTCATGGCCGAGCTATATGCAGTTTTAGAGTGCCGTTGTACCTATTACACATTCGATTTTTGTTTAGGAGCAGGGGGGGAATTGTGCATGCTTTCCTTATGCATCCTTGAACCGACCCTTCAAATTTGAAAAGTGCCCGAAAACAGTCTGAAGTGAGACCGGACTGTGAATTTATACCAAGTAGGACAAAGAGAAGCTGAGAGGACAGCTTGCACTCTGTTATGAAATATCACCAGCCTTGTAACTGGGAAGCCTGAATTCTTTCCCCTCTGAGGAGTCTTGACCAAAATGACATGACAATTTGTTTTCCAGGGCCGAAACCAAAACACAGTCATCAATTCGGCCTGGGCAAACACAACCGCTACTCTGTTCTCCTCTCCGGCACTCCCCGACAACGGAGGGGGGGTTTTATTCGCACACCCAAGGCTAGGTATTTTAGGCCCCAACACGTCACTGTGTAGACCCTGAGGTCTCTCGAGCAGTCACCGAACAGGGAGAAGTACGTAGCAGGAGTAGGACAGACCTATTTTGCCGCTCCCCTGAGAGAAACGCAAAACCCACACACACACACACACACCCCCCCATCGTGCTATTTTAGAGAAGTAGGTTAGGGATAGGGCCGAGAGTTGATCGGCCTATTTACTGTGGCTGAGGAGAGACGAAATCGTGGCTGGTGGGTGAGGATAAGCGAGTGTAGGGTAGGAAAATAAGCAAAGCTTAGAGCAATCAGAAAAGGGAAGGCGTAGTGAGGTCAAACTGCATGTGAGAATTCCTTGGCCGAGCATACGTTTCCATATCCTGTGTTAACATTAAGCTATGTTCTGCGGTAAGGAAACGTTTCCTCTCCGTTGCGTGCTCAGGCACTTTCCTCGCCCGCTCCTCTTTGTGCTGTGAAACGGCGGCCGAACAGCTCTGCTGCTGACAGAAACATATCCTGCTGCTCCCTTCATCCTTCTCTTCTCTCGTCTCCTTTCCTCTCCCATCCCTCGCTCTCTTTCTACTTGAGCATGGGGCAATCCCTCTTGATGTGTCACGGGGATCAATATAAAACCCACAGCTTAGGGAAATGTGTGTGTGTGTGTGTATGTGTGTGTATGAGTGTGTGTGTGTGTGTGTGTGCGTGTGGTGCAAGCAATTAAGTATGTTTGAAGGGAGGGAGGGAAGGCCAGCCCATCCCACAAATCATGGCCTGTCTTCTAGCTCGTCTACAGTGAGCACACTTTAAATGAGTGCAGCAGCAGAGAAAGGGCTAGCCACAAATATGCCCGACTGTGGTCGGCGGGCTCCTGACCGGCGGGTCCTTCCTCCTCCTGCTTAGTGCTGGCCACGTGCCCATGGCAGACAAGGGGGAACGCTTTTCCCTTTTTCCACACCACTCCATAAAACGCCCACGCTCCTAGTGCAAACACAGTGCAGATGTGTGAGAACTGCACATGTGGTACAGAAGGAGCATGTATGCGGTGTGCTATGAAATTCCTATAGGGAATTTCTGCACCTCAAGTGCATTATTACTGCTTTCATCTTGCACTGGCCATTGTTATGGGGGGGGAGGGGTTACTGGCATGTAGTTAACTCATTCCTTTACCTTCTACACCCCCGTGCCACCGGTAATTTGCATATGGAGCGACCGATAAAAAAAAACACGCCGTCAAGGAAAGGAATTAGGAATCGTAAACCTTTTCCTGAACACGTCATTAGCTAATGCATTAGCAGCTCCGAGTCGGATGAGCAGTTGCACGCGAAACTCCACTTGTTATTTTCATTGTGCATTTTGGAATCGATGAGAGCTTTGGTCCCTCACAAGCGTTTGTGTCATGCACTGAGGTGTATGATTAGTCCGGATGAGTGTTCACTTCTCACACGCAAATAACAAAACCACACAGAGCAAGCTTGTCGCTACAGAAACAATGACTATGTTGGTCAACTTTTCCCAAAAAAAACGAAAGCACAAACCTAGACTTCTAGCAAAAGGCTGTACTGTACCTCCCATTCTAACGGAATCCTGGTAAATATTTGCTGCCCGAAAAAGAAAGGAAAGGGTAGGGAAAAAAAAAAAGACAGCGACTTCTTCCAGAGATGCCAGGCAGGCTTACATCAATAATGTATCAATCTTGAGGATTGTGAGCTAACTTGCCAGACATATAGATACGCAGCGGATGGAGTGAAGTAAATCAAAAGTATTCCATATTCACACGCCGACCCTTACACGGCGAGACAATGTCACGACTGATATGCTAATAGACGGAAAGGCTGCCCTAATCACTTAACGCGAACGCTCTTCTAGATGGCTTCTGGCTCGTCCTGCCATAAAAATACACTAGCATTTTATTAAGCTGGAGAGACCGACCACTCTGGCGTAATGAAATGACATGTTCAGGGCACACAAGCAGCCAAGAAGATGATACAAGCAGTTCGATTGCCACAGCTTTGACACGTACTGCTGCTAACCGTGACATGTACACTATCTGACTCGCCTCTCACTCGCGCAAACAGCCACACTGTTATTTTTGCTCCTGGTTTAGCTGTTAACCTGTGTGTGGAATCCTGGCTGCGGAGTTTCAATCATCCTAACGCTCCACTTTCATTTTATACATATATATATATATATATATTTCATTACGATGTCCGAATGTATATGATCACTAGCGTTTTTGTGCCTTTTATTTCTCTCTTGCTCTGAGACCCGTTCTCAAACGAGCAGCATGCGTGTGTTGCGTGGGTGGGATTTCACCCGGAGGGTCAGCAGAGCCCCCGTTCTGAGAATAATTAGCGTTGAATGAAGGGCCGAATTGCTTGATTAGCTGTCTTAATTACTAGCATTTACATGTGCGGCGCAGGACGCTTGCAACGCTTGCTTTAATTAGCCAACAACTTGGGAGGCAGAGAATGGGAGACGGCGACCCGGATTTTGTCGAAAAAACAACGTGCTTGGGTAGCAACAGGCTTTTCGCAGGCCGTACGTTTTGCTTCTTTGACGAGGGATGATGAAAGACTTTGAAAGCTTTACAAACAGTGTTTTTTTGTTTTTTGGGTTTTTGGGGTTTTTTTTTAATCTGACCAGTCAAAAAAATAAAAACGTGTCTCCAGACTTTTGTCAATGGGGTGAGATACAACTGCGCAGATGTTTCATTTATTAGCATCAGAGAAGGACCGGAAAGCTCGATACGGCTTCGAGCGGCAGAGGAGTCGAGACGAGTTCTCGGAATTTGCCCTACGATCTGCAACCAGATTGGACAGTGAGAAAGAATCGAAAGAGAGAAGTAGAGAAACGGGAAGCTAGAAGAAACAAGAAAAGAGAAGAGCTAAATCGGACAAGTCTGATGTTTTTCGGTGCTGCCGATGCTGGAAAAGCCCGAAGGCTGGTTTTTCAAGCTCAATTTAGCATCAACAAACTGCAGCCTTCACTCTCCTGTCAGAGAGCGGCCACAGAGAGAGAGAGAGAGAGAGAGAGAGAGAGAGAGAGAGAGAAAGAGAGAGAGAGACAGAGAGAGAGAACAGAGGAGTGCAGGGAAGAGGGAAGGAGATGCACAAGCACTCTTTCGGGAATGAAAAAAAAAATTCTACCTGTGTGGATGGGAACAGTTATGATTTCATTTCCCCATACCAGAACTGTGTCATAATCTTAATCTAACATTCCTGCCACGCATTCTAGTTATCGATCTGGGGATCAACTGTCTTAGCACCACGTACTGTCAGAGCAGAACTAGAACTACGCCGCCTCACCTGGATTCGTACCTAAGAACTGCCGCTGCAGTCGTGAACACTGTCCTGGATTCGTAGTCACCATGTATTCACGCTCGACATCATTTCCGAGCACTTTACAGTATATAGTCGGAAAAAGAATTAGAGGGATAATCCCTCTATCCAGTTTCATCCAGAAGAGGACTGGTTCCTCTCAACGTTTCTTCCTCGTGTCAACTCTCTGGCTTGTTCAGTAGGGATCTAAATCTACATCCTGATTCCTATCCAGCCTCGCTGCAACAATATCTATTGTGAATCAATCTCTCATATGAGCTATAAATACTTTATATATAGGCTATACATCTTCTAATAAACCACGAGTACATTAATCACGTAATTAGGCATAGTTCCTGTGTTAGAGCTTTTTCCTGCACTTGATTCCTACTTTATGGCACTACACTTTCTTCTGCCATTTTTTTTTTGTTTCAGAATTGATAGCACCCTTTTTCAGAAGGGTGAAAGCTTTAAAATGCAAAACCTGTATGCAAAAAAAAAACCAAAAAAAAAACAAAGGCCATAGTGAAGGAGAGCAGGCCCAGTTTGACTGGAGATTATGTGACGTCACGCAATTATTTTATCCTGGCATTTCTAATTATAGGTGGGATTCGCTTCGACCTAACTATTATGTAATATTTTACGTTAATTATCTGAATCATATTTACAATAATATTTTGGTAACCTTTTCATAGTTTCTCTGCTGCCTTAATCTGTTAATGAACTGACCAGGCAGATACTAAGGATTCATATAAATAAATAAATAAATAAATGTTAAACGCGCTCTTTATTTGTATTGCAAGCTTCATATGCGATCGCTTTATCCTGGTCGTTGCCTGAGTTGGAGTCAGGCAGGAATTACACCTCGGCTGGGATATCAGTCCAACGCACATATTATCCGACCCTGTTACACCCATTGGCAATTTATTATAGCCAGTCCACCTACGTTTTCTCCGAAGAGGACCCGCGCACCGACATTATACGTTATCACACCCACACGTGCTCGTGGAGGTGGCGTCCCGTGGAACCCCCGTTCTCAAACGGATGCTCTTTGAACCTCTCTGGCAAGCTTTCCAGGGAAAAAAAAGCGAATACATCAAGAGTGCTCTATTTTTTTTTTTTTTTTGGATCGGTATTCATTTAAAGCACTTTACCTGTTGTTTCCGAATAATGCATTTTGTAAACTTCAGTAGGTCACCTTGGAAAGGTGCAGCTGTTATTTGGCTGCATAAACTGTGGCCGCGAGCTCGTCGCTATTTCCAGTAAAAGGTATCAGCGCGACGGTCTGATCCCACCGTGGAAACTTAGCGCATCCGAATCGAATGAATTTTATTGGCATGTGCGAGAGCGACTGTGAAACCCGAGCCAAATATAAAAGCGCACGATGAACTGGAAGATAAGAGCAGTAGAAGCGAGTGTCAGAAGGCGGCGCTGGCGGTTTCCGATTGGACGCGCACATATTGATGACAGGATGCCAAGACTAAATCCGTATCTGAATTAGAACCATGTGTGGAGGGTAATGCAAAGGCTACTCTGGTAGCTGTAATTGACTGGGGCTCCATAAACCTCCATTTCACCCCGGTCGGTATCAACTCGCACACCGTTCTTGTTCAATCCATTTCGTCGCTGGGGAAAGTGCTATTTCGATCCCCTCGCGCAGCGCTCTCCCAGGCCTGTTTGGCCTGACTCTGGCTCTGCCATTTATCTCCCTTTCCCTTTCATCAATTCGAGATTAAGCTAATTTCTTTTTCAGCGCGGTTTAATTCGGCGCTGCAGGATGCACACCGGAGACACAGCGTGTCTTAGCTTTGGCCGGTCTCTGCTAGCATGCGGGAAAGGATCTGCTGTGATATTTCATCTCCACAAACTAGCAATAATAATAATAATAATAATAATAATAATAATAATAATAATAATCGATTGGTTGAATGAAAGTCTGGAGCAAGAAGTGGTATGGGTGTGTGAAATGATAAGAGAAACCGAAGCGTTTAGATTTCAGTGGGCTAGTTTAGGTCAGATTGATTCAATAACCTTTAACGTAAACGATATAAGAAGGATGAGAAAAGCGATTAGAGGCAATTGTGTGTGTGGGAAAGTAAAACAAACAGTCTGGCACATTCCGAACACTGCCACCGCTACATTCCCTAACTGTGAGAACAAACGTGCGCACACACACACGCGCGCGCACACACACCTTCACGGAAGCCAAACCCATTGAGTGCTTACCGGCAGACTTTTCACTTCATTCACCAGTGATTTAGTTTTGTACACACACACACACGGAGTTCACATGTGCATCTTTTTTTTTTTCCAGGACTTAAGCTGTATCTCTTTTCAGAACATACCAAGTAGTGCCGAAGAATTACTGGAATGCTGAAATCATCTGAGCAGGACAGGAAGCCAAGGCGTGACTGTCCAGCCTCAGGTGGATTAATGGTCTAAAAAAAAAAAATTTTAAATCACAGGTGAGTGCAAGCCAGTCTGTCCGGTGCACACCTGTCTCTAGAGCTGACACTGTCCTGAATCCACTAACGACACTGATACCAGCATTGAGGTAACGCTAATGGAATTTAAACCTGAGGAACAAGCGATAATAACATGCCATCACGCCCATGCACAGACAAGGACGCTTCCACATAAACGCACGCCCTTAAACACACGCAGAAAGAATTCTGCAAATTGAGAAGGTCATATCTCTACCAGCTTATATGAACGGCAAGTCAGACTTAAGCTCAAGATGACGTTCGTTTCATCCACGCCGTGTCTTTATATAGCTTTAAGTATTATGGTAGTATATAATATTACACTGGCATGTTGCCATAAACTTAAAACGATACCTAATTTCTCAATTACACTTAAAAACTGCAGATCAATTCAGGCACAATTAATACAATTAGCTATTTTTAGTTTTAGTTTTTTTTTTTTTTTATCGTCAGATGTATTTACAGTTTTCAAAAAAAGACTGAAAATAGTTACATCTGGTGAGGAGCAACTGCAAGAGACCTCGACGTTCGACCTCTCCATTACCAAATACATCAGACAAGCGACAGGGGGTCGGCGCTTTAATTTACCCAGTTCTCAGAACATCCCCCCTGAGACACCCCTCTCACCCTTTCCGCTGCATCTATCAAGCTATTGCAATAACTATGTACTACCCAGGCCAAATGAAACCAGCCTCACAAACACACACGTATGACAGTAAAGACACGGCAATGACCCCTAGTCACAAAAGCACAGCACAAAGGCAAATTCACATACGAACAGATGATACACTTGAACAAACATATACCTGGACACACAACAGATGCTAAGCTGCCTCTTGGCCCGGAGATAAACAGGCTACATAATCCCCGGCTGCTGTTGATTATTTACTCGGCGACTCGTAAATGGGGGG
Source organism: Synodontis membranacea (assembly GCA_025674565.1). NCBI lineage: Eukaryota > Metazoa > Chordata > Actinopteri > Siluriformes > Mochokidae > Synodontis > Synodontis membranacea. The sequence continues at coordinate 7,651,063 of JAOVYU010000036.1, read as the reverse complement.
CAAAGATGACACGACCGCTTCCTTTATAAAGACTCGACAAACACAAAAAAAAAGCCCTGCTGGAAAGGTCAGTGTATATATTAGTGCAGCCACCGTGGAAAGACTCCAATGGCTACTCTAAAGTCAAAAGCCAAGCTTTACTCTGCTCTTTTTTAGTCCGCAAAATATTTCCACTTGTTTGGAGACGATATTTATGGGACTGCATGGAAGGCATATATATAAATATAAATGACCCAGGGCTTGAATCCTGTCCGCACACATCATCCACCCTGCTATTACTGCAAATCTAATCCAATTATATATCAGACACATAGACAGCTCCGATGTACGTTCATACATCTGCCATTTGACTGAGAAGATCGAGTGGGTGATGAGCGTCCACGTCTGGGTCCCAGGTCATACCAAAACACATCATTCTGGGGTCAGGGGTCATCTCTGATCTCATACCGCTCTGAACCTAGAAACCTCTCCGGCAAACCCCTTCACGCAGGTGCCTGTGTGTGCCTCGGGGGGACGGGGGGGGGGGGGGTCACCTTATCCGCCCTTCTCCAGTTCCCCTTTAGTTCTCATCTGTCCATCAAAACTTGCCACTTCGTCTTTGCAAATGGACTCACTTATTTTAACACACGCGCACACACACACACACACACACACACAAAATCTCTGTATCTGTTCAGACATGCATCGAGCTAAAAGCAGACTGCCAAATGCACCACCGAGGTCATTACACCTTCAACAGCCATCGCTATAGAAGGAAACGAAGCAGCAACGACTTGGCGAAAGCACACGGAGGACTCGGGCGAGCCTCTAGCAGTCACCGGTCTGCTTATTTTCGGAACGACGGGTCACTGAATGCTTCTACTTCTGTATCTTTGTCAGACTGCACCAGAAAAAAGCTAGTATATCTGTCAGCGAGTGTCATATATGTGCATTCACACCCCCAGTACACACATACCGCGCACACGATAATCTGAAAGGCTGAAGGTGGGCTGTTCTTAGTGTCGGTGTTAAAAGATTTATTTTTATTTTTTTTTCACTCCTGATTTCTCATCAAACCATTTTGCGATTTTTTTTTTCTTTCTCATACTTATCATTATGATTATATCATCATGCAAAAAATATATATAAGGGTCATTCTACAGATTTGGTGCCATTTCAGTAGGTTCAGTGTCCCAAGATGTAACGCTGCTACGACTTTTCATAACATTCATAAAGCTACACTTGAACTGCATCATTTCAAATTATTACATGTTTTGTTTAATAATTAGCAGAGAAAAAAAAAAGTTATAATGACATTTATTTCAACTTTTATATTTGTGTCTTTCCAAAGCATATGAAAGAATTTCGCCTGTCCCCATTGTCCACCATACCAACAGCATGGTCAGATTTGAGTTAATAATGTTAAATAATAATAAACTTTTTGTTGTTGTTCTTGCAAAATTAGGCACTACTAACCCCTTCCCATGTATAACGTATTTTCTTTGGAAAAGAGATTGAATTTAAGGGAAATTTAAGTATTTTTCACCCCCATTTAATAAAAGAATGGTTTGATCCCGTGACATCATTTATGAGGAATTGGAATCATCAAAGTCGTTGTGACAAGCCCTAAACTACTTTCTCAATTCTCATAAATATTTTATGTTTTTTGTGAACGTATAGGTTCCGTCAGGCTTAGTTGTTCAACACTGTCTGGGGGGAAAACACATAGTTTAGAAGGTTTTATCAAAAAAGTAATTTTTATAGCTATAAAATAGAACAATATCTAAGCCAGAGAATGCTGTGTCATCCTGCTAGCTGCTAGCGTTGAGAATTAGCATTTGTTTTTTGTGAACATATAGGTTCCGTCAGGCTTAGGTGTTCAACACTGTTTGGGGGGAAAACACATAGTTTAGAAGGTTTTATCAAAAAGTAATTTTTATAGCTATAAAATAGAACAATATCTAAGCCAGAGAATGCTGTGTCATCCTGCTAGCTGCTAGCGTTGAGAATTAGCATTTGTTTTTTGTGAACATATAGGTTCTGTCAGGCTTAGTTGTTCAACACTGTCTGGGGGGAAAACACATAGTTTAGAAGGTTTTATCAAAAAAGTAATTTTTATAGCTATAAAATAGAACAATATCTAAGCCAGAGAATGCTGTGTCATCCTGCTAGCTGCTAGCGTTGAGAATTAGCATTTGTTTTTTGTGAACATATAGGTTCTGTCAGGCTTAGGTGTTCAACACTGTTTGGGGGGAAAACACATAGTTTAGAAGGTTTTATCAAAAAAGTAATTTTTATTAGTATAAAATAGAACAACATCTAAGCCAGAGAATGCTGTGTCACCCAGCTAGCTGCTAGTGTTAAGAATTAGCATCAGACTGAGACAAAATTAAAAAAAAAAATAAAATTAAATTAAATTAAATTAAAAAAAAAAAAAAAAAGATTTTGAGACAAAATCTTCAACCCCATCACATTCAAACAAACGGCACCGTTTCTGTAGAATCACCCAGATATCCCATCAAATAAAATGTCAAGCTCAGGGTCATTAATAATGTCTAGAAATAGGCTGAACAGCTGCACAGCCTAACACTTGGTTCCTCGTAATGAGGAATAATAGATCAATTTGCATACATTCGGTGTTTGCGCTCTGAGCATTTTTCTGGGGAAATTTTGATAATTAGATCCAATTAGATCGATATTATTAAAGAACGCTCACATCACTCAACCTTTTCCAGGCCTATTTTGAAATTATCAAAAGGCACTGGCAGGTGCTTTTGCTTCGATTCAGCGTTTTCTTTTCTTGACAAAGCAAAAAAAATGACCCACCGGTGAAGTGTGGCAATTTCGTTATTTCACAGATTATTACGAATTAGTAATAAATTAGTCTTAAATTAGGTTGAAAATTCAATTTTTCAATTTTTTGGGTGGTGGAGTGGTGAAATTGTCCACATTTTGCAGGCATTCGAGATGTTTTCAATGACTGAGGTAGCGTCTCTCTCGCTCTCTCTCTCTCTCTCTCTCTCTCTCTCCCTCTCCATCTTTCAGACCTTCTGGTGGTCTGTAAAGACACAGCAGTGTGCCAGGATCATGCTTACGGCGACCACAAGAAAGCCATGGAGCCAAAACGGAGGAAGAGGCACAGCTTATTTCCAGCTGCTCATGCTTGGGCAGGCCTCACTGTCAGCTAAATATGACCCAACAAAAACACACACACACACACACGAGATGTGTAAATCGTAACAAGAGGAAGACCTCTGATTAAAACCAAAGCTCGCCACATACCCAGCCGCTTCCGCAAAAAATGCACATTATGTCATTCTCAAATATTCTTTCCCAAAAATAAAAACGTGTGAAGTAGGGACAACACAAGCCTACACACCTCCCAGACTGGATGTTAAAAGCATGCAGTGCATCTAGGCACATGGAACTAAACTTTAGCAGAAGTGGAAGCCATTTGTTCTTTGAGAGGGTTCCAGAAAAAAAAAAAAAAAAGCTAGACAAGCCCATAAAATCCAATTGCTTAAGTTTTTTTTTTTTTCTTTCCCCAAGGATCTAAGGAGCTGTTGTTTAGGAGCCTTTTTAAATAAGTAGTAAATAGAGGAAAGAAAGGAAAAGATTGAGGCGACAGTCATAGCCGAGGTGGCTGCAGCCGACCTCAAAGTTTAATTCAGACGCAGGCTGGCAATTTGTAACGGCTGTGTTAAAAATACACGGCCATGACAATACATAGGTAGGTGTTTTCTCTTTCGCTACGTCTCTACAATTCTTTTTTAATACACCCCTCCCTGTGTAGATTTAGGACAGACCCGGGATCAGATCCTACTGAATGCATTTATAAGAGGCCTTTGTAATTTGTAAATGAAGCAGCGTGTGTGTGTGTGTGTGTGTGTGTGAGAGAGAGAGAGAGAGAGAGAGAGAGAGAGAGAGAGAGAGAGAGAGAGAGACGTAATGCATGACGTAATGCAGCATGCCTTGCATGTGCTGATAGGCGTTATCACCTTCTCGTGTCTTGGCAGAAGGAAACATGGCCGGAGATGACAGCCAGGGCGCAAGTGTAGGTGTATGTGTATGTGAAGGTGAATCAGTAGGTGTATGTGTAGGTGTATCTGTAGGTGTAGGTGTATCTGTAGGTGTAGGTGTATGTGTATGTGCATTTGTATGTGTAGGTGTATGTGTAGGTGTATGTGTGTGTGGGTGGTAATAGTGGATTATCTCTCAGAGTTATTAGAGACGGCAAGTTAAACTGGATCATCTTGAATACAGTACAAGAAACAAGACATGTCGCATTGCACTTGTGTCAGCTTCCCTACACCGTACACTTATGGCTACTGGATTTTAGTCGCCCACTCGAACCGCGGATGCCTCGAGGGACCCTTTAATCCAGATTACATAACATTACACACTGCTGAAAAATGCAAATGAACTCTCTGGCATGACGAAGGACAGCATCCGGAGAACAAATAACTTATAAATGGCCGCTTCCTTTAACTTCTAATCCCAGATTATCTGGATGATAATCTGAGCCAACGCCAGGGAGCCTACTCTGCGTCTCCAATCAGACAGTTTATTACCAGCCTCCAAAATGCAAAAGGCAAACGCTGCCGAAGCCAAACCGCAAGATGCAATCACCCGAAACAGTTCACAAACCTTCACTTCGTCAGTTCGATTTGTCTGGCACACTTGGAGGTCATGGTGCAGATAGATAGAGCAATGGGCCAACAGGGAAGTTAAGCAGACAAAAAAAAAGGGTGCAGTGTGGTGTAATCTGCATCTGAGTACACACGCACATATTTACCCGGTTCGTATTCCACGCACACTCACACAGCAATCAGGTCGCGACACACTTATTTTCCATTTCCTTCCTAAAAGCAGCCTTTGCACCGCGAGTATTTACCATGTGGTCAAGCGCCAAATTAGAACCTGAGTATACCTCGCAGGTACCAATTAAACACAGACGCCAAACCGCAAAGTTTAAAGAGCCAAAAAAGTAACAAGAGCACAACAGAAATGTTTTTTGGTTTTTTTTGTTTTTTTTTTTACTGATACACACGGGAGATTCATGGATTTGGGGGGGGGGGGGGGTGGGGC
>JAOVYU010000036.1:7623655-7633876 GCA_025674565.1 Synodontis membranacea | reverse complement strand
TATATATATTGTTTGTTACATGGCTCATTTGAATAATTGATTCTGATTGGTCAATTGAAGTATTCCACTGTCTGTAATTTCTGTGTAACAGACAGTTGTTAAGTATAACAGACCGTTGTTATGGACCATTTTATTAGAGAATGCAAAAAAAACCCATTTTTAAATAAATATTTTATGTTTAATTATTGATTTCTTTAGTAAGTAGCTGTGTGAAAAGTGGTATCATGTATGGCAAGAAAGATATTATTGCAAAATAAACCCAGGGTGACTCAAGAATCGTCTGCGTCATATCAGGGTCCTGCATCACCCTGTCAGGGTTTATTTTACAATACTGTATTTACAAAACAGCAAACAAGTCCGTCAGTTGTTATTCTTTACATAAAGTTAACTATACCTGATTTAAGTGTAGGGTGTCCCAAGTGAGACAAAAAGGGTAGACCAGTCAGGCAGGAGCCAAATTGTCCAGCATTCGAACTACAACCTACAACAAACTAAAGTGTTTGATCTGATGTCTGTTTTAAGCACATTTTATAAGGGTCAATTAAAGAGTGCTGATTTTATCCTGTAAAAGGAGCCTCCAAAAGTCAACATGAGGCCAAAATAAAATGGAAAGCCTTCAAGATTTTACATTTACTTCACTAAGTTAAAAAAAAAAAAAAGTAAATAAAAAATATATAAATAACTAAATAAATCACATAAAGTATACCAACTGTCTGTCCAATATCATTATTAACTGTTATTTAAAGATATTAGTTAACACTTTGTAGGAGTGGTAATATATGGTGCAGTAACATTTTCTTTTTTCATTTTAGCAAATGATGTGCATACAGGATAAAAAAGATATACATATTTTGTCTTCTAAGCATCATAAATCTACAGTTTTATTTAATACACTTCAGCTGTGTTATTCGGTAATTGTTTAAAGAAATACTTGTGTTAAAATCTAATTAATATAATAATTATTATTATTATTACTATTATTATTATGCATTTAGCATAATAATAATAATAATAATAATAATAATAATAATAATAATAATTGTACACTAATTGCCTGTCTAAATGATTTGCTATTTAAAATCTTTATGTCCACAGATCGAAATACAGGGTAATAAATTCTAGCTTTCCATGTCACTCAGGGCTACACCGTTTGTGCCTTTATTGTGTGTCTTTTACCTAGAAAAATGCATCTAATGCATCTTTAAAACATAACTTTCAAAATCTAATTAATGGTATAAGATGAATGGGCCTTATGGTCCAATCATGCAATCATTTTTAGAAGTGTGATACACTGACATTTCCATGTAGAAAATTAAAAGGTGTACAAAAGATGTACCTTTACAGAAGGCAGAACCAGAATTACTTTTTACTGTAGAGCTCCAGTAATAAAATTTTGCGTAAAACTCCATAAGAACAACTTTCTTTCATGTCTGCCTCATCTTAAAGCCTTTATTTTTAGGTTTAAATTTCTTTAGTGTCTATAGCATATTAAAAGTTAATTAAGAAGAATTAGACATGCCTTAAGGCATTTATTGTTTTGTTTTTTTTCTCAGTACATGGAAATAAGTCATAAGCCTTGTCCAGAGTACTCATATATACCCTACAGATACTCTAGATAGAGATTAGGTTTAAAAAAAAAAAAAAAAAAAAAAGCTGGAGTATTCCAATTTAAATTGGAACAAGTTGGGGTAGTAAACCTGGATTAGTTGAATAAGACAAGAAAAATGGCTACAGCTGGAGAGACATGGGACTGTAGCTACACAGTCCTAATGATCATGTATTTCACTAAAGCCATGTCTGAATTGGATACTTTGAAGTGTCACCTTTTGAGTCTTGAAGCTCTGCAGTGTAATCTTGTAAGACTGTAAAGCAGCTCTGCAATATACAAGGATTACTATTCAATTTCAGACAAATTGCATGCGTGCCATTCCAGAGAGAAGCAAAAGATTTCATTCCTATTCATCTGATCTTTTCCATGTGCTCATCATTGCCTGTACATGATTTGCGACTGACCTGGAAGGGTCTTAGCCGAAACCCAACCTGCTGGTTCATCCGGGACCACACTGAGTAGCAGGTGTAAATGATAATCATTACATTCATAAATTTACAGCCATGATAACTGGTCAAGGCAGCGCCGTTATCGTCAGCGCATTCCACTGGAGGGTCACAATGATGATGATCAAACATCATTCTGCTGATTTCTAACAAATTCTTGGAATCTGAGAGCGAAAGAGGGTTAAAGTGGAATCTTTATGATTAGTGATGATGCATTGCAGTGCTTGCCTTTACTGAAAAAAGAACAGAAAACTAATAATCAATGACCCTGTTTACACTTGGCTTTAAAATGTGTCTTGGGCAATTGAGTCAGAAGTGGACAGCTGAGACACATTGCTGTTTGGGCTTGTGTCTGTCTCCAAGATGTCCAGCTGACCACTTGGGCTCAGATTTCGTTACTGCCTATGTCACTTCTACTAGAAGTCAGAGGTCCCCATGCATACCTCCATTATTTTCTTGCACTCCAACCACATACAGTACATAAGTGCCCCTCTCCATTTTTTTGAGCGGTGGCGCGCTGTCACCAATACAAGCACCTCGTGCTACATTAATGGTGAATTTGCCAGTTATGGTCTTGTGGGGGATGCTTCAGGACACATTAGTGTTTATAGTCCAAAGTTTATATGTGGTGGAATGTGTCCCAGACCACCTGAACAAGTGGTTTGAATGGATGAGTCTTGGATGCATAAATGGTGGTCATTTACACTTGTATATGGCACCGTCCACTTGTGATCACATCACCCGAGACACATTTTAGTACTACGTGAAAACGGGGTCAATGTCTGGGTTAAACTGACGACAATAATAACAACGTAATTCAAGAGGCCATTAAACGTGCATCACGGTATAGATTACTATCAGGTGAACTTAAGAGTAACCCTGTAACAAGCACCTGACAAAATACAGTCACCCAGCGTACAGTCTAGAGGCTTTAGACATGCCAACTGTGTGTGGCACAGTAGGTGTTCTTCCCATGTGAAAGTGGAGCTAATATCATTTACTAGGGTTGCCAGGTTTCAGCAAAAATTCCAGCCCAATTATATCTCAAAAACCACGCAAAATTCCATAGCCCAAAATATTCAGACACTGGAAAAACATTTCCAAACAAGGTCACCATGGTGCACGTCCATTTCTGATGAAAAGATATTTTCCGGATGTTTTCTCTCTTCCCTACTTTCCCAATTTGTTTCGCAATAGAATTGACTCTGTACATCATCAATACACTTTCTGCACTTACATTTTGCCTTTATTTGAGACAGTGTTTTAGATTTAACTTAGATTATTAGCTATGAAAAATTTGACAGTGTTTTTAAACTAGCCCGATTTAGCAAGCCTTTCATTAACTGTCCATTGCTCCTCCTCCGCTAGAAATGAGAGAGTGAGCGTGGGGCAGAATAATTCGTGCCCCAGTGGGCCTCTATTAGTGCTGGTGCAGTTCCCATTGTTGACCACTAGGTGCAATAACAACCATGTAGCTAAAAGGGGCATTTACTTTTACAATTACTGTAGATTGGTGAAAAAAAATCAAGGAAGCTATGGCTTAGATCTGTCAAATAGCAGCAGTTTAAAAATTGTTAAAAATGATTTAAAAATTAGCTTTTCAACAGAATGGTTATTGTGTTAGTAATGTGCGGCTTGTACAATACAGTTTATATTGTTGATCTTATATCACTATATATAGTCAGATTTAATTTTAAATATTTTTGTATTTTATTTATTTTAAAAACAAATTACACGTTAAAAAAACTTTTTTTTTTTTATCTATGGTAATTGTAAATACAGATAAAAAATTAGGCTGATAAAATGGTCCTCCTTCAATTGGTCAAGCCACAGTTTCACATAATGCCTTAGACATTGTGTGATCTCTGACAGACAATAACAGTTCTTATTGCATTTGGTACCAATAATTTAACAATGAAGTGTCTAAAGCAGCACAGCATACTTTTTCAACGACAAAAAAAACGACGTGTTAAAAAAATAAATGAGTCATTATTCCAAGACACTTGGACTAACCTAATTAAAGATGGAAAGAAATGTTCACAAATAGCTCTTTTTCAGTGTTGAGCACTCTCCATTTTCCTGTGACTAAACCTGGTCAGTATTTTGGGGCTAGCTCCTCAGGAAAAAAAAAAAAAAAAAAAAAAAAAAAAAACATTTTAAAAACGTGGCTTGTGCAGACCGATAATGACGCACATGGTGGTTGAGGCCACAGTGAGAGTTGGGTACGTGAATACTAGACGCTCAGGCGAGCCGGACACTCCGGGCTTTTTAGCTGTCAAAGGACGTCAGGGCTTTGAATAGTAAATAGCTTCTGACTCAGCTGAAATGGCCTGCGCATTAGAAACTGGAGGGAGAGAAAAAGAGAGAAAGGTGAAGTCTGTTTGGGAGCTTGAGGTTGAATAGTATCGCTAAATGTTGTCAGAAATCAATTTCTAGCTTTTTTTTTTTTGTCTTTATTTGTTGCTGTTCTAATCGTTATTATCTTCTCTCTTTTTTTTTTTTAAACCCTCTTGCTTTCTCTGTCTCTCTCTCCCTCTTTAGCATGCCGCTCAGCTTCTCTTCTCTTAGCTGTAGTCTTGTGTGTGGTTTTCTTTACATCCAGTGAGCCGTCTTGGATCAAAGCAGGAGGCCTCAGGGTTGACACCCTCCGTGCCCTGCTGCTTTCTTTTTCATGCCCTGTCCTCCTGCTGGCCTCCTTTTTTTTTTTCACCTCTAATCTTTGCATAAATGAAGCAGACATCCAAAAACTGGAGGCATTTTGTTCCTCTTAAGCACAGTGATACATCTATTGCTCTATTAGTTTTGGCACATGGCTTAATATTACTCTCTGTATTACTTTCACTCTATTATATGTATAAAGCTCTATTTCTCAGCCTCAGAAATATTAAAGACTTAAATATTTTGAAATTTCAAATATTCCTACCAAAAAGTGTTTTAGCTTTACCTATTCCTTTTTTTTTGTTTGTTTGTTTTTTTTGGCTGCAATTTTTTTTATTCTCTTTCTTTATCTATCTCCCAGCCTCTCTCTGGCTGTGATGTGTCTCTGTGTGACTTTGTCCTCAACTCTTTTGGCCCCTTTCCACTGCTGCTTTCCTTCCTGTGTAGCACAGCCTCAGTGCAGGATGGCAGATAATATATTATCATCCCCCCCCAACACACTATGCCACAGACCGATAAGAGCGAGCCCCTTTGAACTCATGTACGAGCGACAATTTAAATGCCCTCCCAATTTAAATGCCCTCTCGTATTCAGTAAATACTGTATTCCATAAATGTATGAAATGTAAACAATTGAAATCATTCGTGTACACGTAGTTTTTATTTTTTTTTTTTGCACTGTAATCATAAACACACTCAAGGCAGCACATACTGTACATGGGATAGATTTGGAAGTGGAAGCAGCTGAAAACAGCCACAAAAATTTAACGATTCACTTTTCCATAACTAATTTTAGACACTGACACGTACACACCACCAAGTAGTGGATAGCCAGGAGTTTTGGATTCCAGATCTATTCCGAAGGAGGCGTTCATGGTCATCACAGTCTTCTCTTAACCAGGCGTCCAGTAGAGTAAAATTGGTCATCCTCTCAGGGTAGGAGGAACAGCGTTCTGTCTCTCATCTATCAATCACACTGTCTGGACAATCATGGGCATTTTTGAACTCAGATGATGAAGAGAGCAGGTTACGTGATCCTCCAAGTATATTACGTCGCCCTGTGATGCAGCATGAGCAGCAGATTGAAAAGATTTGGTTGACTGGTTTCACATGACTTGGACGACGCAAGTGTTAGCCATCTCCCTCCGCAGTCGGTGGCTGTTGTATAACGGGGTGGGTGTGAATTGGTCATTTTTTCTCTCTCTCTGTAATCCCTGTTTCTTCACTTTGAGTAAATTTTACTCTGGCATGGTTACTGTATACTGTTTCCTCCCACCTCCCAAAAACATGACAGCATGTGGATTGGCTATGCATTCAGTGTTTTTAACCATTTCATGCATAAATTATTCCTTTCTTTTAAGTTTAGATTGAGTCGTTACCCTACAATATCAAATTGTATGAATTTTTTTTTTTTTATCAAAACCCCATTTATTTTAAGAACATGATCGTCTATGTGTAGGAATACCACATGGAGAAAAAAATATATACAGTATATATACACACATACATACACAGATCAGGCATAACATGACCACCTGACCACCTGTCTAATATTGTTTTGGTCCCCTTCTGCTGCCAAAACAGCCCTGATCTGCCGAGACATGGACTCCTCTAGACCCCTGAAGGTATGCTGTGGTATCTGGCACCAAGATGTTAGTAGCAGGTCTCTTAAGTCCTGTAGGTCGATGGATCAGACTTGTTTGTCCAGCACATCCAACAGATACTCGATTGGATTGAGATCTGGGGAATTTGGAGTCCATGTGAACACCTCAAATTCATTGTTGTGCTCCTCAATCCATTCCTGAATCATTTTTGTTTTGTGGCAGTGCCCATTATCCTGCTGAAAGAGGCCACAGCCGCCAGGGAATACCGTTTCCATGAAAGGGTGTACATGGTCTGCAACAATGCTTAGGTAGGTGGTACGAGTCAAAGTAACATGGCAGCATGGCAACACGCAAGGTTTTCCAGCAGAACATTACCCAAAGCATCACCCTGCCTTCGCCAGCTCGCCTTATTCCCACCGTGCATCCTGGTAACATGTGTTCCCCAGGTAAGCGATGCATAGACACCGGGCCATCCACGTGATGTAAGAGAAAAGACCTTCTTCCATTGCTCTATGGTCCAGTTCTGATGCTCATGTGCCAATTGTTGGCGCTTTCGGCGGTGGAGCACTATACGCAGCAAACTGCGATGCACTGTGTATTCTGACACCTACAATAACTTCTCCAGCAATTTGAGCTACAGTAGCTCGTCTGTTGGATCGGACCACACGGACCAGCCTTCACTCCCCACGTGCATCAGTAAGCCATGACCCTGTCACCGGTTCACCACTGTTCCTTCCTTGGACCACTTTTGATAGATACTGACCACTGTAGACACTCCACGGGAACACCCCACAAGAGCTGCAGTGTTGGAGATGCTCTGACCCAGTCATCTAGCCATCGCAATTGAAATCCTTATGCTTGCCCATTTTTCCTACTTCTAGCACATCAACTTTGAGGGCAAAATGTTCACTTGCTGCCTAATATATCCCATCTACTAACAGGTGACAGGTCACCTGTCAGTGGTCATAATGTTAAACTCGATCTGTGTATCTATGTGTACCTGAAATTAAAAATTAAATTAAAAAAATAAGGCTTTTGTTAATAAACAAAAAGTGTTAACATTCAGGCCAAACTTATTTAATGTTAAAAGTCTGACTTACTGTATGTTAAATTACATAAATTACAGTGATTTATGTTCTATTTTCTTTAAAACAACTTTAAAATGACTATCCATAAGTCCACACTTACGGACTATGTTTGGAAGGTTCTGGATCCACCACACCCTGAGTGACAGTACAAATGTGGTTAGTGAAAATTAATCGGAGACAAAGAATCTAATTATATTAATAATGACAGACATGATTTTGAGCAGCACTCTGTGCCCATCGTTAATAGTTATGCTTTTCCGACATGATAGAGTATCTTTAATTACACATTAAGCAAATTTGTCTCCTCTTCTACCCATGTGACATTGGTTCATATAGGTAACAGTTGAATTGTACAAATCTCCACAAGACTTGTGAAACTTAATAGCAAGTAGTTAACTTAGCTAGCAGGGTTTTCCTCAAATATCATCTTGTTATGAACTAAAAGAAGAAATATAATATGACCAAAACAGACTTGTACATTCTTTGTACTCAGGGTGTAAAAAAAAATGTAATTTGCAGTAAGGTAGTGAGCCTATTAACATGTAATATTTTAATATGTGTGCATAGAGTGTGCATGTAATAACATGTGCATAGAAATTGTATTCATTGAAAAAAATAAATAAATAAATAAATAGATAAGATTAAAGTTATTCTAATGATGATATCTTTTAACTCCTTTTAGGCTCACTGGGGCTGAAATGATTGTGTTGCCATTGTTGAAGTCTGTAAGTGGAAAAAGGTTCATATCAATCCAAAGGAGATTGTAAAAGGGAGTGATTTTGTCATTTTCTTAAAGCAAGGAAGGGGATCTCCTTGTGACCTCCCCTTTCCTTACCCATGCAAGCCCTGCTCATAAAAATATACAACCTGGATCATGCTTCCAAAAAAACTTCTTTCAGATACACCAGTCAGTTCGTTAGTTTGCCCATTGTTCCACAAGCTTCCAGAGTCCATGAGTTGTCTAAGACCATATCTCCAGCAGCAGTTATCTCTGTCTACAGCAAAACTGGCCTAAACACTTTCAGTTCCTGTTTAAAGACAGTCAGTCTGGCCTGCTATACCTTTGTTCCATTCTGTTTCTGATAGCTTTCAGTAGGTCAGATTTTTTAAAAATGGGGGGGGGGGAAATGCGCACTGTCTGTCAGACGAGCTGAAAGCATCTGCGTGTAAGAGATTTCCACTGTACAACTTTGTGATTTCTAGGACTAGACTTCATCTGGGTGTGAAAATTCCACCTACACGGTTATTCACCTGCTCCCGGGACGATATAAAGTCATCCAGATCTTTTTGTGTCTTTTGACATGAAACGATCAGAATTCTACAACATGTGAATAATTGCACATGGAAAATGGGTTCATTGCACAGTATTGGTCAACAGAGTTAACAGTAGTAGATAAAGTCATGTCACTGATACATTTCTGCAAAACAGCAGTTAATACTGGGACCTGCAAAAACCCAGCAAGGCCTTTGATCAGTGATAATGTGCAAGCAAAGCTCCGCGTGCTCCATCCCCTTTCTCTGTGGGGGCCTAGTGAGCACTCGTTTCCTGTTTATCATTTTAAAAACCTGTGTGTTTTCATAACCCATAAACTTAAAAAAAAAAAGTGCCCTTTTTTTCACTTCAAATGCTTTGCAATTTTGATGTGTCTTGGAACGGGATGGAGTTATTCTTACCCTGGGATTGTGGTTTAGGCTGGGCACAGATCAGAGATTAGGTTGCATTTTAGTTTAGATTCTAAGCCACTCATTTTCAGACCACAAGCCCTAGAATGGCTTTGGGAAATGGAACCTTTGTTGGAAGGACTTCGCGTTGATGATGCTTATTGGATATATTCTTACATTACGGGGGTCAAAACCACGTTCAGTCCTTCTGGTATTGCTTACTTTGAACTGTTTGTCATTCACTTTCTTTTTTGGCTCTCCCTTTGTCCCTTTGTAACAGGAAACCAATGATGCAGCAAATACAACTAACAGTGCTCCTGGAATTGGAAATCTAGATGTAGATGTATTCATTGGCTACATGTGGACGTGGATGTGGGTGTCTTCCTCTTTCACCAATAATCAAATATTTGAATTAATACTCTTAACAATGGCAAGTGATTTGTTTATACTGGCTGTAATTTGTGCTTCATTCCATGATTGGGGTGCAATGTAGACCTTGAACCTGTTTTAAAAAAAATTAGAGATTTTCAAGAATCATTTTAAGAAAACAAATTTCTTTAGCTGCCTTTTGGTCTTATACGAGTAGCAGATTTGAAAGTAAAAGGGTTGAATTTTGTTTGGTTATTTTTTTTAGCATAGAGTTAGCATAGAATTAGCAAGAATATGGTTAACTAGCATCCATGCTAATGTCTGTCTGAGGACAGTCTAACAATTTACTGAAAATGTATTTGAAATGAATCATTTACTTTACTAACATTGTCACTGGAAATAAAGAACAACGATTGAAAGACCTTGGTTTGATGATGAAACTTTCCTTTGAACATGTGACTTGTGGAATATTTCAAATATAATATAGTAATATATGTTAATTTAGGCTTTATGTGTTATCTACTATGTTACAAGTAAAGAATTAATATAAACCTAGGAATTAATTCATACCACAGTACTGCTGAATTCTCCATTCCGATTTGTTAGAAGGTGTTGATGAATTTTCTATAAGGCCTTGTGGCGTTTGTAGCGTCTGGTGAGTGCGGATCAAGCGCCGAGGGGTTTTCTACACATTGCAGTGAATGAGTGTGTTCACACGGGCTTCCGTGACGTGCGTTTGTCCGGCTGCGTGTTTATACGGCGTCAAAAAAACGTTGCATGCAGCTT
>JAOVYU010000036.1:7612368-7623555 GCA_025674565.1 Synodontis membranacea | reverse complement strand
AAACGCAACATAAACGTCTAGGACATTCAGAGCGCGTTCGTTTATCCAAAAATTTAACGCCTGTGTGAACAAGGCCTAAGAGCAGCTCTGACAGTAGTTCTGTCTGTAAATTCAAATTAAAGATATATATTAACAACCTAGACAGGGACTTGAATAGCTGACACTATATAATCTATGGCTAATATTAAACAAAATAAAAAGTGTTTTTTTTTTGTTTTGTTTTTTATCAGAGCAAAACACATATCGCGAAGTTTTCTCTAAGAAGATGTTCCCTTAATGTTTATAGAAGGAGTCTCCACTGTCAGCACTTTGTAACAGTTTTCCAGTAAGCCTTATGTTTTCTCTGAAACATGATACGTGTTTTTTGTTGTTGTTGTTCTTTTCGTTTTTGTCTTATTATCTTCAAAAGAGTAAGATAGAGGCTGGTGAGGAAACAACTGTCTAGCTCTTATTGTATAAGCGATAACAGGAACTTCTTTGTCTTGCTGACGTTCTACAGAACTGAAGGTTAAAAGTATGATATTCTTTTTATTAATAACTTTAAATTGTTTGGGAATCTACTACTGTTTGACATATAACAACTGTTTGTTGTTATAGGAACATTAGAAGCACTTTTTTATTCTAATTTTTTATTCTAATCCTTGTACTGTACAATGCAATACAAGTTTATGCTCGTTGGCGTCTGTGCATTTTACATTTTCCTCCCTTGGACAATTTCATAATGAAAACAAACACTTCCAAATGCCTAATGGTTTTCATTAACCAGATTCCCATCTCTATTTAATGATTTCAACAGCTAATTGCACCAATTCCTGTTAAGCCAAGACTGTTAGCTTTTCAATCTTGAAAAGAAACTGTACACTCACAAACAAAATTCAGGGTGTTATTTTAGTTGCTGTTGTCAGAGCCAAAGGGGTGTCTGGACTGCGCAGTAGCATTGCAACTCTTATGACCTCTTTCTCTGACCTCCCACTTTGCTCTTATTTTAGTCTGGAAGTCATACCATCTGAGCACAGTGCCAGTGAGGGCTGGACTACTTCCTCATTTCAGAACACAGCATGCTCCCATACACAACGAGTCAGCACACATTCACACATTTGTTTGTTGGGGTTTTTTTTTTTTTACATTACTCATCCATTAGGCCAAATATCCAGGATCGTTTGGTCTGCGTCTGTATGACTGCCTGACTCAAGATCACAGCATGCGCTCTGCTGATGTTCCGACATCCAAACAGGCAGTAAACACCAAGTACAATTACACACAGGAATGTCATGGCTTGGTGTCTTGTGGTTGAACGGCCATGAATCAAAAGAGACATCTTTCTGCTTTCCGTAAAAAAAAAAAAAAAAAAAAAACATGGTCAGGAAGAATGAAGAAAAAAAAAAAAAAAAAAACATGAGTGAGATATATACAGTGCTCAGCATAAATGAGTACACCCCCTTTGAAAAATAAGATTTTAATCAATATCTCAATGAACACAAGAATAATTTCCAAAATTTTCGCAAAGAAGTTTTAAAGAACACTTGTTTAACTCAATAACATGAAATTAAG
Source organism: Synodontis membranacea (assembly GCA_025674565.1). Taxonomy (NCBI): domain Eukaryota; kingdom Metazoa; phylum Chordata; class Actinopteri; order Siluriformes; family Mochokidae; genus Synodontis; species Synodontis membranacea. The sequence goes on along the minus strand of JAOVYU010000036.1, from coordinate 7,622,004 downwards.
GTTAATAATATAACTTAGATCACAAAATCTGCAGTTTTACTCAAATTAGTTGAAGCAAAAATGAATACACCCCCCAACAAAAACTACTACATCTAGTATTTTGTATGACCGCCGTGATTTTTAAGGACTGCACCAAGTCTTCTAGGCACGGAATGAACAAGTTGGCGACATATTGCAACATCTATCTTTTTCCATTCTTCAAGAACAATCTCTTTTGGAGCCTGGATGCTGGATGGAGAGTGATGCTCAACTTGTCTCTTCAGAATTCCCCCTAGGTGTTCGATTGGGTTCAGATCAGGAGACATACTTGGCCATTCAATCACCTTCACCCTGTTCTTCTTCAGAAATGCAACAGTAGCTTTAGATGTGTGTTTTGGATCCTTGTCGTGTTGGAAAAGTGCACGACGACCAAGAGCACGGAGTGATGCCAGCATCTTCTATTTCAGTATACAGCAGTGCATCTGTGAGTTCATGATACCATCAATGAAATGCAGCTCCCCGACACCAGCAGCACTCATGCAGCCCCACGTAAGGACACTGCCACCGCCATGCTTCACTGTAGGCACCATGCGTTTTTCTTTGAAATCCTCACCTTTGCGATGCCATACAGTTTTGAAGCCATCGGTTCCAAAAACAGTGATCTTTGTCTCATCACTCCAGAGTATAGAGTCCCAGTAGTGCTCATCTTTTTCAGCATGGACCCTGGCAAATTCTATACGTGCTTTTGTGTGCGTGGGATTTAGGAGAGGCTTCCTTCGTGGACGATACCCATGCATGCCATTCCCCTGCAGTGTGCGCCGTATGGTGTCACGGGAAACAGTCACTCCAGTTTGGCTTTCAACTTCTTTAGCTAACTGCAGCGAACTTGCATGGCGATTTTCTTCAACCCTTCATCAGAAGACGCTCCAGTCGAGATGTTAACTTCCGTGGACGGCCTGGACGTCTCTGTGAGACGGTTACACTTCCATCTTTCTTAAAATTGTGGATCACTTCTGCTACAGTGTTCTGACTGATATGTAAAGCTTTGCTGATCTTCTTGTAGCCCTCATGTTTTTTGTGTAAAGAAATTATTTCCTTTCTCAGGTTTTGTGACATTTCTCTTCCATGTGGTGCCATTGCTGACAGCATGAAATGGGAAGGGGTTTTCTTTGTTACGTAATGCCCTTTTATAGGCACAAGAAATTGTATTTTTATTTCATTTATTTATTTATTTTATGCCTAAACTTTTGATACCAGTTGTACAGTCATGGGGAACAAGAAAGCACAAATAAAGTACAATCCTTCTCAGTGCAGAATGGTAAATGTCAAATTGTTTGGAGATGGCCTTATAACCCTTCCCAGATTGATAATCAGCAACAATTGCTTCTCTAAGATCATGGCTGATTTCCTCCCCTTTTCTTGGCATGATATAAACACACACCTGAGTGCTCCAGAACACCAAACTACAAAAAGATAAGCTTTTTAGAGGTATTCACACTTCTTGATGATTAACTTGATGATTGTTGTAGTAAGAACGGTTTACTCGTTTTTTTTCTAATCTGGTTGCTGAATGCTGGTTTACTTTTGGGGAAAGAATGACTGCATATTGAAATCTGGAGTGTTTTTGGTGTCATTTGAGGTTATTTGGTTATAGGACTTTGCAAGTACCGCACAATAATTATTTAGGTGACGAATAAATAAGTAAATAAATACCTAGATAGACAATAGATAAATAAATACAATAGGTTGATAAATACATAAATACATAATACAATAGATAAATAAATAAAAGAAGGGGGTACTTTCTTTTTCCCCTTTCTATTTCACAGGGCTATTTTTTTCTTATATCCTTTGACTGAAAGTTGTATTCTTTGCAACCGTTGAGCCGTTTCATGTTGCCATAAGAAACAAAAACACACTTAAGTCAGCAAAAAAATAAAAAATAAAAATGTGTGAATATCTGGGTCATCTCTACTGGAGGATCCAGACAGCCTAAATATAGCCAGGAGAGACAGAGGGGGGGAGTGAGATGATATACAGGTAAAGACACTCCAAGAGAGACACCATTTTTCTATTAATTTAATTATTAATGTTGCTTTCCTGAAGTGACTTTCTCATACAATGACTGCTTTCAAAACCTCAGCCAACCCCAAACCTCTTTCTTCAGGAGTTCTTTCTTCAGAATCAAGATTCCCACACTGATTTTTTATTTTTTTTTTTCTGGTCTTCTTCTTTTCTCTCTCTCTCCACAGTAACGAAACCCTGAGACAATGCATCACAGCTCTGCTTACTTTAATATGAGATTATAGTCAAAAACAAAGAGGCATATAGGTCCACATAAATAAATAAATATATGCATGGTGCTGTTGCTTGTCCAGAGTTAGTGGAAGTAGAGATAATAGTAAGTGACATTTTTGTTAGAGGGCTCAATTTTATTTTATTTTTTTTATTATTAAATGTTCGCCATCTTGCTCCCAATTGGTGCAACAGAAAAGCATTCATCAGAAGATTGCAAGTTTCCAGTGATGCCAAAGCCATCAGTGGATAGGAGAAAAGCTCTCCATGGGATGAAGCTCCAGTATTAAGGGTGTTGGTGCTGGACCACTCTAACCACTTTTGGTATTTCTGTAAAATGGTTCAGTACCCACTTTGCACTTTATCACAATGTTCCCAGTCCCAGGTCTTTCAACTTAGTGAACAGTCTGGGTGGGACTATGGTATTGAATGCTGTGATACAGCAAAGATATGGTTGGTTGGCTTAACCTGTCTCAGAGGAAGCACGTGTTAGCCTTTAACCCCACCCGCTTAGTAGCTGTCACGTGATGGGAAGAGCTGGATGGCGAGTGGGAATTGACAAGTGACCAAATTAGGGAGGAAAATTGTGAGATAATCCTCCATAACTTCTTCTCATTTATAATATATAATCATACTACTATTTAGATTTTTTCTTTTTTTTGCTTTTATGGTACACTAAATTTGAGGGGGGGGGGGGGTGTGCATTTTAAGAAGAAGAAAAAGCTTTTATTTGTCACATATCCATAACATCACATCATAATAAAATCCCTTTCTTCACTCCTCACATATTTTTTAAGATACTGAGGTCAGAACACCGGGTTGGCCTTGATATGGCACCCATGGAGCAGATCGGGTTAAGGGCTTTGCTTAAGGGTCCAACAGTAGCAGCTTGATGATGCTGGGAACTTCTGTTTGGGGCTTAAAGGCAAGTGCTTATACGGTTTCTATAGGCATTCTATCATTATGTTCCATTATATGTAGTGCACATAAGGTACTGTACATAGTGAATAAGATGTCATTTGGGAATTGGCCAAAGTCAAAAAGATTAGGATTGAATGTAGATTAAGAAATGTAGCAATGAGCAAATTATCAGAGACAAGAAAATATTACAATGAATTGTATTTTTGAGAAAAATCTAAATAGGGATCTTCCCCCATTATGGCACCATAAAGGGCATTTGAAATGGGAAAGAATAGATGGCAATCAGAACACTACTATTGAAGATTGCCATATCTCCACCCATACTGTATGTCTGTTTGGTTCTCTTGATACTTTGGCAAAAAGGGCCAGTAAATGTAAGAAGCACTGGTAAATGTAAGAAGGGTTAAATGCATTAGAAAACGGTAAAACGTTTGCTACACCTTCTATACTTCCAAACCTCTAACCCATTGCCAGATAGTGAGTTGTACTTTCTGACAATAATAAGAGGAAAAAAATTTCCTCACAGCATTCGAAGTCACAATGTCCAACTGAAACCATGTTGAGGTTGAGTAACATAAATTATCCTAATGCTACACAATTTGTGTAAATGAAAACCTGAAGATAAAATATTTTTTTTGGCAGGCACTGTTTTATTCAGTTTAGCCTTGAAATGTAATTATCTAAAATTTACAGTCTTCTGGGCTTAAACGCAAAAATGTTTTTACACTGTAATGATGATAAAAAAAAATAAATGGAGAATAGTTGACTATTAAAAAAAAAACCTCAAGTAATAGTAAGAGTAGTGTGATTTTATTTGCCTTCAAAAGCAGCATTAAAGTTGCCCATGTTCTCAAGTTCTGTAAGAAGATCGTTCGTTACTTTTGACCCCTGCCTATGCACCAGTACACAATTGTGGCCTAGCACTAGAATTGTGTCACATCATTTCACGTACTATACCTACAGCGGCCGTAAAAGGAACTACACACTGTGTTATACTGATTAATCTTTAGTGTGTTGAAGTACCTCGGATGTACCTGTGAAACTCTAGCGCACATTTTTCAATCTTTTAAAGGAAACGTTCTGCCAGTATTTTTCCCATTGTGGCCTAAAGGAGGGATCAAGGTCGGGATTCTCAGTCTTTACTGTTTATGTCATGTTGGAATTACTTTGCCATAAATATCAGGAGGATGTAAGAAAAGCAAGCTAGCAGTCATCATTTATGTCAGCCAAAGAGCACATACCTCTCCAAAGCCCATTCTGGAAGTCTGGTGTAATCGGATCATGGTGTTTCTTTATGGTAGAGAGTATTTTTAGGCATTGGGATCTTTGTAATTACCCCTCAGTGACTGTTTGCCTGCATTCTGCTTTATGGCTACCAGGGAGAAAGAGAGAGAGAGAGAGAGAGAGAGAGAGAGAGAGAGAGAGAGAGAGAGAGAGAGAGAGAGAATGACTGGGTTCTGGACTGATAAACATACTGGAATGAAAAACATATCATATACACTACCCATATTTATTGTGATTGGAAAGCTGACCTCAGCAAAAATTTACTCAGTTTCCCGCTTCTACATTTCAGAAAAAAGGGAAAAAAAATATGGAAAAATGTCTGAGCAAAGCAACTGAGTTGAGGTCAAAGCTTTGGCAGGACATTAAACGAAAACATCTGCTCATTTGCCGTTTTGTCACTGTAATTTGTTTTAACTTCAATACAGCACAATTCAGTCAGCTAACTACAACACTCATGATTTAAGCTTGTGCTTGGGCTCCAGAATTTGTTGAAGGAAAAAGAATCCCAGTTTTTTTTTTAACATAAAATCACTTTTTGGGGGAATCTCTATAACCAACAATGATTTGTTTGTTTGTTTGTTTGTTTGTTTGTTTGTTTTCTACCATGTGTTTTGTCGAAAAGTATTTTGTAATAATATTGTAATAACTTTGCATTAAATTGTCAGTTTTGTGGCAGGCCTGCACATTATATAGTGGCTTCCAAAGTTATTGACACCATTCATAAACAATAAGCAAACAGTATTGTATAAAATACCCATTACACTCAAAGTGTCCACTCATTCTCTATATTCCTATGTTCAAATAATAAAAAATATATATATATATTTTTTTTTTAAGTAACAAGTATGTTGTATCGAATGTACACTGCCGGTCAAAAGTTTTAGAACATTGATACCTTGACTTTCTTTGCAATTTCTCTGTAGGACAGACCGACATTTTTAAGTGTCATGATGGTCTGTCTCTCTTCCATTGTTAATTGCCTTTTTCTTATAATTTTTGTAGCAACACACTACTTTCTGCAGGTACGATACTGTTCAACTGATGCTCACGAGGGTACGGTATCACAGCGTGTTCCAACACTGCTTTAATTCAGACAGAGAGGGTTGTAAATAATCCAGAAAAGTTGGAACACCTGTGGGATCTAGTAGCACCAGTTATCAAGGCTTGATCAACCTCCATTTCTGCAGGACAGCTTTAAATTGTTAACTCATTTTGTATAAGGCCTTTTTGTATAATTCTGAGATGTACATTATTTTTTAACCTCTGGCAGTTTACCACTTACCTTTGTACCATTTCAAGCTATTCATTGGACTTGAACGAATTGAATTGCAATAAACAACTGGAAAAAAATTGAGGTGTTCTAAAACCTTTGACCGGTAGTGTATGTGGCCACCTGACCATCACACCCAAAGTTTTACTTTCCAAGCTTTCAAAGTTAGAAGCACACAATTGTATATAATGTCTTCGCTGTAGCATCATAATTTCCCTTCACTGGACCCGAAAGGTCCAGCGTGCCAATGCACAAATAAGGGTCATGAAGGCATGGTTTGCCAAGTGCACAGAACCCTGAATTCAACCCTACTGATCACCTTTGGGATGTATTTTATTGGAAAGAATTCAATAAACTGACTGTGCCTTCTCGCCAAACATTAGCGCCCAACGTCTGTAATGCTCTTCTTTCTGAATGAGACAAGAATCCCCACAGCCACACTCCAAAATCTAATGGAAAGCCTTCCTAAAAGAGGGGGGGGGGGGGTTATTTTAACAGCAAAGATACACTGTAGAATCAAAAACAAGCAAATATGGACATGACGTTCCGGTGTCCACAAACCTTTGACCATGTACTGTAATTAATAAATAACAAGTAGTATAAAATATACATAAAAAAATATATATGGGGCAAAAATAAGCACTATTTTGTGTAAAACCTAGTTAGACATTATGGAGAAGACTCAGTGTGGTTAATCTCTCCAGGCCAGACTTCGCAAAATAATTTATTCAAAGGGTGCCAATAATTTTTATTAGGACATAAATCAAGGGTTCCAATAAGTCTTATATCACTTATTACGTGTGGCATTCTTTTCTTTTTTTTATCTATTATTCTTAGGTCATTTTCATGAAGGGGTGCCAATAATTGTGTCACTCTGATTGGTCAGATGGTCAGAGAAGCACCACCCTTCACACCTCTAAGAACAGAGACAGATATACTCTCTCAGATTCCAAACCACAGATGGATATGGCATCGTCTGGATTCAAAATCACGATCACCATATTTAGGGTGAGTCAGTTACTTTATTAGCTTGAGTGACGTTTGTTAAAGGAGCACTCGGGAGGCCGAGGGATTGAACTGAGACGACTGGACTTTGAGTAGAACATATCCAGAAGGCAATGCTAGACTGGTATATAGAACGCTCTACCAAAAGTATAAAAATGGTGTAGAATGTGGTAATGTGGTGCAGTCGGTCAGCAAATTTCAACGTAAATATCCTATTTAAATAAATTGAATTTTTTACATTTTTGTGACTGATGGTTTCCCTTTCACCAAAGGCTCCAAATAGGACCATTAACGATCCATTAACCAGTTACTATATTAGCATTTTTTTTTTTCAACACATGAATAATATTTCTAACTAATTACAATGACCATATGTCATCAGTGACATTTAGTTACGTTTTGGTGTCAGTAACATGATGCTGTTTGTTTTTGCACAACCTTTTTTTTGACAGATACTGCTATTAGTTAGTGTATCATACTCTGCAGCTCGGCGTTTGTCCTGTTGTTGAGATATAATGCAAGTTGAAATGCTATGCTAGGAAAACTGACCACACTCTCTGGGTGGGAGGGATAGCATTACACTTTCACCCTGGATCAATCACAGCAACACTAGCCAATCATGGCTCATTAATCCGTTCCAGGCTCTACCGCGAAAAGTGAATTTCCGCGAAGTAGGATTCTTTATTTATATATCGAATATTTTCGTAGTTCGAGCATGGAAAACCTGTTTACGACCTTCTAAATACGGTTTTTAACATCATTAGAGCCCTCTAGACATGATATAACACCCTTTGGTCACCATTACACTCATATTACCCAGTATATTAGACAAAATAAGAGAAAAAAATAAGACATATTAGATGTTAAAAATATATTATATTATTATTGTACATTTAATTACACACACAGTTCTTACACACAACCACTAACCTATGCAAATGGTGCAGCTTGTTGGATGATGATGCGCGGCTGAAGAACATCGTGATAGGCAGTTGCTGGCGGTGTCTTTTCATATGCGTGAGGAGGCTTTTGTAGGGTTCCATCGCTCCATCAAGTGCATTCCGGAACCGCAATGCATGCATCATTTACACACAGACCTACAGTCCATACGTACAGTAATTTTAATTGTAATACAGGGGTATGTAATTGACTCAGACAACCGAGCGCGCGCTGTATCATTGCACACTGTATCATGAAAGTCGAAGTGCAGAGTGCCAAGGGATGACTGTATATGAAAGAGATCGAACAGCTTCTTTAGCATGTTCCGCTATCTTGTGATGCAGCATGAGCAGCAGGTTGAAAAGTGGCTGGCTTCTTGAAGAAAGCATGGTAGAGGCTCTGTCCACTTTGAGTAGCATCGACGGATTCGGAGGACAGAGTTTTTATAGGTTTTCAGGTTTGCCATTACACATAGATGATGTCATCATTCTTATTTGATGTAACCATTCCAACAGTTTAGCTGACATCATCTATGAAGAATGACATCATCTATCTTTAATGGCAAAACTGAAAACCTATAAAAACTATCTCCTCTGAGACCGTCTATCCTAATCCGACGAAATTTGGCAGCCATCATCTATGAAGGAAGCTGAAAAAAGTAACGGAAAAACATTCTTCGCTGCTTGGACCCCTAAAAATAATAATAATAATAATAATAATAATAATAGTAAATCAATGGAAAACATTTGCTTAAACATGTTGTCGGTGTGTTTCACTACTGAAATGTCACCCAAAAACCCTCACAGGACACTTTTTTGTCTTCTACTGTATAATTGTATACTGATTGTAAAAACTGGAGCTTAAAGTTCCAAAAAAAGATTGCGCAGAAAAAGTTTTTTTTTTTTTATTTTATCCTGTTCGGTTCTCGCAGATTTGTTTGCTTTTATCCTGCCACCATCTAAATGGGGTTTTGATCCAAAATTAATCATTCTGGTGGGAGAGTCTCAGTTTAAACCTTGCTTAGGGCCCACAAAAGGCTAGGTTTATTTCTGCCGGTGCATTCTTATTGAGTGGATCATGTCAGTTCTGCACTTAATTAACAAAGGTGAAAACGTCTAATCAACACGGCAGGTCTGGGAGCAATGCCAGGGAAAAGTAACACATATGTCGAGTGCAATAAATAACGCTCCATACATTATTACTGGGGTGTGATCCATATTTAATTCAGGAACATTGCTGCTACTTAGGATGAATGTGGGAACCTCAAGCGTAATATCAGGTTCGCCTCATTCGGTACAGGATTGGCCAAATGTGTTATGACTGCCTAAAAATATCCTGAATGTTTTTTTTATGGAGCTGTTTGTATTTTTATACACAATTCTCAAGCTATATTTGTAGGAAAATATAGGTGTCAGATGATACACCCTCGCTCTCTTTACTCCCCAGTGGCCTTCTAGCCCACATACACGTCCAGGCTCAGGCTTTTTATATACAGTATATATAGATCCTGAAGTTGGCACTGGCTCGCTTCCACCTCTGCCCTTTGTGGTGTAAACAGAAGAGCAGCATGATGTCATAACCCTCTGTGTGTGTCTGCGGGCTCTCAGTTGGCAACGGGTGATGTCACGTCCCACCACAGCTGAGGGCAGATAAGGGAGGGAGTGGCTCCTTCCTCCCTATAGGGAGAGGACACTGATAACAGCGCTGTCATGGAGGTCTGTCAGATACGCATTTGGCCAAATACGGGCTACGAAAATGGAAGGGAAAAAAAGGATTTTAATGATTGTAAACCCAGATGGAATACAGATGAAGAGACAGGCCCTGGCTTTGTTTCACGATTTGAATTACTTTATTGATTAAGGAAGGAAACCGGAGACCTGAAACCAGTGTCTTATTAACAAAAGGGCTGCTGACAACAATTGATGTTAATAGTGTGTATATAT
>JAOVYU010000036.1:7581277-7591764 GCA_025674565.1 Synodontis membranacea | reverse complement strand
CCCCCCCCCCCCCCCCCAAACACGCACACAAGCGGCGAGAACATTTGTTTCGTGCCAAATGTTCACAGCTGAGAGTAAGCACCTCCAAGCCTGTCCTGGCACTGTGCCAAACAGCCTCCCCATTCCAAAGACTGTAAAGAGATCCTCAGTCAGCGGGGTCCGGTCTGGATGGCTCCACTCATCCTCTTTTCCAGCCGGAGCAGATTGACGAATTGGAATCAATTGTGTTATGAGTGCTCTCTTTCTCTCTCGCTCTCTTTCTCTCTCTCTCTCTCCTTGAATCCCGATTTCCCAGTCACCAGCTACGCTCCTGTGGTCTTAATGGTTCAGCGATGGTGTTTTTCTCGGGCTTTAAGCGATCGCAGAAGCTTTGATTAGATGCGTAGAGTTAAAGCTTCTAGTTGCAAGTTCATCAGTGAGAAACCACCAAAGAGAGGGTGAGAGAAAATCTCATTCATCTTCCATAATGCGCAGCAGATCCCCGAATCCAGTTGATCATCTGTCTGTCTGTGGCTGAGGATGAGAGCAGCACGTAAGCATCTATAAGAAAATAGTCGGCCTGGTTGTTGAGGGGAAGAAAAAAAAAAATGCTTTATACCTCCGATTCTCTTGCAGAACAGACAGAAGGTCAGGGACGTGAATGAAAAGCTGAAATTAGGACTGTTTAAAAACAAAAAAAAAGTCGCTTTTTGATTATAATTAGCTGATTTGTAAAATGTAAATGAAATTATACAAACTATGCATAAATATGCTTGTGTTGAACAGCCCTGATAAATAACATGCCTTTTCTTTTTATCTGTTTAGAAGCCTATTTAGGGTATGTCAGAGATTCAGTACCCACTTCCCCGACTGTAACTGTAGTATGTACTTTAAGTATCCGAGCGAGTAGTAAGGATGCAGTTCATTTCTCATCTGGCACAAATGTTTAAACTGTTCCTTTTGTACATCACCAGAAACTCCCCTCCGATCCCGCCGCAGCCGGCTTCGCTTCACTCAGGGGAATTTTCCTTCCTCGCTAATTTGGAGTCTCCAGCCGACTTGTGCGAGAGCGTAGTGTAGCATAGATTGGTACGTTTGCATATTAAGGATGTAATCATCCAGGTACTGATGATTAGGATTATGATGTGCTGCTTTTTTGTGTACTAGATGGATAAAGAATTTTTTTAGTAGTTTGTGCACTGAAATTTGCCTTTGTGATCGAAATGCCATGTGACTATGAAATATTCTTTGTATAGGTCGAGTAAGACCCTTTAATATTTCACATCTTCTACCATACTCCATTTGGATTGCTCTGTTTTGGTTCACAGTTGAGAGAGCCACGATCACACGTCATCTCTACCTCAGCACAGATAAAAAAAAAATTTTGCAGGAGTGTAGCTTCCTGAGACCCAAACTCGTATCTCGTGTCTCCTCACTGTTTCCATTTCTTGGCACCTGATAACTTTTAAACTTGATCACTGTCTTCAAACAGTTTCATGGCGGCACTTGCACGGCAATTAGGTGACGGATGCGTCGAGTTTTGTTAGCGCGAAACGTGGCAAAAGTGGCTGTCGGAGCAGAGTTAGTAGTTAGGTAGTATGGTTTTTGCAACCTGTGAGAATGTAGCTAGTTTCTGAATCTGGGTCGTGCCCCATCAGCTTTAGCGAGTTATGCGCCCTGCGTAATAGTCTTATCCCGGCATTCACTTTCAAGTGGGTTAAAGGCCAGTGAACTTTTTACCCACAGATCAATCTCTGGACATAAGATTTGTTTTATACATGTATCTCGTTGTCCTTGGAATAGTAAAACATAACCCAGTTCAAATTGTTACATTCGCCCGACAATTCATTTGACCTTTTTAATGAAATAAACACATATATTTTTTATAAAAATAAGTAATAAAATAGTTTCTTCTAGGTGGTTCTGCTTTCTGTAATCGGGTCAGAACGCCCGTATGATTCATTTGCTTATAAAAGCCGACACCACAGGCAGCCAGTTATTTCATCAACATGTTCTGTGCTCCTTCAGCCCTCTGTGATTGTTTTGCTGCGCTTCGTAAGCAGATCCCATGCAGACGTCCGTGCCAAGCCGATCCTCATAACTCACACGGACAATCAGGCACCGCGTGCGCTCTCAGATTTGCACTCTGTGATTCCAGCCCTGTGCCGTTTAAACCAGAGCATGGCCACAAACAGGAACCTGAGCTCCTTTCCTTCTGATCTGAAATCAGGTCTGCAGTTTCCATTAGTGGCTATGTTTAGGACATGGGGGGGGGGGGGTCCATCTTCCTTTCTGGAGCTTCAGAGCAGGCTGCAGTTTCCAGGCCTTCTTTTACATATAGGAATACCATCTCTTTTATATATATATTTTCTTTTTGAGTTTGTTTTGTAGGATTTTTCCATTTAATGAGCAGGACAGAAGTATTAAAGTTCAGTCTTATTATTTTGGTGAATGTGTGCTTAAATTTGCTCCACGTTCTAGGTTAAAATGTTTTAGTGTACGTCAGTGCATAATATGATGTCTTCGACTTATGGACCATTTTTATCATCCAATATTTGAGCAAGTAAGAAATCCAAACTTAACTTTCCTGGTAAGCATACAAAAAAATAAAAAATAAAAAAGTATGATGTTTGGCAGACCGCTCCAGTATTGGAAAAACCACTGTTAATATAACTAAATAACATGTTGGGGGATTTTTTCTTATAAATAAAAGGATGTTTTGAATTTTGAAAATGAATCATATCCTCCGTTGGTATTCATCGCTCTGAATGAGAGAGTAACTGAGGAAAGGCAGCATGTTAAGGGGGGGGACATCAGTTTTGTAGTGCTGCTTAAAAAAATCAATGGTTTCCCTTTTCTTCTAGTCAGCAATGCCGCGTCATTCTGTGCGATTGCTAGCCCCAGTCATGCATGATAAATTTATGGACATGTTAGGAATGACAGCAGAGGTAGCAATGTAATGTAATGTTTCTTACAGTAGCAGATTACACAGCCAAAGGGTTTTCAGTGCAGTCCGTGATGAGAGCTGCTGGAGTAAGGAACTTGATCAGGTAAAAAAAAAAAAAATGAACAGGTAGCTGGTAATGCATTTGAATCAATATTTTGAGGTAACTGTTTGATCATGCACCATAACCCCATGATCTCACCCATAGCCTTCAGCACAGCCTTGGAGCAGAACCACACAGTAGTTTGCTTTTGTGAAGCATCAAAACCCTGCTTATGCTTGGTTTTAAAATTGTTTCCTGTGCGATCGAATCACAAGTGGACAGCACTGAATACAGGTGTAAACCAGCACCAAGAGACAGTCACTCAAACCACTTGCCGAAGTGGCCTGGGAAGCATTTGACCGCATCTTTTCTCCCGCATCCCCAAAAAAGGACGTAGGAGGAAGACATCACCATGCTTGTCTGGTGACAGAACCGATGTAATAGGCGCGCGTGTGGCCCTTGGATATTCTAGCAGAAGTGATGTAGGCAGAAATCGGAACACAACAACTCAGCCGGACGCGTGAAGGACACTGGTGAACGGTGATGTGTCTCAGCTTAAAACTAAGTGTAAACGGGGTCTCTGTGGTCTCAGGGTCTCCCTTAAGAACATTTATAACCGATATGTAGCGGATCAACCATCAAAAGTCTTTTACTTAGTCCTCAGTGTCAAGTTTACTGTTCAGTTACTCCCATCAATCACAGTGTAACAATGACACCCTTCACTCAGTTCCAGCGTGAAACACCTGTACATTTCTCCCTCGTCAATAACCGTCTTTGGCTCTCTTTCAGAACTAAATAAAAACCCAGTAGAAGGCTTCTCTGCAGGACTGATAGATGATAATGACCTCTACAGATGGGAAGTGCTAATAATTGGTCCTCCTGATACACTCTAGTAAGTACAGTCTCCAGGTCCCCTCCTGGGTTTACTACCTCTCACCTAACCAGAGCATGGAGTAGTGAGTTTATAAGATCAGACAGAATGTAATATCGAGAAACTTCTCTGACATTTATCAGGTAAGAGCAGCAGTGTGGAGTCATCTTCGAGGTGAAGTTATGCGCTGGATTTCCCACACAACGTCCGAGCGTAGTTCTGATCAAATGTACATGCAATTATCGTGTTTGTATGCGATCAGATTTAAATTTTCTATTTTTATTCATGCAACTTGCACTTTGTATAAAGCTGATGGGTCCAGGTGTATTGTCCAGTATAATGTACTTATTGAGCAGTGTTTTAAAAAAAATAATAATAAAAAAGTAGCCTGAAGGTGTACAATTCGAACATGCATTTAGAAATGTATCTATATTCATGTGATTTGTATTCTACTGCTGATGTTCTTTTAATGAAACTTTTAGTACTTGGTATTTATTTATTTATTTTAATAAAAAATGTTTAGTGGATTCAGCAATAGAAGTTGACGGGAGGTTGGTGTCTGAAGCTCGTAATGTAAAATATGTCGTTTGTTGTTTTTCCTGAATTTTTGCGTTTTCTTAATGCACATTTTGTGTCTACAGTGAAGGCGGTGTGTTCAAAGCCCATCTCACTTTTCCCAAAGATTATCCTCTCAGGCCTCCCAAAATGAAATTCATCACAGAAATATGGCACCCAAATGGTAAGAACGGTTTCAGTTGCGTCAGAGTTTTAAGTCTGTGATGTTCTCTATATAATCTGATAGTACTGGGAGTTCTCAAGGGCATGGGGAAATTCATGCATCAAAAAACACATTTTTTGACAAAAAAAGACTTTTTTTTGTTAAATATTAAAACATGTGACAAAATGTCTCTTAAAAACTAAAAAACCTTCTGCTTCCTGTATGGTAAATTTAGAAAAAAAGAATAGCGCTAGTTTAGTGGTATGTCTCTTTAGTATATCTCACAGAATTTGTAGCGCAAGTGTGAAAACCTGTCTATAATCGACTGCGGGCTGGAGAATTTGCAATCATTGTGAGACTGCATGGAAATTGTACTGAAAATGGAGCTCGCCTCTGCTGGACTAATGGATAAATGCGATGCCATACTAGCAAAGATGAAAGCAGCTGCTTTTCATGGCTTCTTTTAATAGTCTCATTACTCATTCATTTATAAGTTTTGTTAGCAGACCGTGCGATTGAAGAGTTTAAAACCGCCCATACAGGTACACGAAAGAGGATTCATAAGACGTTTGTACCTGAAAATAAATACAGCAGAAGACGGGTGTAATAAAACATGCACCGCACACTTCCTCCTATACAAACGTTGTATAAAATCTGATCACCAGAGATGCGTTCATAGTGCTAGGTGCGAACGGCTGTGCGTTTCAGCTGTCCACTTGTGATCAGATGGTAATCCCAGATGTGAACCAGGTTTTACGTATCTAGGCAGACATTTAATTGTACAAGAAAGCAGCCTTCCTGATGTGATCGGTTCTTTCTAATTTCCTGTTCTTGGTCTTGTTTCCAGTTGACAAGAACGGTGATGTTTGTATTTCTATTTTGCACGAGCCGGGGGAGGACAAGTACGGCTACGAAAAGCCAGAGGAACGTTGGCTTCCCATTCACACAGTGGAGACCATCATGATTAGTGTCATCTCTATGCTAGCTGACCCGAACGGCGACTCTCCTGCCAACGTGGACGCAGCAGTAAGTCTCCCTTCAAGAAGAAATCGTACTTTTCTGAAAACCTTATGGCAGTGAGCCGGTGGTTAGTGTTGCTGTATTACAGTAAAGAAAATCTGTCCACTTTCAACTTTTCTAAAGCAGACTATTTTCCTAATATTGCAGAAAGAGTGGAGGGAAGACCGACATGGGGAATTCAAGAGGAAAGTTGCCCGCTGTGTACGAAAGAGCCAAGAGACGGCCTTTGACTGATATTCATCCAGCAGCTTGTAGCGTCACTATTTTCAGGGTGAGCGCTGGACTTTACCCACGTGCTTTTATAGCCAAGATCCCATGACTTGTTTATTTGGTATCCATCAAGTCTTGCTAAGCTGTATATTCACACATGAGGAAGAAGCAAAGGTTGGTACAACGTAATGCAGTAAGGAAAAGAGTTAATCACCGCGTTTGATCTAGTGAACTGTGCTCAGACCTAAGGCAAATAAACAAAACCTGATCAGGGGGACCCAATTATTCAGAAGTCGTTAGTCACTTTGTGCGTGTGTGTGCGCGTGTGTGTGTGTGGTGTTGGCACTAAGCTTTTGTGTCATGGGTAACCTGTTTGAACAGGTGCAGGGGAGCACAGTTGGGTTAGTGCAGAAAGCATGTTGTGTTTTGCTCTGAGTGGTAACCTAAAGTGCAATGTAGCCTAGTCATGCTGATTGGGGGACAGTTTGAAAGTAAAAATGCATTTCTTTCATTTGAATATTAATTGGTTAAGCTCTTTTTAATAATGTTTGCTCATTTGCATACATTAATATTTCTTGTCTTATGCGATCAGGGAACAACAGTATATATTTTGTTCACCAGATTGCAATGAGCATAACTTAATGGATCAGTTCCCAAATTTTTCAGGCAAATGACCACAAGCTTTGCCCACCCTGCTTTGTTTTTGTTTGTAACTAAGAGCTAAAGGAATATTCTAAAAGAAGTGGTGTGACATGGCCTGCCGCGAAGTAGAGGAGTCTGGTCTATACTTGCTTTGCTTGCTATTGCTAGTTATATACTATGGCTTTGTCTTGGTGAAAGTTGAAGGCGGGATCTCGATTGGTCAAAATACTTTTGAATCGAGTGTCCTTACTATGCATTTGCAACGTATTAGGGAATGACTTCTGTTGATTCAGTGTTTCATATATTTTCATATATTTATATTTCTGTCTTTACCAGGTATCCAGTCGAGAAACAACATGGCACTGTTTTCCTGCACTCTACCACCCTATTGCCGGATTCTTCTTGATTGCTCGTTGGCAGAAACAAGCTGGCATCAATAGGCTGCAATAGAACAATAACGGCTCGTACGGATATGGACGGAACGTGCCAAGCAATTGCCAACATCCAAAAAAAAGAGAGAAAAACCATAACATAAGATGATTACACATTTTTACGCAAGTTTATGAACTGATACAACATTCAGGAAAGAAATTGTAAAGACCTGTAAATAGCACAGACATAAAAACCGGATAATATATAAGACTCCTCATATCCATCCAGCGAAACACTTAGTACCAAATAAATAGCGCTTTCTGTAGGTAGAGTCCTGTTAAAAAAAAAAAAACTAAAAAAAAAAAAACCCCAACAATTAAGCAGAATGGTTAATTTTCCCTTTCTTTCCCCAGCAGCTTCTCATGTAGTGCTCATCAGTTCTTTTACAGGTCGCGTCAAGTGAGATGTGTAGCAATGAAAAGGGCCTTTACCCCCCCACCTGTAGATTTTCATTGTCTCTGAGCCTCGCATTGACAAACTAGAAACAAACAAAGCCAGAAAGGTGTGTTCTTTATTGGCGTGTAGTATTTGAGGGAGGGCTTTTCATGGAAGGGCGAGTAGTTAACGCTACTGATGCCCAGCATGTCAAGTCATGGGCTGGACACTCAGTTGGGGACACCTGAAGTAAAATTAATAGCTGTAAAGCAAGGGAAAAGATCATTAATGGAACTATCAATGGGCAGTTGGCTTGGTTTTAACTTTAGGGGTGGGGTGGGGTGGGGGTGGGACTAGGGGTGTGTCCCTGCTTTGGCTGTAGAAAAGTTCTACTGAACAGGCGTGCACCTGTGCTTGATTCTGCCGTGAGTTTTCAGCGGTGGGACTGCTGATGAGGAAACCCATCAGATGTGATAACCTGCATGTTTAAGTTCACAGGTTTTAATTTGTCCTTTTTTTTGTTTTGTTTTTGTTTGTTTGTTTTTCAAAAGTGCCTCCGATTGAAATTGCTTGGCTTGTTGCACCTCCTGCATTGGAACCGGAGCTAAAAACCCAAGGTGCTGAGAAATCTCTCTGCGCTCCTTCAGGCTCATGTCAACGTGTGATTTTTCTTTTTTTTTTTTTTCTTTTTTTTTTTTCTTTTTTTTTTTAATCCTGTGTACCAGCAGTAATGGATTAATAAAGACAATTTGGTGTAGCAATAATGGCCCCATAGCCCAGCTGTTGTGTAGTGTGTCCTGTTTCCCCAATGTGTGAAGTTTCAGTATTCAGATAAAATTTAGAAACAGATAAACATATATGCATAAACTTTCGCCCATCGTTTGAGAGATTTTCTTTGCAGGGCTTTCTTTTTCTTTTGTGCATTGTCTTTGATAGGATTCGGTAAGCATGCTTTAACTGTAGGTCTCTCACAAGCAGTTTCTTGGATTTTGTTCAGAAGGGGTGTGTATGTATGTATGTATGTGCGAGCGTATGTGTGAATTCAGGTGTTACAGAGTAAGAATGTGTGTTTCACCATCCTGCTACTCCTCACAATCCTTTATTCTCCATTTAATTTTATTCTGGCTCTGACAGACTACTGCAGATCTCTTGCCTAATGTACAAAGACAAAATACTGATGTATATTTTTCATGTTATGGAAGTTGTCTCCTTCTCTAGTGAATTCTTCTAAAGTATAAAATTTTTTCCAATACTCATGGTCATCCTGTATCTGTTTTATTTTTCCTGCCTTTTGAGTGTGGCTTCACACTAGAACTTGGTGTAGATTTCACCAGACTGAAACTCTCTCTCTCTCTCTCTCTCTCTCTCTCTCTCTCTCTCTCTCTCTCTCTCTCGCACACACACACACACGCATAAATGGCATGGTAAGAATGAGAATTACTTTAGCTATTTTAAGAATTCTGAGCATATCTAATTAGTCTGTCTCAAGAGAAGTAGAATATTGTCAAAGAGTGCAATATCCATCAGTTATTTAAGAAAGTGAAAGTATAAGTATGTAAACTGTCATACATTTTCTATTTTTATAAATATGGCCCACAGCTCAAAAAATATAAATTAAAAAAATTATTGGAATATTTCATTTTGAGTTTGAGTAAACTACTCTTCAAACAGTATAAATACGGTGTACCTCTTGGTCTAGTTCAGTACACGCAACCACATTAATGTTAAAGACTTCTGACTTCACAGTTGACCATTAAGGAGGGAAAGAGACAGAAGGTCATTGCTGAAAAGTCTGGTTGTTCACAGAGTGCTGTACTGAAGCAATAATAATGGAAAGATGACTGGAAGGGAAAAGTGTGGTAGGAAAAGGTGCACAAGCAACAGGAATGAAGAAGAAGTCGATTCAAGAACTTAGGAGAACTTCTAGGAGTGGACGGAAGCTGGTGTCAGTGTATCAGGAGTCACCATACAGACATCTTCAGGAAAGGGGCTACAAATGACACGTTCCTAATATCGAACCACCCGGAGATGGGGTAAGGAGAAAACCAACTGGACCGTGGCTCAGTGGTACAAAGTCCACTTTTCAGATAAAAGTAAAATTCGCTTTTCAATTGGAAATCAAGGTCCTGAGCAGCCATACCACCCTGAGAATGCCTGATCTTGCCTGTTCTCGAAGGCTAAGCAGGGTCGGGCCTGGTTATTAGTTGGATGGGAGACTGCTGGGGAATACAGGGTGCTGTAAAAGACCCAGCCACAAGGGGGTGCACACTCTAGTGTGTTCCTGGGTGCTGGTCCCAAGCCTGGATAAATTGGGAGGGTTGTGTCAGGAAGGGCATCCTGTGTAAAAAGCTCTGCCAAATCGAACATCCGGGGGAAAAAAGATCAGCTGTGGCGACCCCTAACGGGAGTAGCCGAAAGGAAAAGAAAAAAATTGGAAATCGAGGTCCTAGAGTCTGGAGGAAGAGTGAAGACGCACACAATCCAAAGTGCTTGAATTCCAGTGTAAAGTTCCACAATCTGTGATGATTTGGGGTGCCATGTTTACCAGCCATCTACTGGGAGATTTTAGAGCACTTCATGTTTCCATCTACTGAAAGATTTATATAAATACTGATTTCCTTTTCCAGCAGGAATCAGCACCTGCCCACAGTGCCAAAACTACTACCAAATGGTTTGCTGACCATGATATTACCGTGCTTATGTGTACTTACTCTGCTTGATAGAGAATCTCAAAAATACAAACGAACTGAAGGCTTCTATCAAAGTCCCCTGGGCTTCAATATCACCTCAGCAGTGCCACAAGCTGTTCACCTTCATGCCACGTCTACATTCATGGTAAAGTATTGACTGTATAAATGAACATACTTTTCAGATGTAGCACATTTCTGGATTGTAAATGCTTTCTAAGTGATCTTAGGAGATATTCTAATAATTGGAGATACTGGATCTCTGATTTTCATGAGCCTACCACCTGGAACATTTAAATTCAGGTGTAGTGAATATGCAATACAGTATATGAAAGTTTTTGAAAGGGTGGCAAGAGAGATTTTGGAGTTGTTGCTATTACTGGAAGTCCAACCTGCCTGAGGAGCTGTTGATACAGTTCTAAAATCATTGGTCCCGACCTGCCCTCCATTCAGTACATTCAGTAAATATCCAGAGTCAAGGAAGAAGTTCAGGCAGCATCACCACAGACCCATCATACCCTGGACACCACCTGTTCCAACTCTTCACCTCTGGTAGGCGCTATAGA
>JAOVYU010000036.1:7558799-7570887 GCA_025674565.1 Synodontis membranacea | reverse complement strand
GCGCCCTCTTCCTGCTAGAGCACCAGGCAGACATCAATGTAAGGTAAGGCGTGGCGCTTCCAGGCTGCAGACGGGACGTTCACTGTGCAGCCGAGGGCAGTTTCGTGGTGTCTTTTACAGGAATAGATCTTGTAAACAACGATTTGTTTAAATTAATTGATTATCGATTATTCAGGCCCTGACTACAAGTAAGTCCACAGAAAGCAGGAAAAAAATTAAATAACGCCATGCAACTAAAAGTTGCTGACTTGCAGAACTGTAAACTGGATAATAAAACTGGAACTTGCTTCAGTGTCACTTCTGAATTTTGCCTGTTAACAACGACAGATATGTTAATTAAAGGTGTGGGGTTTGACATTAGATAATGCAGTTTTTTAGGTTGTTGTAAAGCTTTACCAACGAGTGTCAACATGCACAGCTGTATTATTATATCATTAAAGCTTCTCTCTCCCCGCAGGACACAGGAGGGTCAGACAGCCCTGCAGCTGGCCATCAGAAACCAGCTCCCCTTGGTGGTGGATGCGATCTGTACACGTGGAGCAGACATGTCGGTGGTGGACGAGAAGGGAGATCCTCCTCTGTGGCTTGCCTTAAAGAATGGCCTGGAGGATATTGCTTCAACACTGGTATGGGGGGAGTGGGACATTGGTCGTCTTTTCTTGTTACAGGGAGATATATTGGTATTTGTCTTTTGTGTCTCTATATATTCTAGGATTGCTTCCGGTTGTACTCAGGCGAATAGCTGTTTGGCACTGTGTCACCTGAATTGCTTTAGAGTTGTAAAATTCGGTTGTTTTTGGCTTCGTCCTTGCTCCTGATAGGTCAGGCATGGCTGTGACGCAACATGCTGGAGTACGGGACCAGGAGGCTGCCAGCAAACGTTGCTGCACAGAGCCATCGACGAGAACAACGAGGTCTCTGCATGCTTCCTTATACGCAGGTTTGCAGATATGCGACATTCTTATGATATGAAACCTTTGTGTGTGTGTGACTTCAATTTCAGGTGTGTCCATAACAGAATAGAAACCTCTGCATCACCATGGTGGCTCAGACTTCCTTACAGTACATATCCAGTTCATGAGTCTCTGTGACAACAGGCTGAGGCTTATTTTATAGCTTATTATCTAATTATTGAGGTTTAGTTCTTTACCGAGGAATACCTTTACAGATATAATATTACCTAAAATGAAAAAGAAAAGAATGCAGGGAAACAAAAAACAATTAGCCAATTCAAATTTTCAGATAATTTACTCTATGCTGACTGCCTGGGTCTTTCTGAACGTTGTTTTGCATACGGTGACATTTTGCCTTTTCTCATTGTGTCTGTGTATGTGGTTCTCTCTCAGTGGCTGCGATGTGAACAGTCCTCGGAGGCCTGGCACTAACGGGGAGGGAGATGAGGAGGCACGGGACGGTCAGAGTCCTCTGCACCTGGCCTCCTGCTGGGGCCTGGAAGAGGTCGTGCAGTGCCTTCTGGAGTTCGGAGCCAATGTTAATGCACAGGTACTAACACCGTGCACAGGTCTCTAACATTCTAATATGAATCTATCAAATAGGGTGATTGGTGAAACTGAGGTAAATATCTTTCATTATTTATCAAAAGTCCCTGTAAAAGCATGCATTTTAGGTAGTTTATCACTCCCGGAGCACAGCAAGATTCATATTCGTCGTTGTCTTTTATTCTTATTCAGTAGTGGGGAAAAAATCTCAAAGTCTGCGCCAACACTGTAATCAGCATTTCTGCGGTCGAGAACTGGTTCACTGTTTTGAAAAGGTGAATTCGAGCTAACAAGAAGTGGTACACCAAACGACCCGGAAGACGAGGAGCTGCAGAAATTGTCGGAAGAAAATGTGACACAGTTGACAATACCGATCGTTCTACAGTCCTAACTCATCCAAAGGCAATGGGAAAGATTCTGAAAGTTTCCACATGCACTTTCTGAGAGAAATATCGCTCAACAGCTGCATTTCAATGCTCGCTTGTGTTCTAAAGAAAGGTTTTCCGTGGCGTATTGTTTATCAGGGATGAGAAATGGGTTTAACCTAGAAGGGAAAAGGTCCTGGGTAGGTCAATGTCAGGCACCAGCTTTGACTCCAGAAGTCAATGTTCATTGCAAAAAAAGTTTTCACTGCATATGGTACAGAATTCAAAATAGCAGAGGAATTTTTATTATGAGCTGGTGGGACCTGGTGAAACTGTCAACGCCGAACAATACAGTCGTCATCTGATCAAATGAAGGAAAAACAAATCAATGGCTACAGTCATCCAGCGGCTAAAAGAAAATCGTCCTCTTTCCTGACGACGCAAGGCCACATCTTGCAAAAGCAACGAAAGACATGATTTTAGAGATAACTCTATGAATGTGGAAAATCGTGAATAAAGTTTGTTCCGATATTTACCTTGCTTAATCTTTTGTTAAGAATGTGTATATTAAGATGTTGGTAGTACATTTTTGAAAACTATATTGTAATAGAGGATAGACTGACTGTGTATAGATTGCATTTCCTCATATTTATGGTGTTCCTGTTTTGCTGTTACGTGTAGGATGCCGAGGGCCGGGCGCCAGTCCACGTGGCCATCAGTAACCAGCACAGTGTTATTATCCAGCTTCTCATCTCACATCCAGATATCCGGCTGAACCTTCGAGACCGACAGGGCACGACGCCATTCGCCTGCGCCATGACTCACAAGAACAACAAAGCAGCTGAAGCCATCCTCAAAAGAGAGCCTGGGGCAGCTGAGCAGGTGGGATAGACAAGAGGGGGACAGATGGGTGTAACTGTGGTGAAGAACATAGCGCAAGAACAACATTATATCTTGAAGTATGTGTAACATTTGAAACTGTGCAGGTTTTTTTTTTTTTTTTTTTAACAGGTAGAAACATGTAAGGAGTGAAATACAACAAGATGTGTGCTGTTTTAGGAAAAAGTAATGTGTTACCAGTTACAAGTTGAATATTGTCCAGTAACAACATGCCGCCGAAATGTTTTTGTTTTTTTTTGTTTTTTTTTTTCCCTTTCAAGCTCCAGTGATTTACCAGAAATAACAAGAATGACATCATACCTTTTAATATGTATAGATATGTCTGATGTCGTGGATCATTCTACGAGCCTTTGATTTGAATTAGAGCTGGAACTGTCGTTAGAGACACTCTTAATAAAAATAAATCTACACCTTTTGAACAATCAGAACCCAGAATTCAACAGTGCTGTGGTGTAATGGTATATTCTTTAGATTTGTTTTAAATTCTGATATCTACTGTACGCTAGCGATGGTCTTATAGGGTTGTGTAAATGGAAAGAGAAGGATTTAAGTTCACAACCCAATCTCGGGACACCTCGGGTTTCGTTTGCACTGATGCGCGTCTCACCCGTACTTCCGGTCGCACTCTCTTTCTGTCTCCGTTTAGGTTGACAACAAGGGACGTAACTTCCTCCATATAGCTGTGCAGAATGCTGACATCGAGAGCGTGCTTTTCCTGATCAGCGTGCAGGCCAACGTCAACTCCAGGGTGCAGGACGCAGCCAAACTTACACCACTGCACCTCGCTGTTCAGGCCAGCTCTGAGATCATTGTGCGCAACCTGGTAAGCTCAAAATAGGAAAAGAGACAGCCGCAAGGATGTATGTTTATGATACCAAGTGAAACACAGAGCGGTTTTAGGGCGGTGTGCCATTAATTACTTTCAAGGGGTGTAAGGCAGTGCCTTACAATGTATGAATGTGTGATTCACAATTTGGGAATCAGCATTCTGTTAATTATACCTCTAATGCAGTTACACTGTTTGGATACCAGAGGTCCAAACAGTGTAACTGCATTAGGGGTATAATTAATAGAATGCAGTTACACTGTTTGGACCTCTGGTGTCCAAACAGTGTAACTGCATTAGAGGTATAATTAATAGAATGCTGATTCCCAAATTGTGAATCAGTGTAACTGTTTGGGACCTCTGGTGTCCTCTGGTGTCCATACAGTTACACTGTTTGGACACCAGAGGTCCCAATCTGTACGACCCAAAGAGCTACAGTACTGTATATACAGAGCATGCTGAATGATGACCCCGGATCACAACAACTCGGTGTGCATTACATGTAGTATAGTTACACAACCATGTTATAAAGATTTTTAAAAAAGAGTTCTTTAATAGCTTTCAAATGACACCAGTCCCACACCACTGTGATCTACAGTGCCAAATAAAGAGGTAGTTGTGTGTGAATATCTCAGTAGATCAGCAGTTTCTGAAACATTCGGACCAGCCCTTCTGGTACCAACCACCACGCCACGTTCAAAATCACTTAAATCCCCTTTCTTCCCCATTCTGATGCACGGTTTGAACTTGTCTTCACCACGTCTATATGCCTAAATATATTATATTGCTGCCATGTGATTGGCTGATTAGTGATTTGTGTTAACAAGCAATTGAACAGGTGTACCTAATAAAGTATATGAACCCGTGGTACATTTTGTTTACAATATTTACAAATTGTATTTAATTTTATACAGACAAAAGTACACCGAGCTGGTGTTTCCCTGATTCGCTGTGAAGGTGTTTGTAACTCAGATCTTCGTGTATTTGTATTTAGCTCCTAGCAGGTGCCAAAGTGAACGAGTTGACTAAACACCGTCAGACAGCTCTACACTTGGCAGCGCAGCAAGATCTGGCCACTATTTGCTCTGTGCTGCTCGAGAACGGTGTTGATTTTCCGGCCGTCGATGAGAATGGAAACAATGGTGTGTGTCTGTACTAAAAAAAAAAACACATTCAACGAAGGTCTCATTATTAATGTCACGGGTGGTAGATCTCATTATTAATGTCGTGTGGTTTTTGTTTGTTTCGTCTCAGCTCTACACCTAGCCGTGATGCAGGGTCGTCTGAATAATGTGCGAGCCCTTCTCACCGAGTCAAACATCGACGCAGAGGCCTACAATCTCCGGTACGCTTTCCGTGAAGACACAGTCTGACACACAAGTCGAGTCACTCTTTTTAATTCATTGAAATCATGAGAACTGAAGGATTGCTTTCCGTTTTGTTGACCTTGCTCGTCACCTTCAGGGGCCAGTCTCCAATGCATGTTCTTGGACAGTATGGGAAGGAAAATGCGGCGGCCATCTTTGAGTTGTTCATGGAATGTATGCCAGAGTATCCTTTGGATAAGCCAGATAGTGAAGGGAATACAGGTTAGTCCCCTAGCATTTTCCTATATATAAATATATAAATTTGCTCTTTAAATAATCGATTATATTATATCGCTTGTTTTTTTTTTGTTGTTTTTTGTTGACTGAAAATGGAGTTGCGTATGTCTGCTGCTTAGGCATGATTTGATGTGATTATAGATTTGATGTACTCCTCTTTACTCCTTAGTTCTCCTGTTGGCCTATATGAAAGGAAACGCTAATCTCTGTCGTGCCATTGTGAGGGCTGGAGCTCGCCTGGGCGTGAACAACAATCAGGGCATTAACATCTTCAACTATCAAGTGGCCACTAAGCAGCTCCTCTTCCGCCTTCTAGGTATTAGATCCACAGGTTGAACATTTGTTGGTTAACTAAAGCCTAATGTCTACCAACTGAAACTAACTATCTTGTATTTTTTTTTGTTCAGTTTCATGCTTTTGCTGTTCAAATGTCATCAAATCAGACTTCATTTTGTATCACCTTGTATTCTAAAGATATGCTGTCCAAAGAGCCCCCGTGGTGCGACGGCTCCAACTGTTACGAATGTGCCGCCAAGTTCGGAGTAACTACGAGAAAGCATCACTGGTACGTCACTTGGAATGTCTCCTTGCAATACTTTTGTCTCTTATAAACTGTCTTTTTATCTCATAAACGACGCCTGTCTCCCCGAACTGACTCTCTCCTCTCGTCCCACTAGCCGTCACTGTGGCCGCTTGCTCTGCCACAAGTGCTCTATCAAGGAGATCCCCATCATCAAATTTGACCTGAACAAGCCAGTCCGCGTGTGTGATATCTGCTTCGACGTGCTAACTTTGGGAGGAGTTTCCTAACACACTAGCAGGGCATGGTGGCGCGCACACTAAACTGGACCCGTGCTGGTTACTAAAAGGTGGAGAAGGAGAGAGGGGAGGGAAAAAAAAAAAGAATGGACTTAAATGTATGGACCACAACTTTTACTACTATTGCAGACGTTTCTGAACAAAACAACTGTGTATGTATGTTCTAGTACCAACAACTATTAAGGATCAAAAGTAATGTAGTGCAGGAGTTCTTAACTCTTAACAGTGCAGACCCTGTGATCTGTGACACACCTGATGCAGCTAATTTTTTTTTTAAAGGAAAAATCCACCCTGAATGACATATCCATATTTCTAATCAGTATGCCAACTTCAGTGCCGCAGATGATTTATTTTATGATCGATTATTTTTGTGAGAGTGATACAGCAGTGCCCTCACCTCCTAATCTATACGCCGCTCTTAGAGTTTAACAGAGCTTTATCATTCACGCTCACACCGCCATCACTACCATCACGCTTGTAGTTCGCTAACAACCTGAGCCGAGTCTCTGGCGCAAGTGCCGCGTTGCATTCTGGAACTTTGAGTGAGAAATGAAACCGTTACTAAGGAGCTAAGAGAGCCACCTCACCATTGCTTTCCCATTTGTTTGAGATCATTTCTTTCTTTCTTTCCTGATAAATGCCACTGTATCTGGGCCAGACAAGTTCCCCTCCGATATCGGCATCTCGCAGGAAAAAACAGAAATCCAGCACATTGCAGATATTCCATTAAAAAAGCATACTTAATGATTTTCAGGGTGAAGTTTTCTTTTTAATGGAACGGATCAGGTCTGGAAGACTTCAGTCTGTGCAGGGCGTGGGGTCTGCATGCCTGCAGTTAGGAACCTCTGAAGTAGCACAAGGCTATTTAAGTAGACCTAGTACGTGTTGTAGGTGCCAGGCCTGAAAAAAGAAAGCTGCAGCGAGAGAATGACTGAGTCTATAGAAATTAATTACAAAATCAACATGAAGCCGTCTTAGTGCAAAACACCACGTGCGTAGATTCGAGGATCATTTCATTAACAAGCATAGAGATGGAGGACGATGGAATCTGAATGAAGAATCAGGATGAAGGATTATCAGCCGTTCCTCTCGAGAGGGTTTAAAGCCTTAATCACGTTGGCCTGAGTGATGCTTTTTGTTTAGTCTAAAACAAGAAGCGTTTTTGAACCTTTACTTCTTTTTTTTTTTTTGCACCTATCAAGGTCTACAGAGGGAACTGTCACTCTGAAGGCCTTGAAATAATGAAACACAAGTTTAACTCGACGTCAAGCACATTTCAGTAAATGATATGATTATTACTTTGTCTTCTGTTATTTACTCCTTGTAGTGCATCAGCTCATGGTCGTGAATCAGTGCATATTAAATGCACTTTTTATTCTTCCATTACCTTTTTTTTTTTTTTTTTTTTTAAACTTACTCATGAAACAGTCACAGATGAACAAAGTGTCATTTTCTGACCCAAGCAAAAAAACAAACTTTACTATTACCAAGTAAAATGAGGTTTTGGGTGCAGCAGTGTGACGAGTCGCCTACTATGCATATGACCGCTTATCATTTTCGCTCTGTCGTAATCATTCCAATCACCAAAGCATACATTCCATTTAATCTACAGAATATTACTGAATTTCAGTAAATCATGCTTTTTTTTTTTTTTTTTTGTCTGTCTGTTTTGACTATTATTCCTCTTCAGATTTGCCTGAAGTCATAGTAGGTTGACCGTATTACCTTTTAAAACTCTTTCTTCTGAAAAGCTAAACAGCTGCACTTTATCATACTGGATTTGTTTTTGTTTTTTTTTGGGATCGTACACAAGGAGAATGTGACACTCGAGGTGGGTGAGTCCGCAGTCCATTCTAGCTTAATGTTAAATTGTACAGCTAATTGTATACTATTTTTGACCACTACAACTGTTTTGTACTTGAGCGCAGGATGTGCTCTTTGCCTCTGTCCGATCTCTTATGCACACTATGTTGTATCTGTATGTTCAGATATCTAGTCTGTCACTTCCTCTAGTACCCTTTTCAAGAAAGGGAGGACGACTTTACATTCAACTTTAAGGTCATCAGACGATTAAAAAAAAAATAAAAAATCAATCACAGCGAGTTGTATTGACTTTTCTGAGTTGTTTACAAATGGAAAAGAGGGAGTTACTGCTATTTTATATGAACGTTTCAATTAGTCAATTAAAAAGTTAGTTCAATTAAAAAAAAAAATAACAAAAAAAACATTTACCGCTAAATATCAGCTGAATATTAAAAGGAATCAAATTCAACAAAAATGTAAACGTGTTACCTTATCATGTATTAAAATCCTTTCATAGAAATGTACGATGTCTTATATGTCAAAATAATTCTTTCCCACAACCAAAAAAAAAGTAAATTGTTACACTACATTACATGGCACTGCTAGGCAGTGGCAGAAGTGCCAGCCGCAAGGCACATCGCAGGTTTATATTAATGTTATCGTTTCTATAGTGACGGATAATTCACAGGGACTTGTACAGCAGACAGTTCCACATCATCTAAGACTAATAATTAATAAATTAAAAACTTGTGTTCTTGTTTAATAAATAAATAATAGATGATTCCTGATATCGTGACGTTTTCTGTACGGTAATGGATATTTAACATCAGTAGAAGGAGTCTCCAGTGTCACTGCTTTGTAACACTCGGAGGTAACTTTGTTTTCTGACAGAAAGAACTCTGAGAAAACCGGAGTTGAAAGGACGTCCCCGGGTAGGATCCTGAGTTGAGAGGGCTTTTCCCGGTCAGAGGTACGACCTCAAGTTGAATACAGCGTAACTCATGGTGCCTGTTGTTGATTATGTTCCTATAACAGCAATATCATGGTGGCTGTTGCACTCTTTTTGAGTGCTTTAGAAATGGCTGATGTGTGATTTTCACACCCAAGAGTCTCTTTTTACACAACAAACACCCACTTAGCGGCAGCTCTGTTAGTGCATGTGGACTGTTCGTGAGAAGTCCGAGCAAAACATCCAGACTAGTTCGAGCTCACAGGAAAGCTAGAACTCAACCCTTTACAACTGTGGTGAGCAGAGAAGCATCTCAGAACGCAGCCCGAACAGGTCATTATGCTGCACTACCCACGGTTCATGTCACATAGGTCACGTTTATTTCCCTCATGTTTGATGGGAACGCTGACAGAAGCTCTTGAGCCGTAGCTGCATCATTGTAAGCACTGCACTTCTGCCATGTGATTGGAGGACCAGATAATTACATGAATGGACAGGTGAATAATAAAGAGTACAGTGAGTGTAAATATTCTGGGAGGGAAATAACAGTGCATTTATGAATCAGCAAACTGCTTTCAACTCAATTTCCCACAGTTAAATCACTGAGAGTTTGGGGGGGGGAAAATATGATAATATAAATGTGGCAGAAGGGGGCGTGGTCGAGCATCAGCAGTTGACAGACAGGAGGCGGGTTGAACCATGAGGTGACACGTGATGTTTCCTAAATATCCAACTTCACATACACTGTTTTCTACAATAAATTACTTGTATTTGATGGATTATTGTTAAATTTCCAAAAGCCATACACTTTTAATAACCTATGGAGGAAACAAACACAAAACAATGACTTGTGAACAGACAAATGGTACACAGTAGCACCTTTACATGTCTGGCTGTCCATCCAGAGAACAGTCAAAGCAGATTATTCTTGCATAAAATAAAGCAACTAACGACATGCAAAAAGGCAGAAAATCTCAGAAAGCTCAGTCTTGGTTAAGGAGACACGACTCGGCCTGAGGTGGACAGTCTTTGTACTGCTGGAGATTTGGGTTGTTTGATTGCGAGGGATCATCGATTCGCGCACAAACACAGCGCGTGTGACCCGAACCAGGCGAGAAGAGCATTCTGGGAACGCCAGTCCAGTCTCTGTTTACTCCACCGCTGGAAAAGACACAACACAGATTGCAGTCTTGCACATTAAAGCAGCAGTGTCCAACCTTTGGTGATTTTAAAGACTGAAACATTTCTTATTGAAGAAAAACCATTTTGGACATTTGACCTTGCTGTGACCTTGACCCTGTCTAGATCAGTTCCAAAAATCTAATCTGCTATTTACGATGACAATTCCACATCAGTCCTACAAACATTCAAGTACTTGTTCTTGAGATACTGAGAATCACAGACAACATAAAAACATGTTCCCTCCACCTAGTGGTGGAGGCATTAAAACACTACTTGGTATTAGGTACAAACGTTTGGTCCTGGCCGTATGGTGTGTCTGCCGTGTGTCAGAATTACCTTTTAGTGGAGCACCAAACACGTCCTCCTCTGTCTGGGCTCCACTCTGAGTTACAGGCTGGATAAAGCTCGTTCTCCTTCTCAGCCTGGGCTTTCAGTTTCAGCCCTTGAGCCAAAGAGGCCTCTGCCTGCTGCAAGGCATCTGTGGACCTTCCGCTCTCGCTGTAGAATCGACCAATCAACTTTCCTGTGGAGCAAACAGACATAAGGAAGGAACTGGAGAAAACAACTGATGTTGTACAGTATCAAAATGTTTTCATTAGGGCAAACTGAATTGATTTCCAAAGGTTTTAGGAACACTGGTTTTCTTCATACTGGTGAATGTACTGATCAACGCCAATCAACCGTAAATCATCGAGAACGTTCGTGCAAGAACCCTGTCTTCACGATGCTTCCCAGTCAAGCTTCTACGAGCGTCTTACCTACAGGTGTGTAGTCCTTCTGATAGAAAGCCAGCCAGTCATAGAGTGCCACTATCTGTGCTGGAGATAGGTCTGAGATGTCATCGGTCAACCCTGCTTCTGTAAAATCGCCTGTCACAAAAGCCCTGGACGCATCTCTGCCTGGGGGAAAAAAACATCAACACACTGACTACAACAACACATTAACGGATTCCCAGACCTTGCATCCCGTAAGAGCGTATTGTCAGTGGTCTCAATTCTCAGTACCAGCCTTGTGTCTTATTAGCTGGCGCGTGCACACTTTGCAATCTCCTTGCTGCAAAAATCCAGGGGGCGGGGTCAGACCTGATCCGACTCCTCCCACCTCAGCAGTGGTTCAAGAGATGGACACTGGCGTTGGATCAGGTCCAGCTCCACCCCTCAGCTTTTTTTTTTTTTTTTTTCCCGCACCCTGACCACGCCCCCTAGTGGTGTTGCCATGGAAAAGCAGTATTCATCACCAGGAGCGCGTGCATGAGAAATACGTACCTGTAAAGAAGCGATAGCCTCCGCCAGGACCGTAATGCTTCCTCCCTTTCTCAACGTCAAACACCTGTCCTAAAATGGCGAGGTAAAGTCCTTTACTGTCCTCCCTCCCGCTATACAGCGACAGCTCGTCTCGGCTCAGCAGTCTGCTCGAGTCCTCAGACACATCAGTCAGCCCAAACAACCTCAGGTTTAGCCACTCAGAGCCGCTCCACAGCGCCAAACTGACTGAAAGAAGCGCCACAACATATTTGAACATGGTGTAGCTTACTGCTTACTCAACTCCATAACTTAAACACACGACAAACAGTTCAGCTCAAACATTAAAGCATATCCGGCAACAGGCTACCCGTAAACACAGCGATGACGTCACCGTGAACTTCCGGGTTTTGGTTGCTCGTAGTGCGCATGTCTGCTACTGAATCAATAAATTAATAAATAAATAAAATCTCAATATTCCACATGGCAGATCCAGAAAGGAAAAAGGGAGCAAAACGTAGAAAGCACTGGAGCAGGCAGTAAAAAGGTTTTCTAAAAATAATGAAATGAAGTTCTGGACTCAAATGTAAACAACGGCCAAAAAAAAAAAAAAAAAACAGTAATAATAAGTTTACATTTAAAAAACCCAGAACCTCCTATGGCACTTTGACCCTCAAAAAATGTGTCAGAATTTTTACAAATATTTTCTTTGCTGCAGAGAGTGAAGTAAGATGATCATTCTCAAAATTATAATGTCTGTCTATTAGGGGTGGCACAGTTCACAAAACCCACGGTTCGGTTCGTATCACGGTTTAAAGGTGAGGGTTTTCGGTTCGGTACGGTTCTTGTTGTTATATTTTCTTTTAATCTTTAACACTCCAGAAATATACTTAAGCAAAT
>JAOVYU010000036.1:7450716-7461796 GCA_025674565.1 Synodontis membranacea | reverse complement strand
AAAATAAAATAAAATAACACTAGCTGGATACAGATTTCTTATTCCTGTCAGATCGTCTCCTTTGTTTACTGGTTTTATTCCTATCTTGCTGTTTCTTATAAATCACTCTCTTAATCTCCTAATACAAAGCCAATCAATGATAATAAAATTAGCAGAGGATGACATTTGTTTATGTTTTGTTTTAACGTTACGTTTTGTTTTAACGTATTCTCTGAAATCTAAAATAGGTATCTGATGGCTATTTAATTCATTCCTATATATGGTGTTTGATCTCAGATTTCATTGTGAAACACACCGTAAAGCCACACAAACACAGCTTACAAGTCCGCTAGCTGACATTCGGTCCCCAGTTACATCGAAAGGGTTCTGGCCACAGTCTCAGCTCCGTGCTACGTTAAACATCTTCTAATGCGTAAGAATGTTTACCCGTTGTACGGCAGACTTGTACGGTGCCTGCGTTTACACTTTTATATTTTAACACTCACATCTACAGAACGTCTAGAGCTAAAAGTCGCTTTCTCCTGCATCTTGCCCTTTTTTTTTTGTTTGTTTGTTTTGGTTCTAATTGCTGCCAAAGTTCGTCTGTGTGCGTTTATTCTATTCTATTTTCATCCCGGATCAAGATCGAGTGGCAGATAGAACTTTTTTTCATTTATTTATTTATTTATTTATTTATTTTTTTGAACGGTGGAAATAGATTAGATTAGTTAACTCCTTTTCAACCAAAATTTCAACCAGATAGACCTTATGATACCGAGGTCACGAATTGTAATTATTTGGAGATACTGAGTCATACGTTCAAGAACGTTATTGTCCTGAGAAACCTTCACAAGAAATGATTTAATAAAATGTATTAAAAAAGATTAAAATAAGGACTACTTTGAGATAGTAAAGTCGTAATTTTGAGGCCCTTTCGGATTACGATGCCGAGATAGAATATAGAGAAATGCCATTGTTGTTTTGAGATATTATCACGCAGGTTTATTTTTCATTCTCATTTTTTATTTTATTTTATTTTTTTTTAAAGATACTGAGCCTTTTTGACTTAATATCGTGACTTGGTAAATGGTTGTGTTTCTGGACATCCATGGTCTGCCAACTGGATCATTTAGAAGCCAGGATATGTGCAGTTTAGACAAATACCCAGCAAAAGATTCGTTGGAATGTGGACAAAGAATCCAAACGCTATGCTGCTGCGTAGTCTTGTTTATAGACAGAAAAAAACAACAACTGGACAGCTTACTGGCATGGCAATTTAGTCCAAGGCTAGGCTTAATCTCTGTCAGAAAAGCCAGCACACAGATGCTTCCTCCAGTGCTCTAGGCCTCTGCTGCGCGCTGGCACTGTCCTCACGAGCGTAGTCGTTTTCCCAAGTCATTAATGAGCTGTTGCTTTCTGCAGTTACTATGCCGACAGAAAGGGATGGGTGAGGCCGAAAGATTCTCAGAGTGAGACAAGCCATCTGGCCCTTATTACGAAGCACTTAGCCGAGGATATGCAAAGGTTTGTTGTAAATATCACCCAAGTCGAATTGATTCCGCTAGGGTTCATTAAGAAAGTGAGGGCATTGTAAACATTAGATATAATTTAACACTATCAGATTTGGTTCTGCTTCAGTTTGTATAGCTGTACCCCCCGATCCAAGGCCTGGATTTTGACCAAAAGTCGACATTAAACAAATTATGTCATTCTATGGGGGGTCATAGGAACTACATTTGGAATCATTGTAGTGTTGACGAGACCGAAATAATCGAAATGATAATAATAATTGATGCTTTGGGATCATTTGTCATTAGTGTGAAAAGTGATGGCAACATCAGTTCTACTATATTGCAGGATGGGTTAACAATGAAATGGTTGAGCCAACTGAAGCTCTGGTCTGAATTGTAGCAGAAAGTCCATGTGTTCAAGCATAAATAAAAAAATTTATTTATGTATAATGAATGTTCCGGATTAAGCATTGGTATAAAAATTTTCTACAAGTGTCTTCATCCTTGTTATGTTACAGTAAGAGGTTCTTTCATTGTTTTTATATTGTTCAGGCACGCTTCACTAAATCAATGAAGTGATATATATATATATAGTTGTTTTAAGATATAGTGTCCTCATACGGCTCAAACATATTCAATATACAGTACTGTGCAAAAGTCTTAGGCACATGCAATGAAATGATGTAGAGTAACGGTGACTTCAACAATTATGAAATTAAATCTGTCTATTTAAAATAAAAATATTACAACATGCAGTAAACAGTGATGAACTAAACATCACTATTTGGTGTGATGACCCTTTGCTTTTTAAAAAAAAAAAATCGTAGTTCCAGGTACCAATTGTGCATTAGGACATGAGCTGGTACATTTTCCTGAGCATCTTGGAGAAACTGACACATTTCTTTTATTACTTCTTTTTTTGCAGCATTAACCAGCATTTCACATAACCTCTGTCTTGGAGACTCTACCATGATGGGACACGTATCGAATGCTGACACCAAAACTCCTTCTAATAAACTTTAAATAAACAAGACATGTTAAATATGTTCATTGATCGCCGTAGATAATGTGGAGTGGCACACGGATATTTCTCTGCACCGGTCTTGAGAGGTGTCTGCATTCGCATTCATTTGTGGGGTACTTATTTGGCCAGCATGCTCCCTTTATAGTGCACTTGATTAGAGGCAGGGCTAATAAAGGACAGGCAGGCAATGGAGTACACTGTCCTGGTAGTGCAAGTAATCAGAAGGACAGCGAGGGTAATTACTGACCCTGTTAGTCTGTAGTAGATCCCAGCCTCTGTAATGTGATTCTGTTGTGCACTGCAGACTTGGTATGGAGGATTAGTTATAGAGCCTGGAGAAAGGATGCTCTGGCTTTCTAATCACAGAAACAGAGGCGATATTTCATGGCATACTCTGCTTCACTGAAAAGCTTAAAGCTTAAAGCTTCACTGAACATACATCATACATGCTTTCTGGCTCCTAATGAACATCGTTTAAGGGGTTCCAAAATAAACTGATTCCCTTCCCAGGTATGGGCTTGAAACTGCGATAAGCCTTGGGGGGAAATAGATCACAGCTTGATCTGTCTGAATTAATTAGCTTCACTTCACTGCTCGGTTTGAACTAGTTAACCTAGGCTAATTCATTCGAAGTCTTCCGAATGATATGACATATTGTCATGTTCAGCACAGGGTTGATATGTCCACATTTACATTTACGTTTAAGGCATTTAGCAGATGCTCTTATCCAGAGCGACGTACAAGGTGCTTTGTAGTCAAGAACATTTCCACACTCATAAAACCATGCTTAAGTGCCAACACCAATAAGTGTCTACTGAAAAAGAAGTTGGTGCCCTACAGAGTGTACAGAATTTTTATTTTTATTTATTTACTTTGAAGAGATGGGTCTTTAGTCGTCGCTTAAGGACAGCAAGGGAGTCTGCAGTCCGGATGTTCAGAGGAAGTTCCAGGAATGAGAAGAGTCTTGATGAATGCCTTCGAGCCGTGGGGGGTCGAGTCGGGTAGAGCTCGAAGCTCTAAGGGAGCAGGTCGTGACTCGAGGTTTGACCATCGCAGACAGGTAGGAGGGGGCTGGACCGTTTTTGGCTTTGTAGGCCAGCATCAAGGTTTTAAATCATATGCGGGCAGGAACAATATTGTCCACGATTGCATTTAGAGTAAACAGTAACGATACTAGCTCATTTACATGCTTTTGATTAAAAAAAAAAACCCAAATATTTAAGCTACGTCACTATGGTGTTATCAGCTGTATATCGATACCTCTTATCCATCAGGGTCGCGGGGAAGCTGGAGCCAATCCCAGCTGACTTTGGGTGAGAGATCGCCCGAAGGCAATCTATCTAACCGTTCACTCTCACATTCACAGCTATGGTCTCCAAATAACCTTATGTGCATGTCTTTGAAATAACTGTGAGAGGAAACCGGAGCACCCGGAGGAAACCCGCACAGGCACGGGGAGAACATGCAAGCTCCGCTCATGCAAACGCCCCAGTCATTTGTGAGCGGAAAGAAATTCATAAATGACAACAGCGCCAACCACTGCACCAGCATGCCACCCCTGGCGAGGTCCAAATAAATGCAATAAGTCAACCCGATATACACTTAGGTGACTGAGGATGCTACAACTAATTCGTTAATTTGTGGACTTAACATGGGAGAGCCCTTGTTTTCAACAAGGAGACTAGGAGTTGATAAAATGTGTATTAAAAAAAAGTGCCGACCACGCTCCCTTAATAGAGTGCCCTTAATTTTATCTAGCGCACTTGATGATAACAGCTCGATATACTTATCCAGGACCGCTCCTAAGAGCCGACTGAAAATCGTAAAGCCTCAGGAGAACAGCAGAAGCACATGGTTTATTGTTGTCCATTTCCATAAAGCGGTGGCGTTTCGACTGAGATGAGGCTGTTGCTTGTTTTTTGCTGCGGAATCACTTTGTCTAATGGGAAACATTCATTTGAAAGAACGACTAGAGGCTTTTGAACTTTTCTACAAGCTCGATTAAAACAGAATGCTTGTATGATTCGTCAGCAAAGTGTCTCCCCCCCTGCAATTTCAACTCGAACGGAAAACCTAATTAATGTAGCTGTTAAGTTAATCCAAGTCCCTAAACGCTGATTCCTTATAAAAAAAAAAAAAGCTGCGCTGTCCTGAAAGAAAAAAGCGTCTCCAACCAGCCAATTCTCTCAAGTCGAGGCCATTTTTGAAGCCATTTTATTTACTTTTTTTTGTTTTGTTTTGTTTTTGCGAAAATGAATAATCGACATTTCCTCCATCATGTTTTATGTCTTTTTTTTTTTTTTTTTTTTTTAAATGCTTTTGCACTAAAATGTTATCTCATTGATGGAATCCTAAAGCTATTTCATATCCAAAATGAGACAAAATGGACTGGACTACTGCAACACGGCCGCCACAGTTCTCCCCCTGTGTGAGATCTGACCCTTTCAGTTGATCCAGAAGGCAGCTGAAAAATGAGTTCCCCAACATCACCCCATTTCAACGCTACCTCAACTGGCTTTAGCTTGCAACAGATTTAAACCATGGCCATAACCAGATACATACAGACCAAAACCAGATCATCTCCTAAGGTTCCTTATAACACCCTGCTCTGCTCCACACTCCCCTCGAGCCTCTAGCCGTACTCGTCCCGACCCACCATTATACAAGGAAGACATGCATCGAAACGCTTCTCGGGTGGTGGGTGAACTGCCGCTGGCGGTCTGAGTCAGTGTCTTGTTTTCAAGACTGAAGATGTACGTTCAAGATGATTTGTGTGTTTTCTTTGCTTCTAATATATTCCTCATGAAGACCACTAAGCATGTCTGTAAGCCACTCTGATAAATGCTCTGAATGCGAAATGGCAAGTGGTTAAATGTTATGGATGTCAAATTTGACAAGCACTTCTTTATTAAAAAAAAAATGCACAAAAATCTTTACTTTACTTCAATATAAGCCCAAGACTTTTGGCATCTCCACGCCCAAAGTAAACTTTATCGCTACGTGCAATAAGGAGCTATATTTGTCCTTTTTTTTTCTTCATAGTTTTGTGCAAGTTTTAAGTTTGAAGGACATGCAGGACACATTGCTTGATTTCTGCACTGATCTGTACGTAGAGGGTTTTTCATTAGCGACGCCCGGTTTTACATAGACAGCTGTTAATGTTGAATAACAAGCCGTGTGATTGCTTCAGGTACTTATTTGCACCGATCTGCTCTTCATTAAAAAAAGAAATACATTATTAAAAAAATAAAAACTTGCTGTACACCTGAAAGGGCCAGGTCTCTGCTCCAGAATTCAGTTCACAGTACATAGCGGTGAACTACGAGAAAAACTGGTGAAATTATTATTATTTTTTTTTTTATGCAAAAGGATGCATTTCATGGCATTGACAACATAGTTGACAATATTGAACAGCTTAAATAAACATTCTGGCCTTTCATTTTGTACATTCATCCACCAGGACAAACACATAAAAAATCGTCTTACTATTTACATAGAAGCTACTCACTTGGGAAATCCGGTTAGACTTAGAGATTCACTATGACCAACACTTTTTGTAATAAGTGTGTTTGTAGAGATATGTGTGAGACACGCTGTTGAAGCTCCCACTGGTTTTTGTCGCCCTGTTCTACTAGACAGTCACGATAGAGGTGGGTGGGCAACACGGACTCTTTGGCTTCAAGCATGACTTTCCCAAATTTCTGAGCTCTGCCCCATCCAAAGTGCCCGCCCTCTGCGCCTGCATGGTTTCCCTAATTTGGTCACCTGACAATTGCCACCCACCATCCAGCTCTTGATAACTACCAACCAGAGACGATGAAGCCTGAAATGTGTTTCCTTCAAGGCATGTGAAGCTAGAAATCCACATATTTTCAAACTGCTGCCCATGCTGCATCACGGGGTAGTGTAACACCCTTAAAGGCCTCTTCAGCATACATGAGATCACAGACGCCAACGATCACCTAGTGAACTATACCAGAGTATACTTCTCTGGAGTATGTGTATGCCATACCTCTCGCTCTCTGAGCATGACCAATTTTGTATCTTGGCTCCCCAACCACGGACGGCTGTGACATACAACAGGAAATGACCAGTTCAGATCCCAAGTTCCAGATTCAAACTGATGACAGGGCGAATGCTTTGCTATGCCATTGGTTTATACAGTTTTAAGTAATGAGTTAAAACTGAGTCCACTGAATTTTAGTCTAGTCCATGGTAACAAATCATAGAGTCTGAGTCGAGTCCAGAGTCTTAAACCGAAGATTTCCAGCGTAGTCTTCAATCCAAAAGCCTTTTAAGTCTTATATGGGTCTCCCTGTATGAAACACTTTGACTTCAGATCCCTAAGTCTTTTAAATCCCAGTTGAGCTGCAAGTCATTATTGAAGTGTGTCTTGAGTGAAATACCTCCTGTGACCAGAGGTGGACAGTAACGAAGTAGATTTACTTGAGTACTGTACTTAAGTAGAGTTTTTGAGTATCTGTACTTCACTACATTTCTATCAAGGGTCTCGTTACTCGTTACTTTTCATTCTGAAAGTGGATGGTTTTTTAAACCCTTTTCTAAAACGTGATTTTTTTCCCCGGGTGACAGCCTATCAGTAATCAATAGAGTTACGTCACGTCTGACGCAGTCTGTTGTCATGTCAGTGTGGAGCACGCGCCACGCCTTCCCTCGGGAATGCATATGCCGGAAGTGAGCGCGCGCACCCCTGGCCATGTCTTGATAAAATGTTTATATTTTCTGAAAGGATTAAACATTCATTTCGTTTTAAGTGTGTGCTGTATAGAGGAAGCTAGCTCTACAAGCTAGTCAGAGGCATTAGGTATTGTATGTGTTGTGCCAATAACGCAACAATGCAGTGAAGAAAAAATTACTTTTAATACTTAAGTATTTTTAAAAGCAAGTACTTCAGTACTTTAAATTAAGTAAAAATTTGACTGCATTTGACTCTCACTTGTATTGGAGTAACATTTGACCAGTGGTATCTGTACGTTCACTTCAGTAATGAATGTGAGTACTTTGTCCAACTCTGCCTGTGACTATGATTAACTAAAGAACGAAAGAAAACGTAACGAACGACAATGGAGGAAGAGAGAGCGTGTACAGTATATTCCAGCAGACCTTGTGCTGCTGCATCTCCTGGCCTTCCTGCATTCTTTTTTTATTGGGAGTCCTGAAAGACTGCTTTCCTGCTGCTGGTGATGGAGAAAAGCTTCGGCCAGTTTAACCAGCCAATGCCTGTAAATCAAGTCTGGCTCATTTTCAAAATCGATATTTACTCCAGCTCTCTCTCTTTTTCCCCTTTCTTTTCTTTTTTTTTTTTTTAACACACACTGCTCTGCTGTCAATGTAAGCCTTGCTATCAATGACACCTGCTATCCTTCAATCCCTCACTCTTTCTCTCATTCATTCTCTCTCTCTCTCTCTCTCTCTCTCTGAATCCATTTCATCGCCTGCATCCTTCCCCCCCCCAACCCTGACACCATCTCTTTGTTTATCTTCCACTGCTCTGGCTAATGTTCTCTATCTCATTCAGCCTTTGACTGTTTTTCAGGTCCTTTCAGGGTTTTTTTTTTTTTTTTTTTTTAAATCCATCATTCTGCTACACTGTCTCACTCTCTCAATAATGGCCTTTTCTGTTCCCGGTTAGACATTTATGTATTAATAAAATAGTCATTGAAATGCCACATAAAATCCAAAATCATTTACTACAGACATCACCCAGGTTATCACACAAATGATCAAAAGTTTTCCCAGAGTCTGTGGTGGACTGCTATTTTAAGAACAGAGTGAAGACAGTGAAGGAATGAGGACACAGGACATTTTATTTCCTGTTTCTTAACCCAGCCTCCAGTCTCAGAATGAATGAATGACGAGACACATCTTTGGATCGTCCCGTGCAATAATGGATCATCTTTCTTTCCCTCATGCTGAGTAAAGACAACTGGAAAATTAGATGCTCTTCAAGGTGGCTCCACTGTGCTGCACTATTATTTATTTATTTTTTGCTCAATTTCTCAGGGTTTGGCTGCCTGCAGAGTAATTCCTTTACACGCCTAGTGAAATTGTCGTCCCTCGGGAGCGAAGCCGCTGCTCAAAAATGAATCCTTTTCTTTCGCAGCTTCACAGACGTTCGCAGCTCGTCAGCCGCTAATTGGATCGATTATGTGATATCGATTCAGTGCAGTCTGTTAGGAACGTAGTGTGAACTGAATGCCAACTTTTTGTTCGGGAACCAGGTGCAACGCGCTCGTGCGGACCTGGCTGCTAATTAACAAGCCAATGGAGATACGGTAATCCGTTCGGTTGTTCATTCTTTCATTCATTCATCTGCGTTCAGTAACAGTGGATCCAGAGCGTATCCTGGGAACACTGCATGTAATGGCAGTCCACTTCAGGACGTACACACACTGATTCAGACATAAAAAAAAAAAATAAATAAAAAATTAAAAAATTCACCTACGGGCATGTTTCTGGGAGGTGGGAGGAAACCGGAGGACCTGGAGGAAATCCTCACGGAGGTGTGGAGAACATGTGAAATAGCTGCACAGATAGTGACCAAAGCTCATGTTGGAACCGTTGACCGGTGACCCTGGAGCTGGGAATTGGAAAGGTGTGAATAAAGAGTCGTGACAATTCGACTGTTGTAAGGATACTTGGTTTTCAAATTCAAAACTTCCGCCCGCAGCAAATACCAAATGTCCCTCTTGAACCGAATAAGACAGAAAAGAAAAGCTTATGATAGCTTATCATACTACGGAGGAACTTGAAAACTTTCCCATGTCAGAAAGCACTGCCGCTGGAGACTATCCTTCAATCCAATATAAATAAGCAGCTAACTGGAAGCTTCACCATATCAACGATCATACTGTATGTCTTTGTTCCGTAGCAAGACGTTTTGAAAAATCTGTTTATTATCAGTGTTAGAGTTTGCGTATTACTGATGAAACAAGTACATCACTATAAGCCTGCGATTTGAATTACAGCTCGTCGTAGCTTCCATTACGGAGAATTAACAAACGCCTTTTGACCAATCAGAATTAAGAATTCAACAGTAGCACGGTATAGGAGTTTTAAAAACG
This sequence comes from Synodontis membranacea, assembly GCA_025674565.1. Taxonomy (NCBI): domain Eukaryota; kingdom Metazoa; phylum Chordata; class Actinopteri; order Siluriformes; family Mochokidae; genus Synodontis; species Synodontis membranacea. Next base: position 7,452,197 of record JAOVYU010000036.1, on the reverse strand, counting down.
TCAGAGTTTTATATCATAAGTACGTGATATAGGGACAGGTAGAGGATAATAAGTCAGAGATTCTGTGTTAATACAAATCTAAGTATCGGGATTTATAGTACATGACTATAAGTATATTGCAACGCTGTATAATATGACCGAATGAGTGGGATGAAAATAATAAAATGATGTCCAAGGACTCCCTGGGGAATACAGGAAATACCCTGAGCTGCGGTAGCAGTGAAAGATTTGTGTTCGCCAGGGGCAACAAAATGATATATGGACTCGTATTGTTTATTGCTCAAGAGATCTAGTGCGGTTAATAACTCTAGGCAACATGCCTGTGATGTAACTCAGTTGGACAATGTGACTGGCAGGCTTTCAGAGACATGTTTTAGAGCACGATAATTGTGGACTGTTTGATTCCATTAGCCAATTACCAGCAGACAACCACTGACAGTGCTAAACCCGTGACTCATGGTCATGAATTCGGGTTACGTTTCGGGCTCGCAGGTGTTTTGCAGTTGGGCTCTGTAAGTGCTCGTGGTAGTCCTGCACGATGTTAGAACCAGCATTTGGAGTGAAGTATTATGACAGACAGTTCGATGAATTTGAATGTCTCGCAAGATTGCACCGAACCGTGATCTATCTCTGATGATCTATTTTTCCCATCATTTTCTGGCGCAATACGGCTCGCTCTGTCTTTTTCTTTCTGGCGTGCTGTTTTCATTCCTTGATATTAGAATGAAGATGATGTGGTGCTCAATCAATATCAAGGAGTCGGCTATGTGTGAGCTGATTGGGCCTCATGCTCCAAGATGATTGGATCTCACGTTACCCAGCCCCCCCCCACACTCGCTCTCATTCCATCTCTCTCTCTCTCTCTCTCTCTCTCTCTCTCTCTCCTCATCTTCTATTCTTGTCAGGTACACTACCAGACAGCACACTGGCATCTCCTGGTACCATCCTGTGAAACTGCTGCGTCACGGATGCAGTTTTTCGAGAATATGCCTGTGTGTGTGTTTGAGAATACGAGTGTAACGCGTGAAACGAGTGAAACACTGCCTTTTCTAACAGGCTGTTCTAACACCCTCTATGCACATTGTTTATTTTGATTCTCCTCTAATCACTAACCATGGACCCCTCCATCTCGCTCTCTCTCTCTCTCTCTCTCTCTCTCTCTCTCTCTCCCCTCTCTGATATGTCAGGTTCAGCTGTTGCGGTCTGACGGCTGCTCTCACTCCAGATCTCCTTGAGTCAAAGTCAATGGCAGAAACGCAGCATGGAACCTTTAGAACAGATGACTGGAGATCCGAGCGGATGCAGAGGCTACGGGCCACGTACAGGATAAAAGACTCTTTGCAGTGAATGCAGTAATGATCAGAAATACAGTAATTTACCAGATAAACATCTGTAAGCAGACCGCATAACTGGCAGAACGAACCGTGAATCGGGACAGGAGATCTTTTGTTGCAGGATATATGAAAACAAAACAAAAGGAG
>JAOVYU010000036.1:7411301-7422683 GCA_025674565.1 Synodontis membranacea | reverse complement strand
CACAAAACGTTTGCAGTGTGGCTTGGCTAACACCTCTCTCTCTCTCTCTCTCTCTCTCTCTCTCTCTCTCTCTCTCTTTTTCATTCCTCCACGGATCACATGGGGTGGCTGGATGGACAGAACTCCCAGCAGAGGAAGGTAAATATTGATCTTTCCATCCCGTTATTACTACTCTGTCTTTATGAGAGGCTGTGTTCATGCGAGGTCAGGCTATCTGTCTGATTTACTAGAAAAAAAATAAATAAAAAGATGCACAATGTCCCCACACAACACAACCCTGGTTAGAGCTTCAGTAATCGGCGGTGTTTGTTGTGGGACTGACAGATTTTCATCCACAAACATACGATGTGATGGATTTTTGCAACAAATAACCCAGGATCGTTGAGATCTTTGATTGTGGTATATAGATTGTGTCTTAGCCAAAAATCTGGTCAGATTCCAGTTTAAAGTTCTTACATAAACATAAAGCAACAATAATGCGTTCGTTTCCGCTAAAGAAATTGTGCACATCTGCCACAGTTGCAGATGTGTGAGTTTAGTGACCATTTTAGCGTAAAACAATGTCTGAAGTAAGTAAATGTCTGAAGCACTTTCTCGCAGATAAAGTCATTCGCCTGGACACACAGGGACGATGGCTCAGAAAAACCAACTAGCAATCAACAAGTCATTGCGGACATGCGTCTGACATGTAGATTGAAAAATGCTGTAAATATGTGTAGTAAATAAGTATAGGAATCTGACAAGTGTTCAAAGTTAGTGTCAGGCAGTACTGTACATATGGATAAAAACAAAGGTAAGGTAGCCGGTAGCCGGGTTTCCATTGCAGTTTTGCGCAAAATATAAGCGATTTAAAAAAACAACAACAACAAAACACAATTGCAAATGGTCCTTATATCCGTTCAGTGATACAATGGCTTTTCACCTCTCAAGATGGCTCTTACAAAGTGCTATTTTCAGAAACTTAGCGTTTCCGTTTTGCCCATCTTGTCATGTGACGTCTTAAATGCGAAAAATGCGTTTAAATTTGTTAAATTTAAAAATAAAAAGTTTTGCGCAGCATCGTTTTATCAGATCGTCTGGAAAAAGCACCTCATATGAGAGTAAAAACCCCATTTGTCACCCATTGCCCGCTTTTTGAATTCACAATTTCAAATTGCACCTTAGACAAGTTAATGGAAACGTGGCCTGTCCTGAGGACAAAACGAGGACCGCTCGGTCTGTTTTTCTGTTCTGTCTCACTCGCTCCGCTCTCTTTCTCTCAGTGTCTCTCTTCACTACAGCGTCCTACTGATCCATCTTCCACCTACTATCTCCTATCTACTATCTACTATCTTCCTACTATCTCATCAGATCGTAATTAGCTTGTTATGAAGGCTGTTTAGCTCTAGAGTGTCACTTCTGCGTCCGTCCGATCCCAGTGCCGCCTGTTCACCGAGAGAGCTTCAAATAAATGTTAGCAATATGTTTCCAAGCCCAAATGAAGTGGCATTAATCTGAAAGTGCGTGGCTTTTCTGCAGGGAAGTCGCTCTGGGAGCTGGTGGTGGAGCAGTTCGAGGATCTCCTGGTCAGAATTCTGCTGCTCGCTGCCTGCGTGTCATTCGTAAGTCCTTTTCAGTTCCCATTTTTTTCACATTCACATTAAGGATGGTAGTATTAGAACTAGGCAACGACTGCAGATAGAAGTAAGTAAAAGCTCCAGTTAAGGGCTTCTCGAGCTGGTCTGAGGTCTGCTATTAGTGTGCTCCTGAGGCATTCTTGTACTTAATTGTAATCCTGTGTACTGCAGCGTTCAGCGAACATTTAATGCATGGGAGCAGAATGATTCAAAAGCGCAGCATCAGCAGCGCTTGAAATCAGAAGGTATATAAACCATGACGTGCATCAGGTCACTGTTACTGTAGGTCTTTATTAATGATGCCACAACATGCATTCATTTTCTTAGAATTCTAGACTCATCTTGGTCTTTTGCTCCATGCCACAAAGTACGTATTATATGCATGTCGTTTTGTCCAGGAAAGCAATTATTAATCTGTATTCTGTTCCATTTCTATGAGCTGTATAGCTTTCAGCTATCCAAAATGACAGGAAAATCAAGTGTCCTGGAAATTAAATAACCAAAAAAAAAAAAAACAACCCCGATCATATTTTCCATCGGAAAGCAAGCTGTTTCAGGACATTGCCATTTTGAGTCTGTTTGTATATTAGGGCAGGGAAGAAAAATTGCATCATACCATACTTTATATTTACGAGATTTGGCAGGCACCCTTATCTAGAGTGATGTATGTTTATAGTATTTATAGAGCTGCGCAGCGGAGGGGTACATAAGTAGCAGCTTTGCACTTGTGGGATCTGAACTCATAACCTTCCGATCAGATGCCCAATGCCTTAACCTCTGAGCTACTTCAAATCTTTTGTTTTACTCCATGAAGTTTCCAGCCGCTGTGTCCCCCGAGTCTAACAGCGCTTAAGTGTCTGAGATCGAGCTTTGACAGATGGACCCTGTAAAATCAGTACAGAAGTATAAAATGTATCGCACTGAAATGAGTTTGGTGTTTAGAGTAATTAAACGGTCGAACTCTGTAGTGTAGCAGCTAAAAGTTGCAGTCTTGAAGTTCTGTCTCTATTCAGTAGTTCAGGACTAATTGGCTTTCCTGGTCGCAGGGTAGGTTGTACATGCTGTGTTAATAATTCCTGCTGCACTTCTGGCCTCCAACACGACTTGCACTCTTTTCCAAAGCACAGGCTTGTTAAACCCAGAAGTGGGGTCTGTTTTTCTAATCCAGGTTTACGAATTTACCTTTTTATGATCTTTCCATCTGACTTCGGATCTTTCTAAAAAAGAAAGTTCCTGGCATTATCGAATTACGACGCATGCACACACAGATGTGCGCACCCACTGGTCAGGCCGGGTTAAGGGTTTGGAGCCGTCGTCTTAAACAGGGTGCAACTTTGGAAATCGGGTTCGGCGTTACAGAGTGCAAGACTCCCATCAATCTCTTTACGCCGCAATAAACGTGTCAAATGCAAACGGCTCGGGGCCTCCCACAGAGTGTGTCTGAGTGTTTCATGAAAGCGCCTGTGTGTGCGCAGGTATGGCGTATTTGCATGCTTTTCGTCAGTGCGTACACAGTGTGTTCTACAAAAGCGTGCACGTGATGGAAAGAGTCTGAGGCCCAGTCGGTGGACTCATTTGTGTGCCATTTTGAATATATTAAAATGTTTAGCATTCTGCTGTCCTGACGTTTTTGCATGTCGCAGAGACAACATCCACTGGAAACTAGTTTCAAAAACACACCACACCACAATGTTATTAATTCTTCCCCGAAAATGGGTGTGGATGTGACCGCAACGGTGCGCTCCGTTCTGAGAACAGGAGCAGTTTAAATGATTGTGTCTTTAAAGCCGCCTTATTTATTTATTTATTTATTTATTTATTTATTTATTTATTTATTTATTTGGTCTTTCAGTAACATGAGCTGAGCATGTAGTTGTGGTTCCGCTGTCCGTGACTTATTTTTAGGCATCCGAATTATCAAAACAAGCTGACCCTGGGTTCATATGTGACAATTTTACACAACAGGCAAAAATCGCTAAAAGAAGTACTTGTTCTCAATCGAGTTGAGATTGGAAGTCAAGTCTTGGAAGGCCTGACTTAGCCAACTTATCAGATAGCCGAAGAAGAGATTCAATCTCCAAGTGTGACCACAACAATGAAAGCTCATCTAAAAGTTATCAATAGGAAGGTGGCACCGGAAGTTGCCAAGCTCGATAAACATGAAGTGTTCGTATGATAAACGTAACATTACGAGCCTAGATGAACAGAAAAGTGTCCGAATGACCTCAAACTCACTTTGAAGACGGACATTATATTTACGGATTCTCGAACCATTTCTGTCGTCTCCAACCCAAATCTGAACAATTCTCCAGTCTCATTCTATCCATCCTAGTCTTATAATGTAAGTAATAAAAAGTTAAGTAAGTAAGTAAAAAAAAAAAAAACCTTAACAATGAAACAGTAGGTGATACCACACCACAACCTTACATTTAGGTAAAACAATGTATTCAGCTTTACACTGAGCCAAACATGTTGTAGAAGGTCACTTGAACAATAGATTCATTTCCTGCAATTTGAAAGGCAAAGTGGTGGCTTAGATGATGTGGTGCTTTTTTTTTTTTTTTTTTTCCACTGGATTGAAAATCTGGCTCGAGATGTGTGAGGCTTTCTCACGTGTAAGCAAGGAAGTTGCGTATAGCATGTGGACAAAATTGCTGCACTTATTCTGTCCGCAGTTCAACAGGTTTTCAGGGAGTAAAAAATTTATACAAATCTACTACACGGTTTAACCTTGACTGGTACTGTATGTGTTCCGGATAGCAGTTTAACATTATGTCTGACTGTAAAGCAGATTTTCATCTCAAAGCCTTTTTTCCTGTCATTGTTGATTAGTATAAAATATTATACTAATATTTTATAATATATTATTATATTATATCTGTAAAATTATATTCAGTGAACAGATATTTCAAATAAAAAAGTGCTCTGTAATCAACCACTTCAAATGACTTTTCCTGTCGTCATTTGTTGTTTCGATAGAAATGCGAGGTGTGGCTATTAAATAAAGAGTCCGATGTCTGTAACTCAATTTAATGAAGGAAAATGTACATTTAAATTACTTCAATATTTTCCCCTTCTGCAACTCCACACCGCTTCGTCAAAGCAGTGCAGTAGCTCTTCTTCCGTTAGTTGTCTCAGAAGCTCCGTCGTTTTCTTCTTCACCTTTTTAACAGACTCAAAATGAATTCTCTTGCGTGCAGGCTTGATTTTAATGGGGGAAAGTCACATGGAGCTAGATCAGGTGATTAGGGAGGGTGGTCGAATACTGTGATGCGTTTTCGAGGTAATAACTGCTTCACTGAGAGCGCTGTGTGTGCTGGGACTTCGCCGTGATGACTGAGGAAACCATTTTCCCACAGCTGTGGCCTCTTTCTTCTGACCCTTTTATCACAACGTTTCAAGAATCTTTTTTCGTAATAGTGTCCGTTCACTGTTACTCCATCAGGAACCCAGTTCTCCGTAATTACACCCTTCATGTCAAAGAAACAATCAACATGGCCTTGAAATTGGACTTTGGCTTTGTCGAGCTTTCTTCATCCGGCGACCCACGTGTTTGACCCACTGGTCTGTTATTTCATAGCCGCACCATGTAGTAAACAGAGTATCAGCATGAGTTTTTGTTTTGTTGAATCCTATGCTTGATCAGAAATCTCTGTCACCGATCGACCTTTGGTCACAGTGGCATTAACTGGTGGTGAATCCCCAAATATTACTCGTTGTAAGCCACGACCAAAGAATACTTTACATTTTTCTTTAAAGAGGTCTGATTTTTTTCCTGTATTTGGTTACAGTGGACATAGAGAGCCTGTTTATTTGAGCTGAGTCTAAGAACAGTTGTAAAACATTTCATCAATAAAGGTGTAAAATATATGACTATATGATGCAAATTCGAAACTGCAACTGTTCAGCTGCAACAGTAAAGGTCTTGTGATGAGGCAGGCACGAAAGAAAATCCTAACAAAGATGTTCTGTGGAGTTTTATCCAACTTTCCAACACTGGAACAGTAACTCCGGTTATTTATGCTTTCCTGACAGTTTTCTGGTATCTATGTGCGTTGGTAACACAAACACATATTCGTCCCTGTGAAAAAGTCCCATCTCTGCAAAAAACAATTATGCAGATTTCTAACATAACTCACAAATACTTTTAACAGAAAGAATTGAAGAAACGTTTTGCAAAAAAAAAAAAAAAAAGGTTATCTAGTGACTGTTATCGATGGGAATTTAATATCTCCCTTTAAAATTCCTTCCTAAGTTTTGAGTAAACAAGGTTCTCTCCCACCCCCCCCCCCCCTGTTATCACTAATTCTTGCCTGTGATAATGGCAAACAGTGGTAGAGCTTGCCAGAAAAAGCATAGGAGAAGCCACAAGATCTGATCAGTAAATCCAGTGGCTTAGTTTATAGGGAACAAATGTGTACACAGAACTTACTCCTGTGGGTTGGACTGTGCCACTAACATGGAAAACAAACACAGTAAAACGATTACAAACTTACTTTTGGTCACTTGACTCGTGTGCAAAGTGAGCAAGAGGAAAGCAAGCACGGGTGGTTCAGTGCTCGCAGAAATGAATTGCTCGCATATGCAACAGTTTCATCCAGACTTGTGCGACGTGACGGTATACAGTATATCATGTGACAATAGAAAAACACCTAACGTCACGTATCGAATAAACCGCGCTATCGTTTATTTCGTTGTGTTGCAAATCATGCTCCTTATCACTGCCAATGTCACTGTTACTATATCACTACAGCCAACACAATTTAGATTTTCAATTTTAGATTTTCCTGTGGGAAGGCTAGTGTCTAGCAATGATTTGCATGAAGCAAATAATGAATTAATTTATTTATTTTTAACTCGCAGTAAACAAGTTTTAAGGGCTTGCTGGGGCTGTCACTGTACTAAATCGGTTAACGGTCTCCAGACGTGGGCCTACCTGAAGTTCCAAGGTGTTGAGAAGGAACCCGGCCATGCTCTATGAAAAGATCAGTCCTGTAGCTATGATGGAAACCAGGTCAGAATGCAGCCACCAGTGCAAAGAAAACGAGTGGAGATGAGGATCTGGAGATTCACAGTATCGATTAAGGACAGGAGACAGTCTTCTTTGGCTTTGTGTAAATCTTCAGTAACCAAGTCAGTGTCAGTGCATCAGTATTCAGTACAGAAGCTTGTGTATAAACCTCCACACTGCCAGAAGGGAATTAGGAGCTGATAGTATTTCTGAATGATACACTGCAGTCAGACCTGAGTCTCGTTGTTCTTTATATTTAACTGCCTTTTTTTTTTTTTTTTTTTTTAAACTTAATACCTTCTTCTAGCTTCAGTTGGTCAATATCTCTTTGGCTTTATCTCGCCACTTCACTCACAGGCCTATTTCCTCCTTCCGCCTTTTTTTTTTTTTTAACTTCTTCACCTCTCTTAATATGCGCAGTGTGCGTTTGTGGTTACGGTGCTTTGTGCCTCCCATCGTATTTCATGGCCGCATTAAATCTCCGAAACCTTTCAAGTTAGTGTGTAATGAAATGACAGAGAGGCCGAGCTCTGACTCCAGTGCGGATAAACGGCTCCGGTTTGGAAGATGAGAAGAAATACCGACCAAGACGACTGCTGCAGAAGCCTGTTCAACAGGTGCACTTGGCAGGAGATGTATATTTAGTTAGAATGATTCACACCTTTCGTAAGAATGAAAAGCACAATGTTTGATATCTTCAGCGTAAAAATATTAGCCCAGTTGTTCCCAACACCGAGGGTTTGTATATAATGGAAAATAATTTGCACCCCAAAAATTAACTGGTAAGTTATTCTTGGTGTTTGCTGAAAACAACCAAGTGACTTGAAGGTTGGAAAGCACTTTTAGAAAATCTACGACCCAGTTTACAGTTGAAATGAAAATACGTCGTTGTTGATCAGGGCGCATTCAAGATGGCACACGTTCGACCCCATACTTTTTGTAGAGTAAACGCTAACGCTGATGTACGTGGTTGGAGTGCATGAAATAATGAAGGTATGTTTGAGCTTTAACGTCTTTAACATAACCATGCATTGGGACCTTTGACTTCTAGTGGGAAAAAAAAATACAATCTGAATACAAGTGGTCAGCTGGACATCTTGGAGACACATGATAGACGCAGGTGTAAATGGCAGAACCACACTAAGCTTAGGCTTTTCTTAATAAATACTGCAGTTGGATTTGACCCCATATGCCAGAGATCCATAACGAACTAACTATCGAGTTGTGAGACTTCCCGTGCTTGCAGCTTTGGTCTACAGCTAAACAGGTCAGAACAGATGTACAAAGTGGCAATTCAACCCCCTACATATTTCCCCTATTAGAGCATATCCTCACAGCTACTTTTACACTCGACTAGTCACTAATCAGGATGTAGCTGGCTTTCACAAACGACAGCTCTCCCGTTTCCTGTGCTTGGAGGTGTGCTGTATTTGTGGATGTATGAAATGAACAGGCTTTCGTTGCACTCCGCAGCACCCGAGTACACCGTCTCGGGTATTATTGTCTTGACAGTAGCTCTTAGGAGGCACTCTAGGTGTGGATATACTTCAGAGCAGCTGTATTATATAAGTACTGTGTGCAAAAAAAATTTTTTGTTGAAGTATTTTAAAACATAATACACAGCTGAGCTTATGTTAATATTTGGTTTTACCCTCTATTAGTTGAAACTAATAAGATTGTAGTAAAGATAAACGTTAGATTGTGTCAATAAATTGAAACTTTACAGCATGTCAGTAAAGTTAACATTGTATCAGTAAAGTTAAACTTTGAACTTTCACGTTACATCATTGCAGTTAAACTTTGCATTATGTTGTTCGTTAAAGTGAAATTTTCTTACATCAACTTAAAGTTAAACCTTTACATTGTATCATAGTAACTGTTGGCCTTCCGTTTGGTGTTTTTTTTTAATAACATTTTTTTTTCATATTTAACAATAAAGATGTAATGAAAATACGTCATGATGTGCACAACGTATGAAAATACGTCATGATGTGCACACAAATGATGTGCATCATCATCTGGCCCAGTCCTACAATATACTAAAGCAAAATGAGTGAATAATATATGAATAATTTCAGTGTATACCACTGGCAATGCCCTTGTCCTGTGCAGCATGCTTGAGACAATGGCTAAGTTACAACTAAACTAGTGTTTAGTCCAGTCTGTGAGTTAATCACAGTCAAATTAACTATCCATGGTTAATTTTCTCATGTGAGGTTGCTTCCGTTGGCTATGTTTATATAATGCTTAGGAATATTTCTATTAATAATATAAATGTCTGTTTATATATTTGTTGTTTTACTAGCTATGCATTCAAATACTTTGGGCTTTTAAATGGACAGATGACTATGAAAGTTTCACTTCCTTTGACATGAGACAGCTTCTTTGAGATACTCAATATGGACAGATGAATTGCAGGAAAAAAAAAAAAAAAGTCAAATCATTAATGCATGATAAAACCTGGATTGCAGCATGGATGAGAGTAATATATGGATTGTGTTGTGTCTCTTTCTTCAGGTGCTGGCACTGTTTGAGGAAGGCGAGGAGTCCACTACGGCTTTTGTGGAGCCTATAGTCATCCTGCTCATCCTGATCGCCAATGCAGTCATTGGAGTTTGGCAGGTGTGTGCGTGTGTGTGTGTATATGTGTGTGCACCTTTGCGAATGAATAACTGAGTGTTTGTTTGTGATGAACTCCAGCACAAAAGAAACTGACCTAATAAATAAGGTCTGTGCTTCTCTTCCGTAAGTCTAAATGTCAGTGCACAATGACGTTGCGCAACATTATGCAGCACAGAACACACTTTATATTTCACAAAGCACACATTTGGTTATGGAGGTGGACATGAGGACGAGCCTGCAGCCTGCTGCACCAGCAGAACGTAATTTTTATCATAAGGTCTGGGCCACACCAGCTCTGTCGCGCATGCATGACGGACACAGAATGTCTCGATTCTGTCTTCGGCACCAGTGTGAACAGGTTACAGCAGCCGACCTCAGATGCAGCCCGAGCGTCGCTGCAGTGGCACGTCATTTTGAGTCGTGGATTGGTGCCTATTTTTCATGTGAGATAAACGGTCTGCTGGAGGTCATAGTGCAGTATTGCATAACTGATTATATCTAGGCTATATGCCAAAAACATGAAACAAGATACAAATATTATTTTTTAACCATTTTAGTGGTTGAAACTTACAATTACAGTATATTATGTGAATAAGTTAAAAAGATTCTGACGAGCAGCAATGCTGGAGGTGTGGACAAACTCACTCATGCGAGCCGCTGCAGTTCAGTGACGTAGCCGACACACACGTGTGATGCCGCCGGTGTGACCAGTCGGTGTAAAGTCTTTTTCTCATAATGAAAAAAAAAATACTAATCTTTTGCGATGTACGCTATATTGCTACGTTGTGCTGGTGCAGTAGATTGCTGGACTTGGTGCATTGTTTTTGTGTGTCCTCCAAAAGTTCCACATTATCGGTTCTTCCACGTTATTCTGTGTATTTACAGTGCAGCTGATGAGTAATGCTGTGAGAGGTGTTGAGCTAAACGTAAATGTTACAGCGGAACCGCAAGATGTGTTGATGGTGAAGAGGCTGGGCTAAATATGTCTGTGTTTGTGTCTACGTGTGGTATGGTGGTGGTGTTTGCCGTCACAGGAGCGTAATGCGGAGAATGCCATTGAAGCTCTGAAAGAGTACGAGCCAGAGATGGGCAAAGTGTACCGCATGAACCGCAAGGCAGTGCAGAGAATCAAGGCTCGGGATATCGTGCCAGGAGACATCGTGGAGGTGGCAAGTAAGCATCGATTTACCGTCAATACATATTTATATTACAAACAAACAAATAAAAAAAATGAGGTATGTTGTATTATTATATTGGTTGTTTTTTTAATGTTTCCTACCCAGTTTAAAAAAAAAATTGGAATTACATTTTAATTGGCATTATTCATTAACATAACCACTTGATAATGGTAAGTAGTGCTTCCCACAACTGTAACAAAATTAGAAAATCACAAACCCCCTGGCTATACATCACGTACCCCTGCGGGCCCCCAGACCCTACTTTAACCCCGCTTTAGGAACCAAGAACTGAGATGAGCTAGCTTTTTTTGACCTCAGGATTCTGTGGGTTTGTGGACTCGTTATGCAGGTGAGCCCTAAACTGAGTTTGATTTGACGGAGGTGGATCTTACAGGTTGGAAACATTATGGGATCATTTGGGAACAATGCTGGTTTCAACAAGGAAATACATCATGTGGTGAAAAAAAAAGCGCAGAAGGGTTTTCTTTTGTTTAACCTAACCTAACTCGGTATGGATAGATTTAGGCGTAGCATTTCATATAACTAGGTGTGTTGATTTATTATTTCAGTGGAAGGTGTATGTGTATGTGTGTGTATCCAGCTGCACCCTCCTGTTTTCCCATATGGTCACTTCCTAATAATCACCACACTGGTACCACCTACCACCTGGATGCCACAAGCTGTGTGCCACCCAGGCTCCAGAAAAGCCCCTGTTCTCTCTCTCTCTCTTTCTCTCTCTCTCTCTCTCTCTCTCTCTCTCTCTCTCTCTCTCTCTCTCTCTCTCTCTGTGTCTCACTCTTTCTCTCTGTCTCTCTTTCACTCTTTCTCTCTCTCTCTCTCTCTCTCTCTCTCTCTCTCTGTGTGTGTCTCTCTCTCTGTGTGTGTGTGTCTCTCTCTGTGTGTCTCACTCTTTCTCTCTGTCTCTCTTTCACTCTTTCTCTGTCTCTCTCTCTCT
>JAOVYU010000036.1:7393850-7407126 GCA_025674565.1 Synodontis membranacea | reverse complement strand
ATATAATTTTTTTTAAATAAATATTAAAACTGCACTTTATTTGGGAAAAAAAAGACTCCTTTGCTTAAGGAGTCTTAAGATTAGGGATAGATTTAGTTGTAGCATAATATTAATTGGCTGCATTAATATTCATGTTAATGGAAAGTCCACACGAATAGTACGTGTGTGTGTGTGTGTGTGTGTGTGTGTTTTTGAAGGGGGGGGGGGTGTTGTATGGGAGCTGTCAGACATGAAGGTGTTGTCAGCCCTGTCAGCTTAAATGCCTCTGTCTCTTTATCAAACCCTAACATAATCTTGTTGCTAGGCAATATACAAATAAACAGTCACTAATCCATCACAAAAGCAAAAGTGAAGAATACCACATTTTGCATCCCAGGGAGTACAAAAACAGAGAATTCGAATGAAAAAATAGATGTGGAAAAGAAAGAAGGAGTTGTGGGATTTTCAAAAGGCGGCGCATACAATTTGGTTGCTAAAACAAAAAAGGGGAATCAGATGGCAAAACAAATGGCAACTGGGTAGGAAAAAAAATTCAAGCCACACATACTCATGTATGTTTGTCTGATTTGTCTGCTGCCCACCTTCTGCGTTCCTGCTCGGGATCATTTGCAGGCATTCGCCACTTTTAACGGAACCTCTGGCACGCGTGGCTCTCTGGCTAAGCAGGGGGTACTGGAAACTGCCACGGCTATTTTTGAACAGCGCAAGTTAGCAAACACATAAATCAATTTGCACGTTAGTTTCCAGCAGGCCCTTGCGTTGGGGTAACAGTGGAAGTCCAGAGTGGAACTTTCCCCTGGCTCTTTCACACACGGAAAACTTGTCCATTACAGGCCCCAAGGAGCCGCTGGGGGATTTCTGTTGGTCCAACAGACATGGAAAGCTGGGAGAAGTGCTTTCTTTCATTTTCACTCCATTGGAACAGTTGTTTGGTCGCTTTATTACTGTTTCAGAGTTTCTCTCCATCAGGTTTGATGAATTTGTGTATGTACTGTATAGAGGAATACTGTCTTACAAGTCAGATCATTCCAGAATCTCTGTACAACAGGGAACGTTCGCCTGACTGCCAGGTCCGTTTTGTCACTATGCGTGGGCAAGAGCAACCTAATTTCACACAGAGGGGCCATTTGACTGACATTGCAGATAACCAGCCATACATCTTTGCAAGTGAAGCAAAGTAACTTAACAGTGTTCTGTGTGAGCTTTTTTCATTCCAATTAATAAATCTTGCTCTAAGAAGCTCACTGTGTTACAGCATTCAAAGTCTGTTTCCTCATAGTACGTCAGTGTGTTTACACACAAGTTTGAAGAGTTATTCAGATGGCAACCTTTGAGTTTTAAGGTTGTCGTCACCCCATCACCCGATGCTTTATGAATTGTGGGTGCAGCGCTTAAGGCTAAGACTAGGGTGAATAAGACCAGACTGAATGAGGCCTTCAGATCACTTCCGAATCTTACATACAGTCGAGTCACAAATATTTGAACAGTGACACATTTTTTTTTTTTTTTTTTTTGTAATTTTACCTCTGTACACCACCACAATAAATTTTAAAAGAAGAAATCAAGAAGTGTAGAAGTTCAGCTTAAATGTAATAGATTTAAAAAAAAAAAAAAAAAAAAAATGCATTAACCATTTAATAATTATGGCCATTTGTTCTGGTCCCTCCATTTTCATGGGCTTAAAAATAATTGACCAAGCTAATCAGTAAAAAAAAAATATGGATTATTAGGACTTGGATGCAGATCCTTTGCAATGAAGGACTGCCTGAAGTCTGGAGCCCGTGGACATGAAATACTTTGAGATTACTTCATTTTTATTCCACGGTGGTGGTGATGGTGGTGATGGTGTACCAGAGGCAAAAATAAGAACATTGTGTCCAAATATTTATGGACCTGGCTATGTAGAGATGAGCGCTTTCACAGAATGGTGTGATAAACATCTAGTGAAAGTGCAGTTAGGCTAAATTGGTTTGAGCTGGCAGGAAGGCAGCTGCAACTCAAATAACAGAAAAGCATCTTGGAATGCCGAACACTTCACATCTGGAAGCGGATGATCTTCAACAGCAGAAGACTATAGATTCCACTCCTCTAAACCAAGAACAGGAATCTGAAGCTGTATTGAGCACCAAAGCTGGACGGTTGACGATTGGGAAAGACATTCTTTATAATATGTGTGCTTTACCTTCTTCTGGATCTTGTTTCCATCTTTTGCAAGAAGTCTTGCACATGTTTCTGCCTCTGCGTTTGACATCTTGGCTTCACAGTAAACTTTTGCATCTAGTAGTATAATGGCTGTGTTTACTTGGCTCACTCTGTATTATTCTAACCCAAAGCAAAAGTCATCCAACTGGAGCTGGCTGCATTAGCATTTAAATAGGCTCTGAAGCCATACGTGGTGGCCGGCAGGCTGGTGGGAGGAAGGCCAGGGGCGGTCGAAAATGAGAATGTGGCAAGGTAGCATAACGTGAGATGAACGAGGATGAAATCATTCAAGGTATGGACTAGGCCCGAGTTCTCACCCGTTCTGCTCACTACACCCACCTAGACCAGCCTCCGACTGCATCCTGGACATGTTGTAGGAGGAGTGATGGACGTATGTGGGTGAGGACAGAGAAACGGAGTAGGGTGAACAGGTACCATTTGAAGAGACGGGGTGGTTTGTGTAACAGTGGCATTACACAAGACATTGACATGGAGCATTAGAAGTAGGAGTGAGATGTATCGAGTGGGAGAGGAGGTCACGTCAGGCCTGTTGAGCTGCGTCTCGGCGAAGAGCTGGCATTCAAGTCAATTATTTCATCCAAGCATTTTAACTCTCGCTTTGCTATCACTTCAAGAGCAATCAAGTCTTCAATCCTTCACCGAGCACACGGAATACCACCCATTCTGGCACAAGTCCCGAGTTTTCCTGGAATTCCAGCTTTCTCAATCCATCAATCCTCAATCCATCACCTTCACAATCTTTTTTTTGCCAAAAATTTCCGAGCGGAAATAAAAAAGGCCACCCAGGACTGCCCCTTGGCATGTCTCAGTCCAGGTGTTGAAACATCTGTAAGATGCAGTGCGTACTATTTGTAACGAAGCATCTGTAACATCGTTAGGCCTGACCCTGACGTCAACACAAGATCGGAAGACCCTTAATGAGCACACATTTGACACGCCTAGTCACAAGGCTACGCATCATTAAGCTGTTTCCAAATATATCAGAGAAAATGCTTTCAGCAAGCTGACTGTCAGCCTTATAAAGGAAGGCTTTCACGAGGTTAATTTGCTGCTTACGGATTCTGAGATACTTTCAGCATGAGGGAATAAAAGTAGAAAACTTGTTACCGGAAGGCTGCCGAAGCAGGATGTGAGATAAGAGGGCTTATCTATTTTCAAGATATAATTATACATAAAGAGAACCTAGCCCTAGTCAAGACTTGCACTTGGAGACACTTTGTCGATGTACGTAGGCCAGGGAGGTTGGTGATAGTTTTTAAAGCTGATGTAAAACATTTTGATTTTGTTAATGGTCTGATTGGCAAAAAAAAAAAAAAAAAAAAAAAAGACGTAAATAAAGACATCAACCATATTTGTTCACAGACAGCGATGTTGATTACCTTTATCGCTTGTTTTTCTCACTTGAAAATTGGAGCCACTGTTCCCCGCCTCTTGATGTAGCACTCAGTCATAGTATTGATCCTATGAAGTGTGTGAGTCTGTATCAGCTTGAAATCCAACAGCCAGGGCCTTCTCCTTGTTAGTTACATGTCTGGAGTGTTGTTTTGTCTCCGGTCTCTCTTTGCCGTTACCGAGTCTGTTCCCAGAGAGCGTTAGTACTGCTTATATCTAACGTTTGCTCATAAAAACAATTGTTCTTGCTGGCAATTATTTCTCTACCACAGTGCTGTTCATTTGGTTTATCAGGTGTTTGTTTAACAGCAGCTCTGACAGTAGTTCTTGCCATAATCCAAATCACAGGTTAATACTTACCTATACAAATAACCTGGAAGATATGTAAAACAAAAAACAATGGGGTAAGCCTTGGTCTCAGCAAAAGTGTATTAGGTTTAGGCTGCTTGTGTTTGGACGGGTGGGGGGGGGGGGCGGTACCTGATTCACCTTTAACCAATACTATAAAAGGTTAAAATTCCAACTTCAAATTGCTGTGGTGTATGAGGCGTAAAACACTTTGATTTGAGCTGTTATAGAAAGCTGTTATAGCTAAGATTGGTAAGTTGCATCACACCACATCAACGTAACTGGAGTGTTGTTATTTTCCAATAACAGCACCATGATGTCTTTTCATATGAACGATTAAACAGCTCTGACATTTTTTTCCCCCTCGTGAACAGAATAGTAAAATATTGTTTTATTTTTCAGTTGGAGACAAGGTGCCTGCCGATATCCGAATCATCTCTATAAAATCCACTACTCTCCGAGTTGACCAGTCCATCCTCACAGGTACTGTGCTAGAAAAAGGATAATGCTGCTTCTTGTAGACGAACTGGACTGTATGTTTTTTTGTTTTTGTTTTTTTTTGGATTGATTTTGTTTTAAGTCTACAGAGGACGCGCAACAACGTTCAGTGCTTAAGTGCGTGTTGGTGTGTGTCTGTGTGTGTTTTTTAACAGGGGAGTCGGTGTCCGTCATCAAACACACTGACCCAGTACCTGATCCGCGAGCAGTTAATCAAGATAAGAAGAACATGTTGTTTTCTGTAAGTGCTTCCTTCCTGCCGCATGTGCATGTTTGCGTTTGTACATTTCTGTGTTTGTGTGTGCACAAAAAAAAATAATCATGCATGAATGTTCTAGCTCTAGTCCTGCTTTCCTATTTAATCGACCTATTTCCTAATTTTCCTGCCGTTGCTATTTATAATCATTTGAATAAAAAAAAAAAAAAAAAAAGTCAGCATGTTTTTTCTCCTGCATGCAGTTTTCACTTTTAAGTTTTTTTTTCCCCTTAAGACTCCCATGTCTTCATAGTACAGCCGTATGTCATAATAGACGCTCTCTTTCCATCTTTCCCCTCTTTTTTTTCCATCTCATTTCTGTTTTCAAAGAAAAAAAAAAAAAGAAAAGCATTAGGATGTCACATAAATGCAAGTCTTAAGTGTTCCTCCTTGCTCCTGCTATGATGGTCTTGTCACAGGCTTGACCCAGGAACACATTTTTCCATTCTCAGTTCACTTCCATTCTGTTTGGATTATTTATAGTCAAGGGCACACCTTTGAAGCGCTTTAATCACTTGAAGCCACAGAATCACTTTGAGTTCGCCTCTGTTTAGTTTAGCAAATTGCACTTGTGGTATGTGCTTTTTAGAGTAGGGTTTTATGCATTTTTCCAACACATCATCCCTTTAATAAATGTGGCCCACTGGGGAAAAAAATGTCTAACGACATTACGGCCAGTGAAGTTTCCAAGCTGCGTTTAGTGAAATAAGTGTACGAAATGTTTGAAATGGATGCCATTTCGCTACCAACCTATAAAGACAGCTGGGAGAGAGTGTGGTTGAAAAAAGCTATTTTTATGTTTTTGGGCTCCGAGTGTGCGTGGATCTGTAGAATGGAAAAACGAATGGGTTCTGATTCCGTATGTGCATTTCCGTACATCCTTCCCTTTCAGGGCACTAACATCGCTTCAGGCCGAGCCATCGGCGTAGTGGTCAGCACCGGCGTCTCCACCGAGATCGGCAAGATCCGTAACCAGATGGCGAGCACGGAGCAAGAGAAGACGCCGCTGCAGCAGAAGCTGGACGAGTTCGGCCAGCAGCTCTCCAAAGTCATCTCGCTCATCTGCATCGCAGTTTGGCTCATCAACATCGGCCACTTTAGCGACCCTGTGCACGGCGGCTCCTGGTTGCGCGGAGCCATTTACTACTTCAAGATCGCCGTGGCCCTGGCCGTGGCTGCCATCCCTGAGGGGCTTCCCGCCGTCATCACCACCTGCCTGGCTCTGGGAACACGCCGCATGGCCAAGAAGAACGCCATCGTGCGCTCACTGCCCTCTGTGGAGACACTGGGCTGCACCTCGGTCATCTGCTCTGACAAGACAGGAACCCTTACGACCAATCAGATGTCCGTGTGTAGGGTGAGTTAAGACTTCTTGTTAAGGTTAAAGGTGGAACCAGCACAGAGCCAGTAGCGTGCGTTCAAGGGAACTGTTCGGCTCAGGAAGCAATGTAGCTTGAGCTAAACGGTGACAAAACCAAAACCAGACTAAACTACATGAATGTGCATGCCTAGCGAAAGACAGAATACACTTTAGAGCCACATATCATTCTGAAAACAGCACTACAGGTCGTGAACTGTGAAAATTGTTTTTAATCGGTAGCTCTACTTTTATACTCGGTTCTTTCTTGCTGTCCTTGCCTAATTTCACCTTCATACAGTCCGTGCTGGCCAAGCCGATGTATTTGTTTGTTTGACATTCCACCTCGAAGACCTCTCCCCTGCTCTCAGTTGTGGTTCTATCAGCACTCTTGTTATTTTTGGAGCATAGACAGGTTGCTCGTACAGGCCTGGCAACTCCCAACCTGGCTGCATGGGCTTTGACGCCTTGCCAGCATCGGTGAGATGCTGTGTGTACACCTGGATGATGCAACACTAACAGCGTGCACACTTATCTTCGGGACTGTATTTATAAAGGAAAATCATATATAAATCACACACACACATATATATAAATGGACAGAACTAGTTCTGCAGCAAAGTCAAATCCAGTAAAAAAAAAAAAAAAAAAAAAAAAAAAGTTGGTAAAGAATGATTTGTTATGGTGTTATGATCTTTGTTGTGTGTCCAGTCATCCTGCTGACGTTTAAAATTCACGCTTCGGGATAAATGAGTCTCCTCTGATGCATTGTGCTTATAATATCCGATTTAGTTTTTTATTTTTTATTAACAGCCCACTTTGAGCCAGATGATAATTGGGTAATTAAGCACACGCAGACGGTTACCCCAGTATCTCTCACTTTTTTCTTCATACAGCGGGCTAGAGGAGAAGCGATCTGTCTTTAGATCGAAGCTGGAAGAAGGATCGCATTATGTGCAATTTGCAAACACTAAACCTCCCCATCTGACTCATCCAGTAACCTCGGATCAATAGAGCTTCCAGTCTAGTGAGCATGCCTGCATAAAGTATAGATCGTGCATGTTAAGGAAATGAAATGTAGTGTTTCGCTCTGGCACTGGCAAGTTAGTTCATATGAGCAGTTCTGAATGAAAAAAGGTTGTACTGTAACGCTACCCCTCAGTAGTGAAAATGTGATTAAATAAATAGTTCATAGCTATTAACCAATCAGATTCTTTTCTGATCCGGAATGCACGTAACTTTTCCAGTCCTCAGATTGTGTTCTTTGGTTCACTCAATGAACCCCAAAGCACACTTCCAGTTTGTTCCAGCTTCTCCTGATCCTTCATAAACACACTGTTTCGTTCTTGGTTTTTATCTGAGAGGAAAAGTTCTGAGAATGAAGGCCTTGTTTTCTTTCCTTCACCCCTCCTATTCCCTCATTTATCAGGCCTCCACATACACCCTCATGTCACTCCCAACTTATGTGACCTTTATGATTTCAATCGGAAAACTGCGATTGAATTTTTTTTTTTTTTTTTTAATCACTTTGTTCCTTGTCACTGTTTCCAGCTGGATGAATGCTCACTTTAGAGTAGCCTTTCCAGCTTGCTGCCTTTCTTTATGTGCTGTTTTGGAAAAAAGGTGTGTGTGTGTGTGTGAGATGCAGGTGTGTTCATGCATTGTGCTTATTCATGCATGAGGGAATGCCGTCTGCTTGTCGTAAAGTCCTGAGGCGGGTTTGCGTGCGTGTGTGTGTGTGTGTGTGTGTGTGTGTGTGTGTGCGCCACAGGCCTTGCTGTCTGTTTATAAGCAGGGAGTTCCCAGTGTGCTAAAGTTGTTTAATCTGTGAACCTTCCGTCAAGTGTCCTGCCCCACAGCTGTAAATATTTACTCACCTCGGCCTCACTGTGATACGGGGACAGCTTGGCTCTCAAACACTGCCCAGCCTCGTGATCGCATTACTGCAGTCCCCACACACACACACACACACACACACACACACACACACACAGCCTTTCAGCACATGTAGTACAAACAACACTCCATGTGTATGTGTGTTCTGAAAATAAAACATACAGAAAAAGTGCTTCAGCACCGTATACAGTAACTGTGTACCTACAGATCAGTGCAAAAGTAAGTGCGTACACTTACAGTATTACAAAATTCCGACGACAACTGCTCGATTGGGTCCCTCTGACATTTCCTATGTGGATATTTCAGATAAATAACTTTAATAAACATGAATAACCCATAGCGCTTTGCCTGTCCCGGTCTACTATAACTCACTTTACTTTATTAAATGTAATTAAAATAGCTCAAGTTGATTCGAATGATTTTTTTTTTTTTTCATGATGTATATTTCCCATGAGTCATCCATTGTGGGTAATGAAACTGTAATATTTTAGTCTCTTTCACCCAACCCTGTTACCTGAACACAAGTCACCCCTGTGGACTATGCGGAGCATTGCACAAGTCATCTGTTCGGCAGAAAGTTCCTCCATCCCCATTAAGGAAGAAAATTACTTTCTGTCATTCCGTTTTCTTCACTTATTTTCAGCGAGCTTGACTTCGAGGTCACTCTGAACGTACAACCCCGTGACCCGAATGATGGATTGAAAGTAGAATACTCATTTTAAGAAATCCTTAATGCTAATAAACCACATAATTTGTTGTTGTATAATGACAGTTTCAACGATAAACCCTCAACCCTGGTAGTTTCAAGCCCTGTTGTGGCCATTATCAGCGTTATAAGACATCTTGTAAAATGGACTTATCCCCTTTTCCACCCCTGTCATGGAATCACTTTAACAGCAAAAAGATATTTAGGTTTTATGCTCAGCTTTACAAGGAACCAAAATGGTCGATATGCTCATCTTATACAGATAAGTTGTATACTAGATACTAGGCATTTTCATTTTTTCAGCCCATTAACCAACCATGGCCATGTGGGATGCCAGTGTTTGCACTCTACTGTATGTTCGGTGTGCATGAGTATAGTTTTATTTTGAAATAATTATCTAATCTTGAAATTACAAAGATGCTTTTTTTTTTTTTAGTCACATGACTAAAAAGAGACATATCCTCTGTGCAGTCATAACTGCTGTATCATTTGTATCACGATTATAGAATTAGTCACACTGATAGTTTCCAGGAAGCTGGCGTTAGTATTGCGGGTGAGGATGGTAGTTTGCCTATCTTGCTTCGTCTCTCGTCCTGCTCTCGCCTCTTCCTCGGCTGTCGTACACGTGTGTTATCTCGAAAGGTAAATGCGTTTTGCATAAAGTCAGTGGTTTATACCACAGTGCTGTTGAATTCTCATTTCTGATTGGTAGAGCAGCAGCTCTGACAGAACTGCCGGCTGTAAATGAAGTCACGGGTTTGTATTAATGCACTCATTCTGACGCGTTATCATTTGTTGAGCAGCGCTACATACGTAGGGTATCAGTATGGAGAACGATCCACATAATCCAAGGCTCTAATAAACATTGATATTAACCAAAGTAGATAAGTAGATATTGTGAAGTTGTCTGTAAGTGGAGGTTTATTTAACAGTCATGGAAGGGAGTCTCCAGCGTCACTGCTGTGCAATAGTCAGGACGGACTTTTATACTTGGCAGATGTCTTTGCACACATATCTTGTGCACGTCTGAAGGATTAAAAGCAGCATCCATTAGCTCTCATGTCTGAGCCAAGACATCTCTTTCCACCATCCAAACTGGAAAAAGTTAAGTGATTTCATGCACAGTAGTGCGCTTTTAAAAAAAAAAAAAAAAACATTTTACGCCAGTGGTCGCCAAGCACCTGACCATCTAATCGTTCTCTTAAGTAGTTCTTGGTGAACCACAAGAGGTGTTAGATTTTGGTTGGAGATGAAACCTGCAGGAAGGTTGATGTCCTAGAACAGGGATCTTGACCACTGTATATATTTCACAGACATGTACAGTATGTGTACTTACGTTTTTCCACCATGGGTAAGTCTTCAGGATAGAGGAGTTTGTACTTTCTTGGTTTCATGGCAAGCTGCTTTTTTTTTTTTTTCATTGTTATTATCTTATTGAAAAAAATAGAGGCTGGCCAGAAAGAGACCACATATTCTCACAGCCTGTGTTCCTCTACTTCATCATGAGGCACCCTTCAGTACAGGGTAAATCTCCGTTTCATGTCTGTTGCATCCTTTGCCCTCGATCTCTTTCCTCCTCAACCTGACCTCGGTGGTCCCTCACTTTCCTCTACCTATTTTTGTACGTCTTTCCCTTTGTCTTGCGGTCCTGCTGGGAGCCGTGCCACTTTGCTGATGTCAAATTGCCTATATCAGGAAAGCCAGAGGGTGAAAAAGGATGTTTGAGGCGATGTGTGTGATTGTATTTGTCTCCGTAACGACATCTATTTACCTTGCGCCCTGTGTGCCTAGGTGTATGTGTGTTTGCGCGCGTGTGTGTGTTTAAGTACCATTTTTGTACTCAGTGTCTATATGAGGTGACAGTTGTTTTTAAAAGGAGCAGCTTGTGACTTTTAGACCCTCAGCTCTCTTTGAGGTGAAATGCAATTGTGGATAAAAACATCTACAAGTGGATTAGCTGAGAAATTGGGGTTTCGGAGCTTTTTATACGTTTTTATATAAAAGAAAATATTCTTAATCAGTAAGATTTTATGGCTTGTCACTTTTGGGTAAATGATTCACATTTTTCTGATTGTAACTTTGTACCACTTTTGTGCTCGTCCTGATGAATGTTCTCTAGATTGTACAGTATATGTCCCATGCTTAGGGGCGGGTCTTGCTCTACAGTAGCAGCTCTTGGCTTTATGCCTTACTGCACGATAATTTATTTATTTATTTATTTTTAGTTTTTCCCTTCAATCTTCTTCCTAATTTAGTCATGGCCAGTCTCCAGTATTGTGACCAACCTAGACTATATATCATGATAAATATTGTATACCGTACAAATGCCTCCAAGAAACACACAATGACCATATTGTCATATCACCCACCCCTAATTTCCTTTTAGATAAACGATCTGTTTGTTCGTTGTGAAGAGGGTGGAGGTTATGCGACAGGCGCTTGTGATGATGTGACGGCATTTGTCAGGTTTGAGGTTGTCCAGTGCCAGAACACACCATCGGGACGTTTCAGTAAGAGTGTGTAATACCATCTTATCTACCATTCAGACATATCAGATGCCTCCTAACCGTCCGTGTCACTGATGGTCGACCCCAGGTCAAAATGCAGCATAACTCCAAAAAGACCCAAGGTTCCGGTTGAAGTGGCCAGGTGTGGGTGAAGGCGGAGGACAGTTGAAAAAAGGCTCTCGTTAATCTCCGAGTTGTTCCATATTTAGCTAGTTTGCAAAGCTGCTGTGTAGTTTGTTTTCGTTTGACGTGGATGCGGCCTACCTCGAGGGATATTTGCTTAAAGAAGACTTGAAAACCGAACCACTGTGAGACGCTGTTTAAAAAGCTATTTCATGTGGTCTCTAATAGTGGCCTATGTGCATGATTCATCTCCCTCGCACCTCACAGCCTCTGCTCTTTCCTTTTTTACTCCATTAACTTCCATCATTACATCTCAGTAAGGAATACGGAGGGATCTGACCCGTAGTCGTTCTCCCTGTCTCTCACGCGCTCGCACTCACGCACTCACACACTCACGCACTCACACACAGAGTTTCATCAGGCCCCTATCTGTCAGCTAATCATTACACATCACCACACGCTGCCCAACACACACAGGCACCAGCACAGGTTACTGCAACAAGCCACAGATCACTCGAGGCACGAGGTGGCACAAATAAGGCTGTGTGCATGATTTCTATAAAATGGAGAAATCGATACATGAACATCAGCATGATGAATATCAGACCGAAGTGACCGTGACGCTCCTCTGCTTTGAGGCTGTTTGTGAATCGAGAGCACATTTAACTCCAGTGTAAATCTTCTTTCTCTCTAAATGGAGTTAATAATCATTTCATTTAATGGGATAGTGTGCCAAAAAAGTTAAATTAACACATTTGTTTTCCTATTCATATCATCAGCCAAGATATATATTTGGTGCCTTGGAGCTGTAATATTATTGATCTCACGCAGAGGCTTTGTTCAGAAAATACGGTAAATATAATCTAATCTTTCGTTTAATCTTTAAATAAACAGTTTTGTACAGTGCAGGGGGTTTGAGTGTGTACTTACAGATTACCATGAAGTCACCGAGGTGACAGTCTATTTATTTATTTAATTATTTTTACATAAGGCATTGCCGCTAATGAAAACTTGGTAGTAAATGAGGTAAGGAGTTATTATTCTGAAACAAATTAAGTACAGTGTAGACACAAATTGTGTAACTTGAGCCGCCGGCAACAATCAGCCAAAATTTTTCAATTAGTGCTGTGTGTGTATGTGTGTTTTTAGATTTTGATGGGGACCAAATGTCTCCAAGGATAAGACTATGTGACAGATTTGACCTTGTGGAGACATTCGTCTGGTCCTCACGGGAGAAACCTGCGCCGACTCGTGCTGTTTTTTTATTGAAATAACTAAAGCCAAAGGTTTCCTTTTGGTTACTGAAATTAATGCTAACCATAAACAAAAAAAGTGCATTTTGACAAGTGTGTATGTGTTAGTGTGTGTGGAAGCAGGACACCCGGGCACCAAGGGACAGAAAGTTTTGCGCCGATTGCGCCGTTAAGTGTTTCATCAGGGAATGTTAATTGAGTGAAGAGAAACTACAGAGCAGTGTGATTCTCCCTCTCTTTCTCTCTCTGTAGAGGCGTGTGGTTGTGTATATTGTTGTGTGTATTGGTGTGATAGTGTCTGTGTTTGTTTCTGAAAGACTTTAAAATCACCGTGTGTTGCAGTCCTCAGCTCTGCAATGCCAGCATCTTTAAAACGATTTTGCAGGTTTCGTTAAAAAAAAAAAAAAAAAGGAAGAAACTGTGTTCTTATCTCTCCATCTGGGTGATGAAGCATGAAAATTCAAATCTTTGCACCAGATGAGCTTCAGTGAGTCCATTGTTTTCATCCATCTGGCTCAGTATCAGTGCTGTAGTCCATCATAGACCCCCATTAACCCAAACATGAGCACTGTAGCGACGGCCACTTTTACCACGAAACAACATTGGTGGAGGTGTTGCTGATAGAGCGAAACCTGGTGTGTACTTCTGACTCCATGTTTGTTTTTCACAAAAAGTATATGCATAAAACTGTCCCACCTTATATTATTAACTCCCAAA
>JAOVYU010000036.1:7376467-7391261 GCA_025674565.1 Synodontis membranacea | reverse complement strand
ACACACACACACACACACACACACACACACACTCTCAGAACACCTGCTAATAATAACTTGACCCAGTTATGTTAATAAGGCCTCGTTTCTGCTTATATAATGTATATTTAAATGATACATTTATAATTTATAAGATTGTAATACGCAGTATTGTTTTTTCTTGCCTGTGAATTTTCATTTTAGAAAAATAACGATAAACTATTGAACTGTCCAGATTGACTACCTAAAAAAAAAAAAACCCAGCAAAATGAGCATTTCCACCAATTCAGGTTTAAGTCATGTAGGGCAGCATGAAATATTATTAGCTGCACAGTCGGGAACTGCTTGCTGGCATCGGCAATTGCGGAACCTCAGTTGGATCATGGATTTTTATTTGATCCTGCAGTAAAGAAAAAAAGTAAAGTAAAGAATTTTCAGCATCATCGTTTTACAAATGGTTGTCTAATGTCCGAATGACCGACATTTTCTCTGTTAATGCTGCTCAAGGTGTTTAAACCCAGGGCGAGGGGGGTGGGGCAATTAGGCAATGTCAGAAAATATCAATGAAATATTCAGTAGTCCAAAATTATTCAATGTCTCATCTCATCTCATATTTTATTGGGAAGATAATGGTTTTATTTTTTGTTTTTATTAATGATGTTTTGGCATTAGATTGTGAAGCTCCTACTCAAAATGCAGTGCAATATTGTTCAAGTACAATTATATTGTTCAGTTGCACAAGCCTAGTACCGTCCATACTTATCTTTTTCTCAAGACCAATTTATCAATAAGCACTTTTGCTTGAGCCTTTAACACTGTATTTCTGTCTCCGTGCCTCCTAGGCTGAAGGCTGATAAAGCTGTGACGTGTGGAGACTATGATGGCCTCATCGAACTGGCCACAATCTGCTCCATGTGTAACGACTCTTCTCTGGACTACAATGAGGTCAGTTCTGTGTGTGCCTGACAGTCAGGAAGAAATATCTGTCTATTTTAATTTCATCAATAAAAAAAGAAGAATAACTTTGCCATGCTACTTGTGATGGGGAAAAAAAAAGCTACTGCATTACAAAGCAAAGTGACTCCATCCCACATAGTGAAGGCGCTAATATCTATGAACTTCGCCCACTCATAAACACCCACTCGCCGCATCCGCTGGACCCTGATCACCGTGCCGTACACTTGTTTCGCCTGTTTGGCTTCTCACCTTCCTGTTGTCATCGTGGCATCAACGTGACCATGTTATGCAACAGTGTGTCTGTTCTGTTTTTGAGAACTATGGACAATGCACTTATGGGGAGAGAGAGCGAGAGAGAGAGAGCTAGGAGACTTTTAACAGCATGTAGTCAGCGCTTTATATTCTAGCTAGATTCCAACAACATTAACAGGGGTGCCACTGCTGCCAACAAATCTAGTCCTACTTGGTACTAATTTGCATGCCTTAAAAAACCCTTCAAGCAGGATGGACGATAATGAAGAAAAAAAACTAGTCTAGACATTTGACCTTGCCGTGACCTTGACCTTGTTTGGATCAATTCCAAAATGATAATTCTGTATAAATCCTACAAGCATTAATTGCCTAATCTCAAACGGACACTTGGACAGTTGCTCATAAAGTGGCAGCTAATGTAAAACTAGAGACAATCTATAGAAGACATAGCTGGGATTTTAATCCACTGAAGGTCTGTGACCGCTGTAACCTGTGCATTGGTGCAAATGTATAAGTTGTACTAGGATCGTTTTATCTGCATTGCACCATTCTGATATTTATTATATGGCAAAAGTCTCTGGGCCACATCCCCCTACGCATCAGTGGAACGTCTTGTCCTTGGTCTGAAGGCTGTTTGAAATAATTTTCACCATGCTGGCAGTTATAACGCACCCTGCTTCCATTTCCACTAAACCTTTGCGAATTAGAGAGCGATTTCATCACAGCCAGTTCCCTTTCACAAATCTGACTCAGAAACAGCCCTAAATCCTCAACCACTGAGAACCCTCAAAAGATTACATCATCTTCCAGTTCTCTCAGCCCGATTTTCCCATCCTCGAGTTTCGTTTCCATCCAGGATATCTGAGGACATCTGCTTTCTCATCTAGAGGAAGAGAGGTCCCCCCCCCTGCTTTCTGTGGAAACTTGGCTTGGCTTTCTCACTGGCATCCCTGGGGCCTGGTGTGTGCATGTCAATGCATGTATGTCTATGTTCATACACACCTAACCATGTCCGTTCACTGTGTCCCCTACAGTCGAAAGGAGTCTACGAGAAGGTGGGCGAAGCCACAGAAACGGCGCTCACCACCCTGGTCGAGAAGATGAACGTCTTCAAGACCGACGTGTCCAACATCAGCAAAGTGGAGAGGGCAGGCGCCTGCAACGGGGTAAGAGCAAAGAGACTTAAGCTGCACATAAGATAACTCCTTTAATTAAGGTAGAATTTTAAAATCATGATATGGCCCCTGGTGTTTATCGTGAGTTTTAAGAAAACTGTGGGTGTTTTTGTTCCCACATTTTTGTTTCTCTCTTGAGTATTCCGTATCTCCAGGTCATAATGAAAAGAAATGAGTCATAAACTTCTCCAGCATTTTTGATTATTTCTTCATGGTTAAGGATTAATCATAATAGGAGTCCCTCCAGAGCAAACAAATATTTTGGGGACTAAAATAAAAATTCTAGTAAAATTCTAGATCATTTTTCTTTTAAAGTTTTATGCTTTTATCTGTCAGTCCAAATATCCCAAACACACTGCATTTCGGCGGCTCTACACCAACATCCTTTGGTTCAGTTTGTGACTCATGGGCTGCTCAAATCTACAGAAAAATAATCTGTTGGGTTTTTTTCCCCCTTCCTAGTTTGATTCAGAGTTGAATCGCTTTCTCTGTGCAATTCGAACCGTGATTCGCTTCCAGTTGAGCCGATTCAGAGTTGAATCACCTTTGCATGACAATCGAACCCTGGTTCCGCGCCAGTTGAGTCGATTTAGAGTTGAATCACTGTAGTCGAACTGTTAATCACTCCCATTTGAGTCTATTCAGTGTTGACTTGCTTTTTCACTGGGATTGAACCACAGTTGCTTTGATGCAAAGATTAAGCACTGCAGTCGAATCATGATTAACTTTGAGCTGATTCAGAGCTGAATGAGTTTCTCACCGAGATTCAACCTCGATTAATCTCCAGTTGGGTTGCATTTATAGTTTAATCTCTTTGTCACTGCAGTGGAACCATGTTCGACTGGAAGCAGACAGGGAATACCTCGCTCAGTTTTGGCCTGCACCCGAGTATAATTGCGGTTTTCTCACCTGCACGAATGAACCGCACAAATAAGAAAGTGCACAAAGGTTTGAATCGAACAGATTAAACACCCTATGGGCGCTTTCATACCTTTTAGTCTGTTTGCAGAATCAGAGCAAAATTCATACCCATGTACAAGCACACTTGGACACCCTGTTAGGAACATTTGATCCTTATCAGCCTCCAATCTCTCCCTCTTATTAAATACACATCCCCTGACTCTGTTCTCTCTTGGGGAAACAAGGACGCACATTCCTGAGAAGGAGTGACTGACCCTTAAAGCTGTTGTTTTTTCCACTGTCCCCTCCAAACGAAGACCAAGTAAATCCCCTGTGGAAAAAAAGAAACAAGAAACGTCAAGAAAAAAGCCTGCCGTGTCACCGGCTCCCTGAGGAAAAGCATAATATTTAGACAAGCTGGCTAGTTTATGAAGAGGTTAGCTAAACTCCGAAGTCAGCCTGCCGGCTTGGAGACGCACAGAGACGGGAGAGAATGGCTTCCCCTTCATCCTGTGTTGTTCTTATAAAGTGCTCTCTTAGTGCACCGTGACCATGAGATGGATGGGCGCTTTTTAAAAGCATACGTAAAACCGTTGCGTCAAAGGCAGGATTACGTCTGCTATAAAAGGTAAGGGTGAAGCAGCTTTACGGTTCCTTGGCCTTTTGGCATGAGGGCATCATCTACCTTCATCTGAAACCTGTCAGGGCGACATGCTAGGTGTGCTTGCCCCCTAGTGGTGGAGAACAATATTATAAACAAAACCATATCAGGGAAATTATGAATAAATGTAACCCGATATCAAAATGTATCTCGTATTTTGACCAAGGATTTGCCTTTTTCCAAAAACGGCAGGCTGATGTTTACATGCCAAGACACATGCCATAACATCCATTATCTGAAGGAACTATTTCCCAGGCCTTTTTAACTTACTTCTATCAAATGCAATCAATATAGAGTACTTCAGTGTTTACCAAGAAAGCCACTTTTTGGTTACGACTTTGGCAGTCAGTAACCTCAGGTCATGTGCACTTTTAAATAGCAAGTTATTAATAATAGAATGGATTAAAAATAACATTGTGAAGAATTTTAAATGATTATTGATTCAATAATAAGAAAAATTGAGTTGTGTGATGTAACATGTTTCAGTGCTTTCTTCAGTCGATAAAACAGTTTTAGCTACTTAATGTACTTTATGTAAAATGAATGGAGTAAACTTCACCCGCTGACATCACCAAAACACTCCAATAAGCGAGTTTTCTTCAATTACTTAATCAGATTTCTCCGGTTGATTGAATCAGTGCCAGCATTTGATTTTTTTATTTTTTTTTTTGCAGGTATTAGAATATTTTGCGTACGTTTGTACCAGCATCCAAACACTACATCTAGTTAAAGCCAAGTAGGTTTAATGAGACTGCTGCAGCATGATATCAAGCCTGTCAGTGCCAGCTCTTTTCATCTTGTGTGTGTGTGTGCGCCAAAACCTCAGCACCTGGGCTTGACAGGTGGCTACAAACAAGCTCGTCCGCACAACACCCCAGAGAACAGCTGAGAATGACAGCCGCTTCATACACACAAATAAAGACACACACATGCACACACTGTCTCATACAGCTGACTGTTCTTTTAACTTTCAACTCTTTTGACTTGCTCAGGTTATCAGGAAGCTGATGAAAAAGGAGTTCACCCTGGAGTTTTCTCGGGACAGGAAGTCCATGTCTGTGTACTGCACACCGGTTAAGGCCGGCTCCCAGAGCAGGATGTTTGTTAAGGTACGAACCCTCCTCAACTCCAAGCCAGCTGTTCTGCCTCAAGAACAAGACACGGATCATAAATATATACAAATTTCTGTCATAGCTGTGTACTGCATTCAGCAGATCCAGATTCTACAGATAAGAATAAGTCACGGGGGTCCAGAGTGGTGCAATATACACACGTTCGCTAGTTCAAATCCTGGCTATGCTACAGCCATCAGTGTCCGGGAGAGAAATCGGTCCATGTTCTCTTGGTGGGAGGGATGATGCCCTGTCACTTACAGTGACGCTAGTTAATAGACGGGAATCTGTGAGCTTGTGTACGTACAGTATGTGGAAGAGGGTGGATAGTGCTTTTCCTCAGAGTGTGTTACACTGCCATGTGAGGCAGCACGAGCAGCACTTTAAAGAAACAAAAATGCGAACAACTGTTGCTTGGCGTCATGTGCCTTGGAGGAAGCACATGTTCGTCTTCAGCCTCCCCATTTGTTACCCACCGTGTGATTGTGGAGAGCTGACCAGTGGGTGGCACAGTAAGTGACACGTTTGCCAGATTTAGAGAAAATGGCAGATGTTGATGACTAAACAAAGAAAGAAAGTCACGACTTTCCTCCAGTATTAAAGATTTGTCGAAAATGTTCGATATTGAAAATTTGGAAATGCATTCATACATGCAGCATCGTTGAATACAATAAATATTACGCAACAATACTCCACCCTTACCACTAGTCCTTATAAAAAAGCATTCTTAATAAATATTGTTAATAAGGAATAGTTTAAATAAATAGAAATTTTCGTTCGATGCCAGTCCCCAGGAATTCTGTTAGCTTTAACAATCCGCTGTTCATGAGGTTGCACTCGAGTAAAATCGCAATGTTTTCCGATATTACCATGTGAAAACCAAAGAACTTTCAACAAATCATTTACAGATGGTAGTTGACCTGGATAAATAAATGACGTCTCACCCTGTTTTCATAATTGTAAGGTGTTGCTTTACCATCTAGTATGTGCCAGTGATTGTGCAAGCGAAAGCTACTTATAATGTGTTTTTATACCATAAATACTTTGGAGCATGGTGCATGAATATTAATTGCATCTTAAATCTTAAGGATCTGCTGCATAGCAAACATCTGTTTATCCCAGTTGAGGATTTTACTTAAAATGTTCACCCAATAGTTAACAAGCAATAAAGTGCATAACGCTGAGATAATGTCCTTACTTGACTACATTTAGGTTCATATACAGGCATTTCATTTTCTGTTTCTCATGCACATGTGCACTTTCTTCTCCTCTTCTCATGCCTTATTTTGTCCCCTAATCTTCTCACCATCTCTCCTGTTTCTGTCAGGGCGCGCCGGAAAGCGTGATCGAGCGGTGCACACATGTGCGGGTGGGCACATGGAAGGTGGTGCTGACTGTTGCTTTGAAGGACATGCTGATGAGGACGATCAGAGAGTGGGGCACGGGCAAGGACACACTGCGCTGTCTGGCACTGGCCACCCGGGACACACCACCCCACATGGATCAGATGGACCTGGAGAACTCAGCCAAGTTCTCACATTATGAGGTCAGGGAAAGAGAAAGGTGTATTAAATGAGTGTGTGAGGAATTGTGAGTGTGCAGGAAATACAAAACCTTTTTATTTTTTGGTTTTGATACACAAAAGGTGTAAAAATTCAACTTGAGCTGAGTGTTTTTTGGAGATTTTATGATGGCAGTATTTTTTAAATAGTGCAAGCAGTTCTCTCAATTTTTATTTATTTATTTATTTATTTTTTAGGCTTCTGTTTAAAAATTTCCCAGAACAGACCTGAGCATACATATATACACCGGATGTGTATACGTGCTTGATTTTGTTCATATATGTGATTTTGTAGTCAGAGCTAACCTTCGTGGGATGCGTGGGCATGCTGGACCCACCTAGGAAGGAGGTGATCGGCTCAGTGAAGCTGTGCGGTGAGGCAGGCATCCGTGTCATCATGATCACAGGAGACGACAAGGGCACGGCTGTGGCCATCTGCAGGCGCATCGGGATCTTCTTGGAGGATGAGGACGTCAATGGCAAGGCGTACACGGGTCGTGAGTTTGACGACCTCTCCCCCGAGGCACAGCGAGAGGCGGTGAAACGTGCACGCTGCTTCGCTCGCGTCGAACCTGCACACAAGTCCAAGATTGTGGCCTACCTGCAGTCCTTTGATGAGATTACAGCCATGGTGAGAGCGACAGAGAGTCTGACTTCACCTGTGCCAGTGTGCTGTATTCAGGGCTATGTGTCAGGAGTAGTACGTTATCGACTGACGGTAAATATGTAAGCTGACGGCGATCTTCAGAACTTCGGTTACAGTGCAGGCAATAGAAAGTGAAGTAGCTGAGCTTTAGACATTTTGCTGAAGGACTAAAAAGCTGATCAGTTGGATGTGCTCTACTATTGGCTATATAGTAAATACATTTATTGAAAATTCTTGCATACTGGGAAAAAATACTTCAAATGTGAGTATAAAAATATTTTAGCTGTATACTTTTGTACATCCTTTTTATTTAAATTAGGCAATCAGGAGTTTCAAGTAGGAGGTTTTAAGGAAATCCAGTTTTTAAAAGTGGTATTTAATATTTTAGTAAATAATTTCAATATTTTAAGTTTAATATAGCATCACACTAACATGATATTTCAGAAAGCATATGTTGACTTTATTTGTCGTGATATCAGTACTGTTTCATCCTATCACCCAGCTGGGTTACAATGGACCTCATCATGCTAAAGAGTAGCTGTCGGAATGAACAAAATGGATTTAGGCCGAGCTGTGAACACGAGCACATCTCCACAGCTTTGGTTGCACTATACAGTGAATGAGACAAATCATTTGGAAAGGAAAATAATTCAATTTGTAATATGCGCTCACTCGCCCAGCCCTAGCCGTTGTTCCTCCCCTGTGGCTGCTCCACAGGCTCTTCTGATATTTGGGGTTTGGCTATTAATGTGATCGTTCCAGATGCTTCACAGTAATAGACAGTGATTCCAATTGTTAGACTCATACTGAAGTGGTGGCATAAAACTGACAGTTAAATCATTAATCAGCTAAAGTCTCATGATTGTGAGAGTTGTATTGCTGCATGGTATTTTATCCCAGTGACAAAAAACGATCTAGCAAACCTGGTCCCAAAGCCATTCTTTGGATGACGGAGGTCACGTCTGTAGTCCGTCTTTCTAATTAGGATCTGATCATGTCTTCATAACGAAAACGCTAGAATCCACTACACAGCTATTAACCCTTAACCCTCCGCCTCCTGACTCGCTTTGTCTCTCTCTCAGACCGGCGACGGCGTGAACGACGCCCCCGCTCTGAAGAAGGCCGAGATTGGCATCGCCATGGGCTCAGGCACGGCCGTGGCCAAGTCCGCCTCCGAAATGGTGCTCTCCGACGACAACTTCTCCACCATCGTGGCCGCTGTAGAGGAGGGCCGAGCCATCTACAACAACATGAAGCAGTTCATCCGCTACCTCATCTCCTCGAACGTGGGAGAGGTCGTCTGGTGAGTCATCCCGCACCCTGACCACTTCACACCAAATAAATCTAACACTGCTGCATTTACAGTAAGTGATCCAGACCGAGCTGGAACTGAATCATAATTCCATGGAGTTTCAGCATGCCGATTTTCCCCACTGGTTGTTGCATTCAGTTTGTGTTTAGTTTAGCAGCTTAGTGTTTAGCAGCTGCTAGTGTGAATCTAATAAGCCTAAATCTTATATAAATATTTGTGTGTCTTGTATTTGTGTATACTCTGAAGTCAGAACACTGAACTTTATACATTAAACAGAGTAAACCTATTATATATCCATTGTGCTCATTTTGTATCCAGGTACAGTATATCCAATATATTCGATTTGTTTATGTGGCCTTCTGCATATACTTATTCATATACTGTCATATTTTTTGTGTGCACACTGTTGTTTCACTTTCTCTCTCTTCTCTCTCTCTTTTTTTTTTTTTTTCCATTCCAGCATCTTCCTGACTGCCATCCTGGGTCTTCCCGAGGCTCTGATCCCTGTGCAGCTGCTGTGGGTGAATCTGGTAACAGACGGTCTGCCTGCCACCGCGCTGGGCTTCAACCCCCCCGACCTGGACATCATGGTGAAGCCTCCTCGCAACCCCAAAGAGCCACTAATCTCCGGCTGGCTCTTCTTCAGATACCTCGCCATCGGAGGTGAGCTGTGCTGTTGCGTACGCCGATCTTACAGACTAACACACTCCTGTGTAAATAACCGATTGGATTATGTTGCACTTAGCTGTTATTCAGCGTTTGTTTTCGTAAAGCCTGTGGAGTGACATTGTTGTTACTCTATAATAAGGTGTGGCCACAAACGCCTACATTAAGGCCATGAGTTGAAAGATTTGCTTCATTGCCAAGAATAAGTGAGAGAGGAATCAGTTGAGTTAAATTGTTTTGCATCACAAATCATGCACAAAGGCGTTGGAATCCCACTATGACATTCTCAAAACGTATTAATTTATGGGCTCGGGTTACAGAACCTAATGCCCATTTAGTTCATGACTTTGAAATACAGTATGAGCTTGTGGCCATGTCTTAATAGAATTAAACACAACTGTGTGTGCTGTGATTTGAAAACAAGCCATGCCACGGTGGTGTGATGCCATTTCCACCCTGAAGTGGATTATTTTCCTATAACAGCATCCTGAAATGTTTTAGTAATTTTATATAACAATGATTTTTTTTTTTTCCCCGCTGATTACAGTATAAGTTTATTAAAGAATGTCAAATCATTTCATACCTTTTAGTCTGTTTGCAGAATCAGAGCAAAATTCATACCCATGTACAAGCACACTTGGACACCCTGTTAGGAACATTTGATCCTTATCAGCCTCCAATCTCATATAGTTCATAGATACTTTTAATGTTGTGAAACGTCCACCAGACGATCAATAAGTGTGTTCTAACGCTGGACATTTTGCTCATCTGATGAATGAGAGATGCCCTTGTTTTATCTTTTTTCTTTTCTTTTTTTTTTTTTTTAGGGTATGTGGGACTGGGGACCGTTGGTGCTGCCACCTGGTGGTACCTGTATGATGAGCACGGTCCCCAGATTTCTTTCCACCAGTTGGTGAGTTCATCTGACTTTAATTGTTTTTATACTTGTATAATACGACTCTCTCAAGTCTAGCGCTTTCTGCTTTAGGGAAGCAGCAGCTATGACCCCCGGCTTGAGTGTAACATCACGCTGATGTCACTCATATCATAACGAATTCATTTAGTCTATTCCTGCATTTGGTGCTGATGTGGATTTTGCGTCACCGCTCCTGTGTTTCTGTGCAGCGTCACTTCATGCAGTGTACCGAGGAAAATCCCATGTTCCAGGGTATCGACTGTGAAGTCTTTGAGTCCCGCTATCCCACTACCATGGCCCTCTCTGTACTCGTCACTATAGAGATGTTTAACGCACTGAACAGGTGGGGAATAGCTGTTAAAGACTGAAAACAGAGAACTCAGTTAAAGATGAACTGCAGTTTTGGGGGTTTTTTTTTTTTTTTGGAGATTTATGTGTATACCTTCTTTCAGTCTTTCAGAAAACCAGTCTCTGCTAAGGATGCCTCCATGGGTTAATATCTGGCTTTTGGGAGCCATCTTACTCTCCCTGTCTCTCCATTTTCTCATATTGTATGTGGAGCCACTACCAGTAAGTGTACTGTACCGATACGCACTCAAATCGCCATCCTGTCTTTCTTCCATTTAATGAGACAAATTCTGAAGTAGAAGATCCAATCCAGATTGCTGGTCATGTTCTAATTAAGTCTGCCGTCCTATTAAAATCCTTTTCGCCCTCTGTCCTCCTTGTCCTCTCTCTCTCTCTCTCTCTCTCTCTCTCTCTCTCTCTCTCTCTCTCTCTCTCTCTCTCTCTCTCTTCATCTCTCAGCTGATATTTCAGGTCACTCCTCTCTGCTGCTCCCAGTGGCTCGTCGTCCTGAAGATCTCCTTCCCCGTCATCCTCTTGGACGAAGCGCTCAAGTACCTCTCCCGACACCATTTAGAAGGTGCCGTAAATATCATGCAGAGACAACATGTGTGATCTTCTTTTGGTCTTCTTATTTTTACGGCGTAATGGCAGACTTGGATTACATCATGCAAAAAGATTAGACCAAGATTAGATAAACTCATGTGTTTTGAAGTGTTAAATATACATTCTGAAAACTGTGAGCTCGGTGACTTAGACCATGG
Organism: Synodontis membranacea; assembly: GCA_025674565.1. Lineage (NCBI taxonomy): Eukaryota > Metazoa > Chordata > Actinopteri > Siluriformes > Mochokidae > Synodontis > Synodontis membranacea. The sequence continues at coordinate 7,380,015 of JAOVYU010000036.1, read as the reverse complement.
CATGGTTGTTGGGGCCAGGAGGGCTGGTTCGATTATAAGTGTTGATCCCTTGGGATAATTCACACACAGCAGTCTCTGGAGTTTACATGAGACTGTTCTGTGAGGAGAGGTCAGAGTCGACAGGAAAGCCACAGTAACTCAAATGACTACTTTTTACACCTGTGGTGAGCAGAAAAGTATCTCAGAATGCACAATATTTTGGACATTGAGGCTGTGCTTTCTGAAAGGCTTGGCTGATTGGATAAGTGCGTGAATGACTGGAGGAAGAGTCTAGCGTCCCTGTTGAAGTGGCCAATGAGTGTACAGTTTAATTTAGTTTAACAAAGTCACAGGAGGCTAAATCAAGAGTGTAAGAGTGTATAACCAGCATGCTCCTGTTTTCTTTTTGTTTTTTAAATAAAGTGTGATCCCTTAGTGCTCTCTTCTAAAGAACATCATTAACATCATTAATGGACAACCGATTACTGTTTAGTTTTATGTAGGTACAGTATGGGCTTTAAGGCTTTGCTGTAGATAAATCTTTTTCATTAAAGATCTGTTTGGAATATTGAGACACAGCACAGTGCCATAGCCTCCCGTGGAATTTTTAGCATATGAGATGTCTCTACTCTATACTGTACAGATGTTATGGAGGTTTTCTTTCATAACTGAGACTAAACTTTACCTTTTCTGTAGATGAGAGATTAGGAGGACTAGTGAAGTAAAGTGTGTGTGTTTGTGTGTGTGTTATGAGTTCACGACCATATTAAATTAAAATGTCACAGTATATTAATTATGAACGGGTTTATCTACGTTGTGTACACACCAAGACAATCTTTTAGTGTGAATCTCTGTACTTCAGGAGCATACGTGTTAGCCAATGCTTGACTTTCTGATAATCATAACTTAGCATTAAAATTACAGATGCACATAGAAACACCCTCATTGAAAGAGAGATGGGCAACACCATTGCTGATTGCTATTTCAAGCCAAGTCTTTGTTGTTTGAGTCTGTGGCGTTTTGAGTCCATCATGCTTTGTCTCTTTGGAATGGCGAGATTTTTATAGCAAATGTGAAAGCGTGCTGTTAGACAGCTCTTTCTTTAAACGAAGTCAAACCTATGGTTATGTCGCTCCTTCGTGTAGGTTGTAGTTTTCATTCTTGAGTTTGAATCCCGCTGATGCCACGGTCATCCATGGGCAGGAGCTGTGCTCCATGGGCATCTGCGGGCTCATGTATGTGGAAGAGGGCGGATAGCACGTTCTTCTGTGTTTGTGTGTGTGTAAAACAATGCCCTGTGACCCATTACGCTTCACGTGTCTCGGCCCGAAAGGCTTAAACTTGACCTGTAAACTCTCTCAAGACGCCAGTGTTTGAAAATTTGTCTGAAAGGACTGGATCCTTACTGACACCTACTCAGCTACTCTCTCTTCTACATCCCAAGTTGTTTTTTTCCTATCTCCCTTGCTAACTCGTGCTTACTTTCTGTTACTTTCTTTGTTTTTTTTGTTTTTTTTTCCCCTCTCATATATTCATATGTTCATGTGACATTCTCTCTCACTGCATATTTAGCCATTATTTCTCTTCTATTCCAGGTGAAGAGGAGGCGAGGTACAGGAAGACTCGGCAGCTGAAATTCTAGGACTGCTCCTCCTGCTCCAGCACACACACTCGGACACACGCGCACACACTCACTCTTTCTCCCCGTTCCCCTTTTATGATATATCAGGCAGCACTCAAACACTCCTGTTTGCCTCTGTTCGTTAAATCATCCTATCTGCAGGCCCGGTCACCACTAGAAACAATCTGGGCTATGTCTGAGTGCAAGTGGGTGTGAGTGTGTGAGCTTGTGTGAGTGTGTGTCGTCGTGCAACAGCACAAGCATGGCCTCCATAAAACAATGTTGCGTGATAAACCGTGAAAGTTCATTAGGGACTCTTTTATTTGGTTTCTTGGCTTCCATGCAGTAGATATTAGTGCAATAACTGGAGCTAGAGCTGGGAGAGTGGAGGAAAAAGGTCAAAGTTTAAAGGTCATGTTGTGTTTTGCTTACGGAATTACGATTTTGGATCACGTTCAAGCCGCAGGTGGACGGTTCATTCCATCACAGGGCCATGGGAGGTGCAGGAAGAGGAACGCCATCTGGACAGCTCCGTGTGTGTGTGTGTGTGTTAGTGTGTGTGCAGGGACAGATGCAAGGCCAGTGTAATTGACTAGTCACCTATACTAGACTCACCCCATCTACATTTTGTTATTTAAGGTGCATTTCCACAAAGCTCAAAGCAACTCATTTTTGAAGCTTTGGAGTCCCTTTTTTATATTTTCAGTTATCACGCGAATAATCATGTAGCTTCCAAATGCATTTCACGAACATTTGTCAGTTCGGGATTAAAAACTAGCTTTTGTAATCATGTGAAGATTGAAGTTGACCAATAAGCAGCATTCAGCTTCCCCAATAGCACAAAAAAATTACCTAAGGTCAAGCAGGAGCTAAAAGGATTCATGGATGTGGTGGAAAAATCCCAGGGGTTTCTGGAAGTGTTCTCTCGGGTGGAGACAGTCTAAAAGTTCCTGGACATAGTCCATGAAAGCACCTTTTCTTGCTACCTCTTTGCTAGCAAAGAGTTCCTTTGTTTTGTTTTTTTGTTTTGTTTTGTTTTTTTTTAACTCCATGGCTTAAAAAAAAAAAAAAAATGTCCCGAAGCTTTTTAGATAAAGACTCCCAGCTGCGGATTTCCAGCATGTTACAGACGAGCAGCTCCAGGGATTCTGAAAGCCCAGGCTGGTGATAACCCATGAGCACTTCTTTTATTTATTCTAACTATTTTTTTTTTTTTTTTTTTTTTGCTTGTATACTTACCCTGAAATCTTATCCTAATAGACCTATCATCTTGCGTTTTCATGGGAAACCTGCTGAGGAGTCGTTTAGCTGATTCACGCAGCTCTTTATTCAACACGTGACTCAAACAGGCTCCTTCTTTCCTTTCACGTTTTACACGAATTTCACAGGAACACTAGTCACCAGGAGCTGCTAGCAAACCCATTTCCAAAGAAAAGGGATGTTTACTCGGATTCCTGTTAGTAAGCGAGAGAAGGAGGATGTAGGGCTGTGAAGGAATTTCAGACGATGGCACGTCTCTCCGTGTAAAATAGAATCGGCCAGAAGCCTCAGCATGTATAAAACATACCTGGAGCCTTTATACTAGGATAAGGATACACACTCTCACACACTCTCACACAACCACACTCGCACTCGGAAAGAGAGACAGAAAGAAACACACATTTAAATATTACAAAGCAAGGTTTCTTATGAATGTATGTGAATGTGACGCTTCTATTTGTCGTTCTTATTATTTTAAACTGGTTCGCTTCTGTTCTTATCTTTTATGTTCCCATTTCAACGTCAAGTTCCGTTCAGAAAGAATTCATTTCATCATATGAAAATCTCTGTAGTTTTACCGTTGCCAGACTCACCACCTCCTGAAGTGCTTCTCCAACTTCGCTACGTGTTTATGAATTTTTTTTTAATGAATATCAGTAATAATAATAATAATAATAATAATAATAAT
>JAOVYU010000036.1:7361120-7371973 GCA_025674565.1 Synodontis membranacea | reverse complement strand
AAAAAAACACAACATTTCAGAAAATACAACAACATTTAAAAAACACAATGACATTCTGTGTGTTTTTGTTATGTTTTCTGAAATGTCATTGTGTTTTTTAAATGTCGTTGTGTTTTTTAAATGTCATTGTGTTTCTTAGATGTTGTTGTGTTTTCTGAAACGTTGTTGTGTTTTGACCTTCAGGGCCACCGTACAACTGTGATGAATAACAATATCTCGCTGCATAGCAACGCCGGTATCATAATGATGGTTTAGTGCTTGCCACAGTTCCCATTTCTTAACACTTGGTGCAGTTAAACTCTTTGGAACTATGTGGACCAAGGCAGCTATTAACCAGCATTACCGGTTTAAATTTTATTCTTCTTTCGGCTACTCCGGTTAGGGGTGTCCACAGTGGATCTTTTTTTGTCGGCATGTTCGATTCCGCATAGCTTTTTATGCCGGATGCCCTTCCTGACGCAACCCTCCCCATTTATCCGGGCTTGGGACTGGGATGAAGGCATACACTAGAGTGTGCACCCCCTTGTGGATGGGTCTTTTAGAGCGCCGGTATTCCCTGGTGGTCTCCCATCCAAGTACAGTACTTACCAGGCCCGACCCTGCTTTGCTTCCGGGAACAGGCGAGATCAGGCATTCTCAGGGCGGTATGGCTGGTTTAAATATATCTGTCAAATAGCAACATTTTAAAAAATCATTGGTAACTCAAAAGCAGTAATTAGTATCTAATATTAACATATGAAGTTGTGAGGGAGAGTGATTGAAATATGTGATGGGGTTTGTGCCTTTGTGGCAGCAAGCCTCCAACGGGTGAGGAACAAAATAAAAGCCCAAGTTTTCACATGAAATGCATACAGTATATTTTAATTGTTGTTTGTTTGTTTTTTTTTTAATTGTATTTGTTTAAGTTGAAAGTTCAGGGAAACTGATGTTGGTTACTTTTGGTGGAAAAACCCAGAAGTGCCCATCAATCTTTAACTGACTCATGCAGAGCTGAAAGTGGGCATGCACTGAATCACTATTACCTAATATAGAGCCTTTGGTGGAGTGAAAACATCAATTTCCATTCCTTTTTTTTTTTTTTTTAGTATTATAATTGAATGTGGGTGCCGTTGCTCGGTGCGATTTAATTCGTTACAGTTTGATAGTTGAGGGAGCAATCCTTATCTCATGGCAACGATCCATACTTCCTGCATTATGCTGTAAAAATAATAGTCATGTGGACGGATGACTCATCACCGTCTCTGATTTTTAAAGTAGCCTTGTGTTCGCAGTGTTGTGGTCTACTGCAGGTTTCCTCAGCCCACAAAGTCGAGCTTCATATCATCACTGACATGGACCACACGTCGATCCCGGGGTTAGGTTAGATTTCAATTTTAATAAGCAGTGGTGATGAGATCAAAACCACTCAATGTACTGTACATAAATGCTTCGAATGCATATACACTGTATTAATACGTAGATCAGACAGAAGCTAGGTGACATGGATAACATACTGGAAAGTCCTGACGCCTCACAACTGCAGGGTCCCTAGTTCGATCCTGAGCTCATGTTACTGACTGTGCGGCGTTTCTCTGTATGTTCTCTCTCTGCGAGTGTGTGAGTGTTGTGTGCATGGTGCTACGCAATGGACTATCATCCCATCCTGGATGTACTCCTGCCTCACACCCTGGCCAGGCTCTGGATTCACCGTTCTGTGTGGAAACCAACAACAAAAAGGGTTCCAAGCTGAATGATCCTTTATCCGATGATCTCTTTAAGAACTGTTTGGAGAACCATTTTTCTAAGAGTACATGTGTTAACCGGGCAGGTTTTATTACCATGTTATTGGTAATTATTTTCATCAATTATTTTCATTATTTTCTTAAACTGTTAAAATGCCTTGATACTGAAGGGGAAAAAAAAGGATAAAACTGTTTTCCTTAAAGGCACATTAGTCAAGAATGGTCAAAAGCTCTTTTGCTGTCCTGTGTTTCTTCGTAATGAGCTCTCAGGGCTGTCACTACCTGTTTCCGGATGTTGATGTAACATGGTTGATAATACTTCCAGAGCTGCATACTGTAAATGTGTATTTCAGTCTAATGTCCTGTCACTTTAAGATATGTGCATGGGTGCCTTTAAGGGAGTGACAGCCCTTACGTCCTTCCCAGTCTAACTTGCCCCGCTCTGTATCATAAACAATGTAAGCACCTCTAACGTTGCTCGTTAACTCGAGGACGCCGGTATCGGCTCAGTATCAGGTCTAAACACGATAACAACAACAACAACAACACACAGAGCTCTAGTGCACGATGCGAGTGTTTAGACGTGCCATGCTGAGTCAGCAGTATCACGGTTCCTCCTGAATAACACGCACATACACACACGCACCCTCGGCCCTGGGGGTTTTGCAGAGCCCGCTGGGATAGTCTCCTATGGGGACGAGAGCGGAAGGTAGCTTCTCGTTAGTGCCACTGAGGGGTAGTTAGTTCCGCTGGCTGTGCTTTTCCTCCAACTGCACGAGTACGGGGAAGACAAAGCTGACTGATTGTTCTCATGAGATCCAATCAGAGGCGTAATGTGTGACGGCCGGCGTCAGTACCCTGGAGCTTCTTCCTAATAACTCAGTCCTCGTCTCAAATATTTGTTGATTTATCCTTTCGGTGCATTCGTCGGTCAATAATATAGTCGCCTCCTCTTTCATGATCTGACTGTTGTACATTTATTACACTAATCTCATGCTATTGCTATTCAGCTTTTCAAAAACGAGTCCAAATGAAATCCGTCGGCTAAATCAACTGCTGTAATATCCAAAACCTGACCTTGTGTATAAATGCTTAATCCATCTCTATTCATATTCCTGCAACTAGTCGGAAAGGGAACACGTTAATTCTTGACATTCTGAAGACACACACCAAGGTCCATCATCCTTTCCAGGATGCTAATGACATTCTGCTTGCGCATTCTCTGCAATGCAGATCTGTTTATGGGTGAAACCGATTTGCAGCATGACCACGAAGACAAGATTGCTATAGGACGAGACACCTGCAGACACCTCAGTACCCTCGCACAATGAGCAGAAGGATCTAAACCTGTCAGAACTGAAGATATTTTGATATTTAAGATGCAAACGTCTCTCTCTCTCTCCTCCCATGTTTCCCATTTTTTTTGTCTCTCTTTCTTTCTTTCACAGGCGTCGAAAAAATCCCCCAGAGAAGCCTGCAAGGACACAGAGGGAAGAAGAACAAAAAAAAAAAAAAACAAGGTGGTTGTGTGTTCGTGAGTGCATATACTTATGCTAATGCCTCAGACAGCAGCTCTTGACAAACAACATCAGTGTATGTGAATCTGAATTAAATCTCAATCCCAAATACCCGAACACTATCAGCACATCTCTGATATGTTGCAATAGGATCCGAATCTTTCAGGGACCCTTGGCCTACTAGAGACTGCAGCTTGTAGGACACATGTAATGGAGCAAATAAACTGATTTGGTAATACATGATCAGTTAGGTGACCTTACATAGAAAGTAGATTTACTGTGTTTGGTTCGCTTCTTTCTCAAACCCACAGCATATATTTAATCAAACCTACGTCAGACTACACTCCCTAGCAACACGGCTGAATCATGAGATTCATACCACATTGCTGTTGGATGCTCAGTTCGTCAGAAAGTGCTGATTGACTTTCTGTAACAGCTTTGACAATACTAAAAGCAGAATCTCCGATTTATATTAATGCACTTGTTCTAATGCATTATCGTTTCCATAGCAACAGCGTACCCACATTGCTGACTCGGTGAGTGTTTACTGTGAGAAGAAATGTATTTAGCATTTTTTTTTCTTTTTTTTGGAAGGAGTCTCTAGTGTCAGTGCTTTATAACAGTCCGCGGTAAAGCTGTAACTACGTTTTCCAACGCAGGACGTTTTCAAGTGGACGGCTTTGGTTTTTGTGGCCTTCGACAATTTGAAAAGCTACTTTCTTTGCCTTGAGAGGAAAAACAAGGCTGGTGAAGGAAAGAAGGTTTGTGTCTAATGTTGTTTCATGGATGTTCTACAATATTAAAACGAACATTAAATGACCAAAAAGTACGAGGTCATCGTTTAATTGAAGAAAATCGTCGGATTGCTGTGGTGTCGGAAAATAATTGACCTCCGGGTCGTAACAGTATCTCTGCTTGATGTTGAGCCGCATCACACCATCCGTTCGTTGATTATTTTCCTATAACAGCACGCCCCTACGTTGTTGTTTTTTTATTCTTTACTGTACATACTGTTTATAAAAAGGTGTTTCAATATCTCTCATAATATTGTTACAATAATGAATTTAATCAACCAATCAAAAAGTATTTTTTTAAATTTCTAATTAGCTAATTTAGGAGCAGGGAGGTAATGAGACATGATACCTGAGTATCGTATGTTGCCTTACATGTGCCATAATAATGAGAATCAACTCAATGGTACTCTGTTTTATCTAACCTAGGCTTTGGGGTTAAATTCCATTAGGGTATTAGTGACAGGCATGTTTAAAACCATTTCCTTCCAGGTACTGTTTTACAGTAGCTTTTGAACAAAACAACAGCACGGGCAGTGAGGCATCAAGGCAGCTGACTTCTATTTCTGATCAGGGGCTTAATTTGTAACATCATTCGGGGTGGAAAAATCATAAATTCATTAACTGCCACCGGGCAAGTGAAAGCTCCACCTTGCTGCCCAGTCCCATGCTATGCTTCCTTGGAGGCCCAATTAACTAGGCTAAAAAAAAAATGGCAAGTAAGGTAAAGGGGTTATGTAGCCACGGTCTTTATCCTCTCCGGAAAATGTCTCTGGTGGTGAAGCATATCGTGCTTGTGCTTGGCAAAAAGGCAGAAAGCCTCAGGCCACCATTTCCGCCGTGTGCCATGGTGTTCTCGCGTTGCATGTAAAAATGTTACACGAGTCTGTCTGACATCTATATCTTCCTCTGGATCATGTTTTTGAACTTCAGGTGACTCCATGTTTTGCTAACAATGAAGTTGTATAACAGCTTTTATGCTGCACTGTACTCTATTTCGTCTTTTTCCTCATGCCTTCATATTACCGGTTCCGAAACTATTGGTTAGCATGGGTTTTTGCTCATTAACCAAGTTAGTGGGAGAACCTTCCCAGGTTCTCCCACACCACCCCATTGCTCCGCTCCCTTCGCTGGCTTCCTGTACAGTAGCTGCCCGCATCAGATTCAAAACACAGACGCTTGACCACGAAGCAAAAAAAAGGACCAGCAACCTCCTACCGCCAGCGCTGCTCGACTGGTCCCTCTATCTCTCAAGGGACAAGGAAGACATGCATCGAAACTCTTCTCTGTTTTGGCACCTAGGTGGTGGAATGAACTTTCCCTTGATATCCGAACGGCTGAGTCACTGGCTGTCGAAGCCTAAAGACCTTCCCCTTTCGGAAAAACTCAGATTGGCACTTATTCACAAAAAAAAAACAAAAAAAAACCAAACATTTTTTTAAATAAAAATAAAAATTCTGCCTGCATGCTTTATCTTCCAATAAAGTCTCTGAACAGATTGTATTCTTAACCTGGGTTCTAGTGAACAAGTAGCTGAATGTATTCACAGATAGAAACTTTAAAGCACTTATGAAATTAAAGCACTTATGTAAGTCGCTCTGGATAATGTAAGTCTTCCAAATGCTGTAAATGTAAATGTAAATAGCCAAACTGCGCCCTTGCTTTGTGGATCAGGTGGCGGGATTCGAAAACAGTATCACGCAGGACAGAATCATGATGCATCATTGTAAAGTGGTGTGAAAAACAAATAACAAAGCCTTGTTGATGAGAGAGGTCAGAGGAGGATGTGCTTTCCTAGCTGACAGGAATACGCTCAAGCAACCCCTCGTTACAACCGTGCTGAGAAGAAAAGCTACTCGAAATGCGACGACAGGTCAGACCTTGAGGCGGATGAGCTACAGCAACAGTGACAGTCAAAATATTAAAAATCACTTGAATCTGTCGTTATGTCTTTGGTTAAGATTCTCTGGTGTGTACTAGTCTCAGGATTTGCCCTTAATGAGTCTGAGTCTTCAGGGCTGCAGCTAGATGTCACTCTCCTCAGGAGCAGAAAGTGACGGGCTTTAAGACCCGACGCGGGAAACAGAAGGGGGGGGGGGGTTGTTTCACAGAGCTTTGGAAGTTGCACACTGGGCTGTTGAATTGCGCGCTGTGCACGCGCTCGCCACTCGCGCGCTCTTTTGTAACCGTTACATGAAACCGAGCTGCAACTTTCCACCGCATTCAGCGCCGCGGAGCCGAAACCGTCCGCCGCCTGGACACCGGGAGCTGGAGCGGACAGCGCGGGGGGGACCGGTACCGCTCTCTGTACAGCGCCAAGCGGAAGCTGAGTTGACAGCCAGGGGGATAGCTCTGCAGTCCGAAAACGTAAACAAAACAAAAGCAACAAAACAAATAAATAAATCGAAACAAACAAACAAACAACAAAAGAGCCCGGATGTGACGGAGGATCACCGCGGAGCACAATGCGGAGCATCCAGTCCGACGACTGAATCGATCAGTTCGCGCGCGTCCTGGAGTGAAGCCGCGAACCGAGTCAGGAGTCGGTTCAGTGAGCCGAGCACAACTCCAAACGTCTTTAGAAGATTAAAAGAACGAAAGAGTGGAAGGGCGGGGGGGGCAATATTTCTGGAAGCTGGTGAGTGAATGAAACTTTCTTTTCAGCAATGCAGCATGAAGACAGAAAGAAATCTACATGTAGAGCGTCTCTAGTGTGTGTGTGTGTGTGTGTGAGAGAGAGATTGAGCTTCTGAATAATCTAGTTTAATATGAACAGGTGACATGAATCAAAATAATAAAACACACTGCCTGCTACTTTATAACTTCAGGTTCATCTATACAGTACTACCACTATTACTACTGTTACTATTAATATTACTACCAATGTATGTGTTGAAGATGATGTTGAGTGACCTACATACAGAGCCAATTAATTACAGTACAGAAATAGTGTTGTCTGTGTACAGTAATATTACCTGTTGGATAAGACGCACATTTACTTTCCAAGCCTCACTGATCCTGATGTCTGTACTGTGTAGCTCATTGATTATTGTACACCTAAACACATGGTACTGTGATGTCGAGACACCAGTAGACACCTGCGGATCGTACGTATACTCGTGCCAGCTCGACAGGAATGACCTACGCATCATCACACGATGTTCATTAAAGTGACACGCTTCACACCTCTCACGTCTCTCCATCCGCCATGCGACTGAAGCTGTGTACCGTATATTAATGACAGGGTTATTCTTGCTCAGAATGTTACTTGTTAATGTTGCGTTTGTGTAACAAGCAAAATTGTCTTCGATCCGCAATCGACGACATATAAGTCATTGTATTGTATCGGACCATACTGTCGCTCTTCCTCTTAGTGCTGTTATTTACAGTGATATCGCAGCAACATGGCATTGGCAACTCCGTCACCGTAACAATCTCAGCAGTGGAAATGTAGACAGTGACTTGTCGCATGTATGAGATGCCTTGTGCTTGAATCGTTTCACGATTGCCCCAAAACCGAACAAGTATAAGTGTGGACGTCATCGGTGCTGAGATTTCAAAACGGATTTGCGGAGTTTCGTGAGGAAAGTGTTGCAAACGTGTCCGATCTCCTCAGGAACCTGTCAAGCAAGCTGCAAAAACGGTGAGGACATGGGGGAAACCATGTGATTGTAATGTGAGAAAACATGTAAATAATTAGTTGGCTAGTATTTGGGTGAAGAACACACACAACACACAAAATGAAACAAAAAACCAGAAGAGGACAGCAAGGGACCAGAGTCATATTTAAATATAACCATTATAGACAGATTATTTGTCAAGAGTTTTTTTTTTTTTTTTCCCTTCACGTCCTTGCACTTGTAATATACATAAGTCAAAAAAAAAATCCTCGATATTTTATTGCAAAACCAGTGCGGTATTCAGGCATCTTCGACTTCTGCCTCAAGTGTATCTTCGACTTACCTTATGTCATCAAAACCCAAAGGCAAGCAAAACCTGCCTGTCTTGTAGATCTTTTTATTTAGTCTGATTTTCTAGTTTTCTTCACTTTTCGTGTCGTTCATCACTTCGACAACGTTCGAGTCTCTTGGCGAGACCACAGACAGCTTTCACCCACTCCTGGTGGGTGTGAATGAATGTGCTGTGCTGAAGGCTCCTTGAATGTGTATATATACTGTATGTGTGTGTGTGTGTGTGTGTGTGTGTGTGTGTGTGTTTGTATGTGTCTAGCTGCTAAGACCGGTGGCCTTTTCCGGTTAGCCTGTAAAAGGACTCTATTAGTGTAGGTCAGAGAAGAAGAAGAGTGTAGGCTGGTCCTGAGAACAGAACAAGTGAGACTGGTTTTAGTCTTTTTTTTTTTTTCAGACTGCACCCGGGATCAGTGTGTGGAAATGGCTCGATTAAATGGACGCCTAAGAAATGACTGCAGAGAAACGAAGACGTGAGCGTGTGGACTTTAGATAGATTGAGTTGGCTTGTTTGGGGCAAGTTGCAATGATGTAAGAATTGGCAGAACATCTTTAGTGTCTGATCCAGGCAGAGTCATCCATCATTCATGCCTGTTCTAAGCAATACTCATGCCGCTGCTTCTCTGTGAGTAATGCGGAGTAACTGATTGTTACCGGAGTATAGTCTTTACATCCAGATGTTTCATTTTCATTTAAAAAAAAATCTAAATATAGTGATACCTTTTGTGTTTATTGTGACTAACAGTTAAGACGGGGGCTTGCGTATTAGACGCGCAACGATAATCTAGTCTAATAATTAACAGATTACTGTTTACTGCTTACAGAGACATTTATTTTGAACGTTTATGAACAGAGACTTCACCTTGTCGCTGGTAAGGCTGTTCCTTTAAGTTTGCCTTTACTGGAAATTCTTCAGAATGCACTGCTGTCTGATTTCCCAGTAACACAAAAAGCTGCATTTTTTTTGCCTTATCACCTTATCAAGAGAGAAGAAAAATGAGACGACTGTTTATGTAAGGTATAAAGACCTTCCAGGTGTCCCATTGTTCGGAATGAATGGACAAAGTGGAGGCTGAGAAGTCCACGGCGTGAGGAGGAGTGGCTCGTACCCCTGGTATCAAATATCTAAACAGGTTTGAATGTTTACAGGACTAGGGAGAACACACGAGGAGTAATTTTCTCAGAAACAAACAGTGTTTATTATACTTTTGGGATGGTCTAGCTGATAATTTACTGTGGTTGTTATGGTTACCATTTGAAATTCCCGAGTGCATTGATATGGGACAGCGATTAAAACTTTTTTTCCAACCGATCAACTGTATAGCTGTCCCGTTATACGAAGTTATTAGCCAGATACAAAAGTATTGCAGGTGCTAACCGGAGTTTATTTAATACTTGGTGAAGAAGTGTTTGCTTGCAGTGACGGCTTCAAGATGCTTCCTGTCTGAAGAAACTAATCTCTCAGTGGGTTCAGGTGGGATTTTCACTCTGCCTTCCAAACAAATGAAATGAAATAGTGACTCGTGAGCTTCAGTTCATTCTACAGGTTTCGATTGGGTATTGAGTGTAGTGATTGCCTGGGCCGTTCCAGCACCTTTATTTTCTTCCTTTGGAACCAATTGGGAGTCTCTGTAGCAGGATGTTTTGGATCGTTGTACCTCTGGAAAGTCTCTTGTGGATGGCAGGAGATTCTTCTGACGAATGTTCCAGTACATGACCACATTCGATAATTTAAATTTCTCTGGTACCATGACGCTTCCACCTCTGAACTTTAGTGTGGGCGAACTGTAGTGTAGAGTCAAGCATGGTGCATTGAAAGGTTCTGTGCACATTACCATCTGCCAGTATTCCACAGACTCCAAATGTTCTGTAGCAAACTTCAAGCAAGCTTCAACATGCCTTTTCTTTAGTCATCTGGGGTGATCAATTCAAATCAACTTTATTTATACAGTATAGCGCTTTTAACAATGGACATTGTCCCCTACTGAGCAAGCCTGAGCCGACGGCGGCAAGGAAAAACTCCCTGAGATGAAAATAGGAAGAAACTTTGAGAGGAACCAGACTCAAAAGGGAACCTATTCTCATTTGGGTGACACCAGATAGTGTAATTACAAATAAGATACTAATGTAACTGTGTTCGTGGTCAAAACTACATTGTGTAGAACATAAATCACTATAGTTTAAACAAAATTTTCAACTGATTGATGGAGGTTTGAGCATATAAATGTTTGTGGTAATTGAAGTCCTAAATCATCGTAGCAGAAATGTTCATGTCAGCAGCGGTTCAACATCATCCTCACAATCAAGAAAGGAGACCATGGCCGTGGAATGCTTTGCCTGTGATAACTGTACTCTTTTTCCAGCTCATTCTTGAGCTCTTTTTTTTGAGCTCTTGGGCTTCTCTTCTGACTAACGTTCGGACTGCCCAGTTGGAATCTTGTGAGAAGCTCATGTGCATGGCAGATTGGTTGTTGAGTGATGTTCCTTCCCCTTACAGATAATGGTCATGAAGGTGCTTATAGGGGCATTTAGGAGATCATCCATCGGTAACTAGTGGCATTGCCATGCCGCTCAGCAATCTTCTTGTGAAGGTCTTGGGAGAGCTCTTTCACGTCCACACAACATGAGATGTTCTTGCGTGACAGCTTGTGGTCTAATGATTTGTTTTCTTGCATTCAGAGGTGGGTTCTCGGTGTAATTTGATTCAAGAACAGCATCTATCCTGCAGCATTGCACTCCCGTCATATAAACCTGAGCACTATTCCCCCTTCATGGGTTGTGATTAGGGTTGTAACGGTATACCGGTATGGCGGTTTATTGTGATATTGACATGTACGATTATCATATCATGCGCAT
>JAOVYU010000036.1:7328194-7339292 GCA_025674565.1 Synodontis membranacea | reverse complement strand
TTTCGTTTTCATCCCTCTTTTTGCCCATTCATTTCCACTGGGATAGACTGATTTTGCACTTTTGGCTCTTTTTGCCACTGACTCCCATTCATTTGACTGCTTGACTGTGGTCCAAAGATGCAGATCTTGCACACTGAGCCGCTCTGCACCGTGCACCACCCATTTCAAAATTTCTTCAGGAATTTTGCGCACCGATTCTAGTTATTATTAAAAGTGCGGTACAAATAAAATGTAATTGGCTATAATGGACCGCTTCAGACATAAGATAGAAAAGAGGCGCGCACTGTGATGATGGAAGTGGAGATTTCTCGAAAGCGTTGCGAAAACTGGGGGTTTTTTTCCTCTCAAAATATTTCCTGCCCATACAAACAGTTACAGTGTTACCTCCATCCACATAAAATTGCAAAATCAATTCAAAAATGCTACAGTGCCAGGAAAGTGATTGTATCCCACAAGTTGTTCTGTCAAACGCCTCGAGAATAACATTATAAGCATGTGTATTGAGCGGTAATGTGAAAAAAACACACTAACATGGCAGAAGTTCACAAGGATTCCTGTGTGGACTGATGATGGAAGAACTGCTTAAGGGTACACTAGAATACGAAATGTCCTTGTCTGAAATTTCTGTTTGCAGTACGGCCAGAGCAGTGGATTCAGGGGCAGTACATTGTGCTATCATTTTCTGGCACCTCCACACAAGAGTGTAATAATAAAACAAACTAAAATCAAAACTGCAGTGGGCATGTGCAGAGTTGTCAGAAATGTAAGGTTTTTTTTTCCCTGTGCGCAAACATACCTTGATGTTTTTTTCATGTGGTTGGGAGGCCAAAATACAGAGAATAAACTGTTGTCAATAATTTCTGCAGTGCTGCATATTGCTAGCTATGAAATCAACTAGAATCTCAGAAGAAAGCAGTAATGTGGAGTTTGGCTCACTGGGGTTTGGATGGAAAGGCGTATTTGGCCATCTTTGGCTCTTCATTCTGATTGTTCCGAATGAGAACATGGAACTGGAAAGTTAGGAAATGGAAAGCCAAGCAAGACAACAATAATGAAAAGCACTGCAGGATTTAAGCTGCCTCTTGTGCTGCTTTACTTTCACGTATGATCCAGTAACACAATGGAAAACAGTTCAAAATAACGTCAGCCACCGGATCCATCCACTATCTGCTGAAAGCTAAAGAGTTTTAACGAGGCACCGAGTGCCTGTTTGTGCGTGATACTGACCCACCTCTGTGGTTGCTTTTTATAGCTGACAGAATGAAGAGTTGGGTGAAGTCCAAAGTCCCTCAGAGCAGCCCTGAAATTCCACCATTCATCATTTATGAATCACTTTTCACTTAAAAAAAAACATCTTTTTGTGCTCACCAGAACATTATCAAAGGGATCCCCTGATGTGATCATGACTGACTGTTCAGTTTAGCTGACCTCAGCCTCGGATTGTTACACATACAGGGACACAAAAATAAACGGAGGGACAGCCTGACCTATAAATAAATCCCCAGCTAATGGTGATGTGTTGTGACGGTTGCAAAGCATCAAGCAAAAAGAGGTTGTGATGGGGAGATGTAGGAGAGATAGGAGGAAAGAGAGATGGAGGATAAAAAACAATGATTGGTTTTGACCTGAAGGTCTTATTGACAAGGATGCTCTGAGGCAGGAGACACTATGGCTGTCTGTAGAAACACTACCTTGGATCTGAGGATGTTACGATATCACAGTTAGTCAAAGTGTATGACAGGTTACCTCAGTAGTGGGAATGTTTTTAATGCTTTTATTTTTTACTGATTGAAACGTTCTATCTGTTAGTTTTCCTTGTTCCAGCGGTTCTCATCCCTTTTGCATCTGTCTAGGAATCTGTATGCATGGTCCCCCTAAATCATAGTACAGCAACCTCCATTCATAGTTACAGGGGACGTAGAATACTGCACTTTGGCTTTGCCATTTAGAACACATGTTCATAACTTTAGGAAAGCTATCAAACACGCGCAAGAACATGGCATTGCTGACCAGAACCAAAAAAAAAAAAAAAAACCTCAACTAACTATCTTTTGCTAAGACTGCCATGATAGTTAGATTTCATTTCCTCTTTAAGCTATGTAAATACAGCATGATAAATACTGACAGTATATAATTTTCTCAATATTGTGAAGAATGCTCCTTGGAGCAATACAGTCCTTCTTTCGATCTCATTTTTCCCCCTCTAATCCCTCCATCGCCAACCCTGGGGAAAGGTAAGCTCTGGATTTGGCCTTGATCGCCTATGTGCCTGCTTTCCTCCCCCCAGGTGAACCTTTCCCTGCAGGATGTGCTCAGCCGCCTGTTTTCCGTTGTGCTTCCAGTTTGCTGCTTGCAGTAGCACGATTCATTTGGAGTTGGCCATTAAGAGAGGCTGCGTCGTTCCTGATTCAATTAAAGTCACGCATGGATTAACCATGCTGGAGAGAGTATACGACTCGCTTCATTATGCTTGCTCACAGTCTGTTAAAATGGAGCAAAACTCTCAAAAGTCTCCAGGGCTTTGGTATGTTTGTGAGGCAGTACCATGCCAAAAGGGTTTAATAATTATCAAATGGATTTTTTTATAACTCGGTTAGTGCTTACATGCTTTTGGAACCTGCACAGATTGAGTTAATTACCCTTTTCTGAACCGATAGCGGCAACTTAACCAGCCCAATGAGTGTGAGAGATATTCAGTTGGCCAGTCCAGTGTAACCCCTGACCACGCACTGTAACTCTGTGACCTTCTCATTTCATGTCATGTACTAAACCGTAATTGTGGAAGGTTACAGCCACTGATGAATCCTATTAAATCCGTTCTTTATAAAGCCTGTGTTGCAAACAGAGACAGCACAGTGTACTATAAAACCCAGTGGCATGGCATTTTGAGTGTGTGCATATGTGTGGGGTGAGCTGTGTCATCGGTGTAGTCATTAACTGAGCTAATCCACTCCTTGTGGGTTTCCTCGGCTTCAGACACTCCCTCAAACCTCAGCGACTGCTGTCCTCCCTGAGCTGCTGGTGTGTGTGTGTGTGTGTGTGTCACAGACTAAACTGTTCTGTATGTTGTCTTAATGTGAAGTCAGGTTACCTTGGTTTCGTTCCAGCTTCCAGGTTACCTTGGTTTATTTGTAAAGCAAAAAAAAAAAAAAAAAGTATTGCAGAGAAGAGAGGAAGCTCTTGCTTTTATTAAAGACAATGCTGAGTCGATAATAACTGTTGCTTAGCTGCCTGCTCTCGGTGAGATCCACTTGTGTGTGTGTATGTGTGTGTGTGTGTGTGTGTGGGCCTGTAATTGTGAAAATGGATGCTCAAAAGAATATGCCATCATTTTCAAGGTAATATCTATGGCAAACATTTATATTATGGTATGTATTGTGTATTTCAGAAATGTCCTCATGTATTGTGATGATGTTTTTGTCAGAGAAGTGGCTTAGTCTTTACCTCGATGGTGCATGAATACCACTTGACATTCAGAACCGGAATTACTTTTAAGTGTGTAAGGACAGGATGGCATGGTGGTGGTGCTGTACGAAGTGTTGCTGACTCAGAGCTGCAGGGTGTTTGGCCTGTTCTCCCAATGTCCACATGTGTTTCCTCTGGTTTCTCCAGTTTTCTTCCATACCAGTAGGCAAGATGAATTTCCCCTAGGGTTGAATGAATGTGTGATGCATGTGTGCATGACGTCCTGTGATGGACTGCTGTTCTACCCAAGGACTATTCTTCCAGCCCAGAATTTTCAAGATAAAGCATTTACTGAAGATGAAGGAATTAGAACAGCTCTGGTAAAACCTTTTGCATTTTAAACAGATGTTGATGGTATTCAGAGGTGCAGTCGGCGTTTCTGTTCATCTCAAAGGTGTTCAACAGTAAAACAACAGAGAAGACTGTGAGCTTCTCTCATGACACCATTTATAAATCAAGCAACCCCATGTGGGGTCACGACCATTAGTTCGGGAACCCCTGCGATAGAGATTAGATTGAGAAGTGCATTCCTTTGTGTAGGTGCTTTACTAAGTGATCCCCTTGATTGCGGTTTTTTCCCACATTTCTGTATTATTACAATAAGTCTCCCAGAGCCCCTCCGTCCCCCATTCTGCTCCTCTATTCCTCTCTTTCTCACTCGCAGCACCTTTGTAAGCGACATTATAAAACTATGACTCTGACACTGCTGCCATCTTTTATATACTTCTTCCAACATGTCACTTCCACTCAATGACTTGAATTAACAGTGACAGACGGAATCAGAGGAACATGCCGAATCCGCTAGGCGGGCTGCTGGTTTATTATATTCCTGTCTTGCACAACTGAGGCAAATGAAACTGAAGTACCTGGAGCAGCTACTTTCATCATCATCTCTTTCATTCATTCAGAAGCCACAAAATGATATTCGCTTTCTCCTCAGGGAAAAGTGCTTTCACAGTGTGTGAAAGCTTCAGCACTAATACGGTTTTGTCCTGAAACTGTCTTGAATAGCCACTGAGTGATAGCATTTTAGGGCTTAAGAAGTAAGTCTAGCAGACAGTAGCCAGGACACTTCAATGCTTTTAAATTAACAGACTTCCCTGCCGAATTCCACGTCGGATTTAATTTAGAAGCCTGGACGTGTCCTAAACATCTTCCAGCCACCTGAAACTCCATGAACTCAGAGGTATGCACGGACAGCCATGCTTATATAGGGATTATCTACTGTTCAGTTGCTGTTAGTGACACCTAGGCTGCAGCTTTTGGCAGGCGTCCTTATCCAAAGCATCTTACATAAGTGCTTTGTAGTCTCCAGCAAAACATGTCCTCATGCTAGTGCAAATAGGTCAGGGTCTAAGAATACCATCAAGCTAAAAC
This sequence comes from Synodontis membranacea, assembly GCA_025674565.1. NCBI lineage: Eukaryota > Metazoa > Chordata > Actinopteri > Siluriformes > Mochokidae > Synodontis > Synodontis membranacea. Next base: position 7,334,450 of record JAOVYU010000036.1, on the reverse strand, counting down.
CTTGTTAGACAGCATAGGATGGGTTGGTATAGCAGCAAAGTCGGTACAAGTGGAGTTTTTGTCTTCTCCTTTTTTTTTTAAAGCGCTTATTAAAAATGCCTGGCCTTTGGTTGAAGACAACCAGTGACTCAGCTTCATTCCACCACCTGCCAGAGCAGAGAAGAGCCATGCACGTCTTTCACGTCTTCTTGCGGAACGGTGGATCGAGTCAAGGTGTGCTAAATGAAAGGACTGAAGGTCTCTTTTTGGCTTTGGCTACTGAAGTGAGTTTAGGGAGCAAAACAATGGGGGGAGAATTGGAGAGACTAATAAGTCATACAGTGCCTTTTGGATCAGTTAGAGGGGTCAAAAGGCATGCAGGGTAAGACCTGCCGGGTCTACTTGAGTGACTTTTCTGGAGAAAAATAGCCAGACACTCCTGTTGTTGTATAGAGGTCTTTAACTGTACTCTTTATGCAGTACATTTGTAACAGTTTTGGTACTTTTGTTTGTTTATACGCGTTCATGTACTAGCCGGGTCTCATGCAATCAGATTATCTAGAGTTAACACTTGGTCCAGCGGATTAATATTATGTGCTATTTATGTCATTGCCATAGTGGTGGCAGTTAATGCCGTCCGTCTTTCAAATATCTGTCACCGGCAGCATGTCACAACCAACAGTATGCGCATGAACTATGTGGTACTTCATAATTTATTTATTTTACGTCCGATTCCCAGTGTTCAATTACAAAGTGATGGTGGTCTGTCAGGTAAGATAGATTCTGCTTACAGTATGTTTGCCAAGTCTTGTCAGGCAACCGACTCTTGGGTGGACTACTTGGCATGTTTGTTTATCTGTATGCTAGAATCCAGGCCCTGCTACTGCTGAGACATGGGCATAGGAGTTAAGGAGGTGTCGGTAGATTCTGGGATTTGGTGGAGAGCAAAATCTTTATGACAGGAAACCTAGAGAGAGATTATATTCATATTCCAATACTGTATGACCCCATAAAGCAGCAAGTAAAGGCTCAGGGAATGGAGTGAAACACTCTGTACAACACTGTTTTGTTTGTTGGCAAAGACTGATCTTTGTTAAAATATATATATATATATATATATATTTTGGGTTATTCCAATAGACCTGACGGTGTGCCAATCCAAGGCTCGCCATGAGCTTCTGCCTGCAGATTTTCCGCACTTGATTGTACAGCTCTGGATGTGAGATTAACTTCTCCTCTGTTTTCCTCAATACCGGTTTGAATAACTAAAACTAAAACCCCACCCAATGCCCCTCCTATTAACAGAAGTTCAGTGCTGCCCACAAGACACGCAGCTAGTCAGGGTCTTTTTGATACGCATTCTGAGGGACGTGTTATTGAGTCATGTATAAGATGTGTGTCTCTGGAGACGCCACTCAGTTCAATGCTTTTTCAAAAGTCATCTTGACACAGTGCCCTCTTGGAAATGGAGTCTTCATACCGTAACTTCTGCCAAGTCCTTGTAGATGACTTGCTCTTGTGTGGACTACTTGACATTTCGCTAAGTGGTTCCTATGTCTTAGGAGCAAGTGTGCTGAGAAACAGACTGTTCTGGGTCTGGGGTTTAAGAGGACACATTAATCTCCACTTGACAAACACAAGCTATCGAAGCTCCTGTTACTGGTGTACATTCATCTTCCAATCGCATGAACTTTTTCTCCTCAAACCTGTGCATTTGGTGTATGCGTGACATTGTAATGGAAATATTTAAGTCTCGCTATAAAGAGTCAGTCGAACAGGTAGACTGTAAATCATAGTCAGCACAAATCCTTTACACGTGATAGACACTCATTTTGGAAATGGACAGAGAACTAGACAGCTTGTGAAACTGGTGAATATTACCTAAATATTTCCCTTCCTCTTATTATTAGTTATCGCCTAACCCTTTGTGCTGCTGTTGTCTGCGCATTAATGTCATAAATTTTCCTCAAAAAACAAGCAGGGTATGATATGCGTATGACGCAAAGGTGCACTATAAATAATCCAAAAATTGTGTACCATAATACCATGTTTAGCCGTTTAACCTGCTAGATTTGAGTCAAAGTCTCAATGCTTGTTGGTCTTGTACACCTGCACCAAATGTTGAAGGTGGTTCTGAAGTCAACAGTTATAATCCACTAATTTGATTGGTCGAGCAGTGTTCCAAGAGTGTCTACAGTATATTTCCTTTAACTGCGTCCCTTTAACGTTCCACTGTGTGCATCACTACGCTCGTCTGTGTTCGCCACGTAAAATTCCACTTCCTAGTTCGAAACGGTTACTGCAGTAGAGTCAGCGACATCATCGCCGAATATGGCAAATGATACTTATCATGAATATAACTTTTGACTTAAAATATCAAAACTCATACTGTGTCTGAAATGCCACTTGCTCGATATTAAGTGGTTGTTTAAAGAACTATCGTATAAAAGCACTCACAATCATCAGGTTATACTGAATATTGGCAGGACTGTGATTACTAAAGTCCAGATCGCAGCCTTGCTAATATTTAGTATAACGGCACTCGTGTTTGTGGAGTATTGCGCAATTAGGCCACACCTGCACATTCATACAATTATCCAGTCAGACAATCATGTGGCAGCAATGCACAGATACAGCTCAAGAGCTTAGTACAGTCGGTCATATGATAACTTCACAGTAGGAAGTAAAAGCCAAGAATCAGGATGTGGAATCTTTCTTTGAACAAGACCCTGTACTTTCTTTTGCTTTAGCTTAGACTATAACTCTGGTTTGTTCTCATGTTCTCAGGTGTTCAGCCCTTCTAGAGTGACGAGGTAGAGCCAGATGCCTTTGGCGTGAGGTGAGTCCGCTTAAATCTATTCAATCTATTCAATTTGATCACGGTTTCCCTCCTTGGCTAAATCTAAATGCGCCTCCAGTGTTTTTTAAATTGACATGGCATTGTTATATAACAGCCTAAAAGTGCATAGAAAGCACATCCTGTGTGGGCAGCGTGGCTGATCTGATTTTTCGATGGTGTGGGTAGCATCTTGTAGTAACTTGTTTCAGTTTCATGCCATTTGCCGAAGATACTCGCACTCTAATTACCCCTACCTCACACTTGTTTAGCCCAAGAGCTGTGCGCTTTGAGAGGAAATAAATAGACCCCTCCATATGCTTCCTATTGGTTTCCAGACAGCTCAAGAAATACTGGCCCCTCAAAAGATAAAGACAGCCGACTTTGTGGTTCATTAAATTAATGTAACCTTTGAGTTAAAGAACTTTATTATAATCACCTTAACGGAACCACGTAACAACTATTGGCACCCTTAGTTATCCGGAAAACGTAACTAAATGTGCTATTGTAGCTCAAAATATCGTGAAAGATATCGTGCAATGTTTTCCGTCACTTTTTTAAAGAAAGTGAACATTTAAATATATTCCAGACGTATTGCACATCAACTCAAACGTGTCAAGCATTTTTCTATTTTAATTCCGATAATTATGGCCTACAGGTCAAAAACAATGAACTCAAAAACATTTCAACTTATTAATATATTGAATTTCTAGTCTGAGTAAATTACTGGTCAAACAGTGTAAATACCAGCCCTCACCGTGTCCTACGTAACACACGGGGAAGATATGACTAAGAAATTCATTTCAAACTGAAATAAGTCAGGCGATGACTATAAATATAGAAAAAGAAATCTGAAAATGGCCAAATCCACTGTTAGGGAAAACAAATTGAGAGGTTTTTACATTAAGAACTTGAGATATAAAGGACCATTGTTAGAAATGTGCAGAAGGGTATAGCATTTTAATATGACCAAATCTACAATTAGACTTCACCTCCATGCCATCATTCTATCTATAAGCATACCAGAAGAAAGCATTTTCTTTCATCTAAGCACAAACATAAGTGCCTGGAGTTTCCTAGATGCTGATGTGCCTGGGTTCAAGACCTTTCCTGATGTCAATCAAGGTGGGTTTGATGACGTCTGTCATTTTTAGTCCCATATTATCAGTGTGAGATGAAGCTAATTAGCCACATAACGTGACATACCATTTATTTATTTATTTATTTTGCAATCCATCTTCAACCAAGGGTGCTGATACTTCTGGAGCCAACCGTACATGAAGAGCAACATGGCTCTTTCCTTTACTTCTCTTCTTATGTGTGCAAGCCTAATTTGCATGTCTGCGTTTTCCATCGTGTTGCACTCGGCACGTTTTAAATCAGTCAGGATGAATCTCATCAGAGCTCTGTCTGTCTCTGCCCTCAATTAAAGAGGTTCTTAGAGGAGCAGTGAGGGTTCCACAGGGAGACGGTGTGGTCTACGCAAGAACACTGCCCAGCTCCTTCTGTATATGTGCTCTAAATGTACGCACTCTTAAACATGGAACATTTTTTTCCCCTTCTTTTTAAATTCATGCACTTCTTGATTAAAATGTCTGCCTCTGCGTGTGAGTGCATGAGTTTATGAAGGACAGTTTGTAAAAAAATAATGGAATTGTATTTATTAAAGCCCTTTGTAAATAAAATGCAATGCTTGTAGAGCTAAAAAAAACAAAACAAAACAGTAAAGTTTGAGTAATGAATAGAAATAAAATGAACTGCAAAGGACCACAGAAACAAAAGCAGGGAAGTGCAAAATTAGCCTTGTGAAGATGAATGCAAAAATTAAAAGAGCAAAAACAAACAATAAAGTAATAGCACATACCAAATTCAGAGTGTATGTCAAACACATCACAAGGAATTATTAAAAAGGTTTCTGCTACTTGAATCTTTGATTCCTTGCTCAGTATTCAATAATATTTTTTTTCTATAGCCTTTTTTTTTTTTTTTTTTTTAACCAAGGGTGCCAGAAATTCTGGAACTGATGGTCCATCTCTTGCTTTTCCCCGAACACAATCACTTTAGTATTAGAAACTAAGCCCGTGTTATTGGATTTGAAGCCCTCTGTAAGAGTCCTGTCAGGGTTTCCCTAAGGAGCACTGGCTCTACTGATTCAAGGAAGAACAGGAGCACGCAGAAAAAGAAAACTTAATTATTACTTTGTCAGAAATGATTAATTCATATCTGAGACTTCATGCTTGCCTTTTCGTTTTATTAAAAATGACTTGTGTATGGTGTAGTATTCATAGCAGTAACAGAAATTAATGGCAACAAATCCGTGTTAATAATTTGTTCTGAGAAGATACTACTCTTTTCTTTTCAGTCCTTGAAAAATTTTTTTGTTTTGTGTGAGAGACAAAGAGCAAAGCAAAAGAAAAAAAAAAAAAAATGCTAGTTTATTTTCACGTTCAGTTTGATAAAAAAAAAATTCACACAAGGTATTAATATTCTTATTTTAGGATTGATTTTTTTTAATTATTATTAATAAAAAAATACATACGAAATACATTTCTGGAGTGAAAGTATCAAAATGAAAATATCAGACTGCCGAGCCCTTGTGGTAGGCTTCCTGACTTGGCATGTAAAATTTCAAAACTTTCGAAGTTGAATATTTGCCAAATTTTATCGAACTAACATGGCTAATGAAGCAAACATGAGTGTGTGTTGTGTAAAATAGAGTGTATTGTAGCTAGCATGTATAATCTTTTCATCTGCTGTATAAAATGCTGTGCTGAGAAACAATTCTGACCTTTTATCTGTCAAACAAAGAGAGAGAGAGAGAGAGAGAGCAGAAACAGAAAGAGAAAGCCATCTGTTAAGAGATTTTTAATCGATGTAGACTTGTCTTTAAATACATAAAATTAAATCAGAGTCGCAGGTCAGAATCTAGTCTTGCGCATGAGTTTGTACGTCCAAAAAAGTATAAAAATTAGGAACAGAACTGTATCTGTGGAGTGAAGCAAAAGCTATACATACACTATATGGACAAAAGTTTTAGACACCTGACCATACCACTCATATGTGCTTTGTTAAGCATCCCAGTTCAGATTTAGTCCCTTTGCTGTTATAATAAGGGTGAGGAGGTCTGGGGTGCAGTTGGCGTTTCAGTTCATCCCAAAGGTGTTCAGTGGGGTTGAATTCAGGGCTCTGTGTAGACCACTCAAGTTCTTTTATACAAACCTCAGTGTACCATGTCTTCATTGAGCTCGAAACATTTTGCACAGTGGCATTGTCATGCTGGAACAGGTTTGGGCCTCTTAGTCCCAGTGAAGGGAAATTGTAATGAGACAGCAAACATCATCATCCTAAACAATTGTGTGCTTCCAACTTTGTGACAACAGTTTGGAGAAGGACCACATGCAGGTGTCATGGTCAGGTATCCACATACTTTTGTCCATATAT
>JAOVYU010000036.1:7293272-7303777 GCA_025674565.1 Synodontis membranacea | reverse complement strand
AAATACTTTTGTACTGATTTCTTTAACTAGTGTCCTTGTTTCTCTACAGGGTTCTTACGGTGTGGTCAAGCTGGCCTACAATGAGGATGACGAAAAGTACTATGTGAGTTCTTTAGAGGAAATCTCACTGTTATATTGGGTTTATACCACTTCTTGAACTTGCAGATGAAGGGAAAAAAAAAGTCTGTGATATAATTGATTAACTAGTACAAGTCTCTGATCACATAGGTGAAATTATAGGTGACTTTATCTTCTGGCGCTTTATCTTCGCTGTTTGGCAGAAGGTTTGGTTTAGAGCGCAAGTGTGCTGGATGTGACATGGAGTGTTTAGAGATTGTACTGTTCGTGCAGACTCTTGAGTGTCCATTAGCTGCACTCAGCTTCTGTTGTCAAGAGTGATTCTGTAAGTGGAATAATGGCCTTACTCCACCCTGTTTCGTGGATGTGTGTGCGTGCGTGAGTATGTACACACGGCTGTAGTGAGGCTAGAGATTTTAGAGCTCTGAAATAGGCTTAGGCCTCACTCTTCTCACCTGCACAGGCTGAAAATGGCCTGTAAAACATAACCGATTTGAACTAGAACAGGAACAGGTAATTAAGCTAGATTTGAGAGAGTGATGGTAAAAAAAAAAAAAAAGAGGCTTTGTTATTGGGAACAGAAAGAAAGGGAAAATGGTTTGAAAGCGGTGAACGTTAGGGAGCTTGACTCATACTGTAGGTGCAAATGGTGAACATTATGTAATTTTTTTAATGAAACTCTGAATGGCCATAGTGAGCACACTCACTTTTTGGCTTTATAAATATAAAGCGTTGGCGGAGGAATAACAAGATTGAGGTCTTGCTCCTGAGCAGCAGGGTCCTACCAATCAGTATTCAAAGCTTAGGACAACATCCGGGAGGATGAGATGTTTCCTGAGACGTACTTATTTTATGTGTCAGAACATCAGTTCTGGCTGTGAGGTTGGGATGAAGACGGCTGGAGTTGAAACCTTGAACACGCATTCAAACTCAACGAGTCAACAACTTAATGCCGTTTTCAGAACTTTTTTTTTCCAACCTGCCCTTTTTGTCCACGCATGTGCCCACTTGTAAGCTAACAGGATCATGCATAAATGACAGTCAATTGAATGAAAGATCGCTAGGCTCCGGCCGATGGTTAGATCATTTTTTAATCAAAGAATCGTCTGTGGAATTACTGTAGTGAACGATATCAGTATTATGGATTGTACAGATGTGTAGGGTGTTACCAAATCATGATTAGTTGGAATTATATTGTAAAAGTGACTTTAATGCTCTGATGCGCATCACAGGATGGAAAAGGAGCCATCTACTAGGAGTCGTCTGGGCTTTTATTGTCATTCCTCTATGGTATGGAGCTTGAAATGGGGTTTCTCAAGGACTTTGGTTAGTGAAGATAGGAACGCAAGTGAGGGAACCCACCAGAAGATCCCAAGAACCCTAAAAAAAAAACCCCCACCACAGATGACTCTGCTGTACTAAATTTAGCAACCCATTCATTCAGTTTCTTGCACCATTGCTGAGCAGATTCCCTCTTCACACCGCCTGTCTTTTGAAAGTATAGCGCTTTGTAGGTAGTAATTACTAGACGCTATTTTTTCCTCAGAGGGTATAATGCACTTGTAATGACTTGACAGCTAATCAAAGTTTGTAGGGTATTCTCCTCGGCAAAATGCGCACAGTCAGAGCACACAACTAAGGCAAAAAGGAACCGGTTATTTAACTGTCATGAGCGCACAAACCCTGACAGATACCGAGGGTAAATAGAAAGGGAAACTCTGGCACCATGTTAAAAGTAGTGTTGATAGCGTCCTTTAAAGCTTCAAAAGCGGCATTGTTGTAATCTATGCCTCTCGGAAATGTTTTTTTTTTTCTTTTCTATAGTGTGCAGACCACCAGCTTTAAATCCAGCTGGTGGTCTGAATGATATATATAGAATTTTTATACAATGATATAAAAACTTATATCATTGTACTGGTCTAAACTGCAAGCTTACTGCTCAACACAATAAAAAAAAAAAAGCAATTTACGTAGATATTATATTAGATACTAATCAAAAGTATTCAGTTAAGTTTCATTTCAAGCATCAAATAAATCGTCATCCATTAATAAAATGTCACGAAGACTCCTGCTTGTGATTATAACGTTCATATTTGCAATCACTGTAAATCTGTCTTAATGTAGCCATGTGAATTCTACCCACATTCCACACGGAAGCCATGATACGATATAGTTTATTATTGTATGCGTATTTTTTTATTACGGCTCTCAAGTACTAAGAGTTAGAATCATTTGACCATGATACCAAATCATATGTTATAAAATTGAGGTAAATGACTCCTCTAAGCTCCTGTGTGTGTGTGTGTGCTCTCCAGATTTATTATTTCATAATGCTGTGTTTACGTACTTGAAGCTGCAGTGTGTAGCTTTGTGTATATTGAATCAGGGGAGAAAAACATGTTTGTGAGTTGCCCTGGCAGTCCTGTCATAGTAATTCACAGTCAGCTCCGTGTTATATGCCAGAACAGTAGACTTGTAGTCAAGTCCGCCTAGACCAAGACCAAGACACTACCAAGACCAGAGGGTTTCGAGACTAAGACAAGACCAAGACTAAGACCGAAAAAAGAGACTCCCTTAACTTTTGAGTGCTGTTGAGGACTGACATGACGGGTACTGACTGGTCCCAAAGTCCTCTGACAGAACAGCTAACACCTCCAACAACTCTCTAAAGAATGGGAAATATGTAACTGATTTCAATTATACTTAATTTGTAGATGAAATTGTAACATCAAACTGAAGATACACAATTATAAACTTGAAATTGCATCATGTCCCACTGTAGTAGTACTAGCCAAATTTACACTGTATGATATCAACTTCCCTGGAATGGATTAGGCCTGTTAAGTCAACACAATGTGATGTGCAGATGTTATTTAAAAGTCAATGGTCACATTTATTTAGTCACACACCATTTTAAGCAAAATACTGTAATCAAACAATATAAAGACGTGCGCACACGTCACATGATGCATGATGCAAACTACAAATACTACATACCAACACAAACTGCACATCAAAAGGGCGCGAAAGGCGAAATAATAATAATGTTGCATTATCAAACTTTACGTTGTGTCATGGATACTGTTGGCTCCAAATCTCCCGGCCACTATGTCGATCTGAGACAGCGAGAACAAGACCAAGACCGAGGGATCCGAGACCAAGACAAGACCAAGACCAAAGACCGTCGAGACTGTGACAAGACCAAGACCACCAAAGACCAGTCTCGAGACATCCAACTCTACAGAACAGATATATGAAATGCCATCAGGAACCAACTTTAGACACAAAAGTAGACCAAGTACATGATGACGGGCAGGAGCCAGCAGAATGTGAACGGGAATGAAAGAGTGAGTCCGGCGTTATACTATAAGAGGAAATGCATTAAGGATTTGATATTCTGTATAGTTTTAGCTATTTTTCTGCTGAACAGGCAAGCCATCTTTTTCCCGTCTAATTTTGTGGGAAGTCAGTATATGATAGATGATAGTCAGCTCTTTGTGGAATTTGCATCATTAGCCAGTTGAGAAAATGAAAAGGAACTGACAAAGTGTGAAACCTTTCGGCTGCTCCTTTTAGGGAGCGCCTCAGCGGATTATCGTCCTCATGTTTGATTTGGCACAGGTTTTACGCGAGATGACCTTCCTGATGCAACCCTCACCATTTTATCCGGGCTTGGGACCAACACTAGGACCGCACATACTGTACTTGTGCAACCCCAGCGCCGGGGATGAACGCTTCTCCGTTACGCCACTTAGGGTCTCATGAATGAAAATGCCAACCAAGATCGACAAGAATCTGGAACATCACAATTATAGACCCGTTATGACCTCTTTTTCAAAATCTCCCCTCGTTTCTTGAAGATACTACAGATGTATTATGCAAACTTTTGTACATTAGATGTGTTACGGTCTGTTATATAGTGACTCTAGATGGCCTCTTTGTACATCAACATATGACAAAGAAAAGGAAGTTGTTATCCAGTGCGTTCCTGCTATGCACCCAATGATGCACATCTGTGTATTATTGCTCTGGTTTTTAGGTAGCAGGACTGTCCAGCATGACTAATGTACTTGACGTTGGAAAACAGAAAAGCTAGAAAAAGTTAGAAAAATGCCGAGTGTATACGCTGCATAATCAGAAATGAACCAACAAAGAAGACAGACCAACTGTTTTCCATTTACTTTTCCCCGTCTACATTTGGGACTCAGTGAATGTGTTTGAAATGTCCTCCCATTCATTCATTACAGAAGCCTAATCTCTCGCACAGGTGCCACAAATTGGCCCGTAATGAACAGAGATGTGTTCCAAAGCGCCCATCATCGTATGAGCCGTGGCACTCCCGGTTCACACGGTGCACTACTCCATTTACCACAGGAGAATAGACACAGGTGCACTTATCCTTTTTAATCACGCTGTTTCATTCGAATGAGTTGCTAATTAGACATTGCTGGAACATGTGGAACTGGTGTTTACAGCTTTGTGCAAATGCTATATATGGGGATGAGGTATGCGCTTGATTGTTCTGGTGTTACATATTCGTCAGATCTCAGGTCCGTTTCTTCAAAGTGACCAGTTGAAGTGAACAGCCTAGCAGTTGAGCAGCGAGAACCTTGCTGAAGTAAAAGTATGGATATTGTATCAAAATCTTAATGAAAAGTACAAGTATAGAGCCAAAGATCTGGTTGATTGAAAGTCAAAAAGGGAATTTATTATTTAACTGATTATAAATGATAATTTCCGGATATTATTTAATTATTATTATTATTATTTTTTTTTTTATTAAATACACTGCTAGGTCAGACAAAAATGAATTAAAATGAGTCCTAAGGCAGTATTTTACAACAAAAATCTAGCCAGGAAATTTACCAGACTTAAAACTGATTTACAAAAGTGAAAATTCAGCTAATTTCTTGTAGGAAAAAAGAAATCTCATGCCATTCGAGATTTGTGAGTATTTTTTAAGGTCAAAATGAAAATGTAGAAAGTCTGTTTTTTTGTTGTTCTTGTTTTCACCCTTATGTTTGAATTTACTTCAGGTATAGTACAGGTACAGTACTTCTTTGTGCATTCGCGTTTCTGGATTCGCGACTTCACCGATTTGCGAAATTTTGTTAAATTTTTATTTAACTTAATTTTACATAATTAAGAGAAAATACTGTACAGTAGTTAATTTACTATATAGTAATTAAACAATAACATAAATTCAACACAAAAATTTAAAATAATCTAAAAATGTTCATAGCAAATGCGTACATACTGTTTGTTTTGGTGATGGCGTAGGCTCCATGATGACACGTTATTGGCCGGAAGGGTGGGAAGTAGCCAATCACAGAGCAGGGTAGCAACGTTCCTCGTTGCTGAGTGGCTGGGAGCTCAGAAGTGTGATAAGTGCTTTCGGTGCTTTTTTCTTTGGTTTTTATTTCATTTATAACAACCCTTAAGATGTCTGTACATTCCTCTCGTTCTAAGGCTCCTAGCAGTACTCCAAAGCGTCAGAAGAAGGTGATGACACTAGAGGAAAAAGTAAAACATTTATTTTTTTTTTTAAGGGTAATGTAGTAAGCTAACTTTTAAATGAAATTAAAGTGCTCTCGGAGCATGATTTGGGTCATGTTTAGGGTTCAAACTTTAGAAATAAGCATTTATTAGCATTTTTAGTGACTCCACCAAACGTTCGCGATTTTCACACATCCGCGCCAGGGTCTGGAACCTAACCCCGCGAGTATGCAAGGTACTGCTGTATTCAGATTAAATAACATGAGTAAAGTATAACTTTTTCCAAAATAATACTCAAGTACAGTAAAGAAATGCACTTTCTTGAGTATTTTCTGCCCCTGTCCAAATGATCCTGATGTTCTTTGATGACTATCATACTGTAAAACTTTGCAGGTTTTATACAGATGTTTGAAGAATATTGCAGCTTGCTTACATTTGAATGTCTTTGCTTACAACTACACTAAATAACATTTGGCAGAAAAGAAGAGCATTCCATACGCTCGGAATTTTTGCATCGAGTAAGGTTTGTATTGAAAAGTATATTATACTCCCACTGAGGCTGCAGTGCAAGTTGGAGTTAGATTTAGCGCTGGGCGAAAAGCATCAAGAAAACCACTTTCTTCTAGAAATAATAAATGTTAATCTGTTTGCTAACATTACGCCCAGCTATTAGTTCAAATTAAATTGCATGGAAGGTGAAGGTTTTAGGCTGTGGGGGGTTAAACTGAGGCTCGAGGATGCTTTCCATAAGTGTATTGACGTCTCTACAAAGGTATTGTAATGCTTGATCATCGCAACGAACTGCAAGTTAATATAAAATTAGTTAAGTAGCTTGAATTGTTCACATGAGTCACAAGTGAATTTTTACAGGCGCGTAGTGCTCTGACGATTTGGAACGGTATGTTGATTGAATTGAAAATAATCGTAAATCAGTTATTATTGAAAAAGGACAAACAACTAGTGTGTAAAAAATAATTCACGATTTTAGCCTATGTGTAAGTAATTTAATAGGCTAGCAATAGTTTCATCATCATCGTTCCAAATTAACACTAAGCCTACCCCAGATTCAGCCAAGATTATGTCCCAAAGTTGGTCACATTTTGATCGGAGGCTGTAAAATAGAATCACGTCATATTGTTGTCGTCAGAGCAGCTTCAGTGGTGTTCAGATACGAGAATTTTATTTAACTGCTGGCTTTTCACCGACGTAGACGTATACGTGTAGATGTATAGAACTGAAACGTAGACTTGTGTGATAGATGAAGAGAGTTCGCCTTGAGATTATTCACCTTGCTTGGAAAATGTGTGAATTTCACTTCATACCAACTGTACAAGCACAGATTTTATCTCCTAACTACACAATTAAACCGGTCATCTGAATTATACGTAATCATTGGGGGTCTCCTTTTTGCCCTTTTTCAGGTACTCCCCCCCCCCCCCCTCCCAAAACAAGCTCCAGGTTGGTAAACCACCCTTCAAGTGCTGATTACTCTTCAGAAACTGTGCTCAATTATTCTGGATTTCCATAATCACTTCCAATCACTTAGCCGGAGCCACTGAGACTCTGGAGTGCTCCATTAAGGCTAGTTTAAGATGAGGGGGGATTGGCCTGACCACAGCACAGCATAAAAGGCTTTTTTTTTTTCTTTTTTGATTAACAAAGAGATTCGAGGAAGTCGGCCCTATTATGTCATCCACTTGAAAGTCACAGACAGCCACCTCCATAAATACTGGTGATTGGTGGACTTATTCTGTGCCAGATGTAGGCAAAAAGGAGAAATGAAGGGCATCCTTGACATGAAGGCCATTTAAAAACCAATGGTGCGTATTATACATTGGTTTCCTACATGATTGTTTACAAGTCTTCCTCTCTCTGTTTCTTTCTCCAGGCAATGAAAGTGGTATCGAAGAAGAAGCTGATGAAGCAGTGTGGATTTCCACGTATGTTATTCCTAATTAACCTTTGTCTTTGGTCTGAACTTATTAGTATATACTACTTAAGAATTTGAATTTGGGGCAGCAGTGGCTCAGGGGTTAAGGCTCTTGGTTAGTGATCAGAAGGTCGAGGGTTCAAGCCCCAGCACCACCTCTATTTGGATAGGTTTATCCAAAAGATTTTCTTCCTAGAATTAAAAAAAAAAAAAAAAGGTGTACACGGAAATGTTTTTTCAGTGGTTGTTCCAGTTAGTTTTCTGTAGGTTGTTACCTATGTCGTGGGAAATGCATGTTTTTTGTAGATGCGTTTGTGCTGCATTGGCATTTATTATACAATTAACATTAGATATTAGCCAGGATTACTAGCAGGCTGGCTATTATTGACTATTATGCAGTTTTACTGTATATAGCCAATATTTGCTATGTGTCAGCGCTCAAACTCCCAGGATGTTTGGCTGTTGTGTGAACTGGAAATAGTGAAATTATGTGCAAGTTTTATACATGTATATGCATATATTCACCTGGGTACAAATAGTAATATATAGTAATTAGGAAACAGGACACTCATTGGCTGCCAGAAACTTGTGTCAAACTAAGTTTGTTTGCTCTGTGTGCAGGTCGTCCTCCTCCTCGAGGCCCTAAAGCAGCTTTGGGGGAACAGCCGAAAGTGCTTGGGCCCCTTGAGAGGGTTTACCAGGAGATCGCCATCCTAAAGAAGCTGGATCATCTGAACATAGTCAAACTGGTGGAGGTAAAAAAAAAAAAAACGTTTTGGGAAGCGCAGTGATTGTCAAAAGGGGCAATCGTCAGCGCCCGAGGGTGAAGTGATAAGAGAAGCGCACTGAGGACTAAATAAGGAGTTCTTTTGGGCCTTTTGTTTTTAAGAGAATGAATGGCAGCGTGTGGTGTGCATCAGTTCGTTTTTGAACTAAGAAATCTTCAGCGTGATAAATTAAGTCTTGAATGCAGAACAGAAAAGTTTGGAAGAGGGAAAAGGGGCTGTCATGTCTGAGCACCCAGTCACATGTAATTTAACTTTAAAGAATGAAAGAACAAGAGGGATCAATGAGGGCTAAAAAGAGAGGAATGAGACATCCAAACTTTTGTATATTTTACTGTTCCACTGCATATTGTACTCACGCATTAATAGAGGAAAAAAAAGTCATACAATTTGTGCACATGGTTTGAAACTTCAATAATCATTGCCAGAACAATGTGAGGAGATAATAAACCTTCTCCACTGGGGACGTGGCTTGTTTTTAATCATCTTCTTTTATTGACTCGTGTCTTACTTGTACAGATAATCTAGTTTGTCGAGTTCTAGGTCGTACTTAGTGTCTCTTCGACATTGATATGAACACCAGGGGAGCACAGCAGGGCTTCTGGGAGATTCTGATCCACATACCATTTTCGTTTCAGGTTCTGGACGACCCAGCCGAGGACAATCTGCACATGGGTACGAATAAGGTTCTTCGTCCATAAAACTGTCGTCATTCACATGATTTAATTTCCACACAACTCATAAGCAGTCAGTGCTTTTACCATGAATTTATGACATCCTGTATTTCCCACTGACAGTACTTGGGTTTGAGTTACAGCAGTGCCATGAGCCATGCGTAACTCATATCACAGGGAAAATAATCTCTAACCTAATAATTTTGCAAAAGACAGCACGCCCAAGAGAACGGAGGACTCCGTAGTCTGACGATGTGACTCACAGAGAGTGATATGATTACCTGCTGACGAGTTGCAGTTGTCTTGTTATGGAGTGCATGTTCATGTTGCGTTTGCACCAGCTAATAAAAGACAAAGCTACGGTAATGTAGAAGATTGAACTCTTCAAACTGATTGGCCAGAAAGCGTCGATTCATTTTCTGTAACTGCTGGTCTGACAGTAGTACTGGCTGTAAGACAAAGCGTAAGTTAGTAATGAAGTGCCTGCTCCAGGACGTTACTGTTTCCACAATAACAAAACTTGTTTTATACATTCAGGTCCATAAGTATTTGGACAATGACACGCTGACAGACGGTTGAGTCAGTCACATCAACTGAGCATGTTTTTCATCAACTGAGCATCTCAAGGGAAGAAACTCGGTGTTTAATGATGTTCATGAGTTTCATACTACAGGCGGTCGCTGACTGCTTACTGCTTTGTTTCAATTACTTTTGAGCCTGTGAAAATGAGGAACTGTGAAACAAATGGCCGTAATTCCTAAACGGTCGCTGCGATATTTTTGTTAAATGCCTTGAATTAAAGCTGAACGTCGGCACTTCGATCACATCTTCATTTCAAATCCATTGTGGTGATACAGAGGAAACATTCTAAAAATTGTGTCGCTGTCCAAATACTTGTGGACCTGGTTGTAAACGCTTCTCATAATCTAAAGCTCATAATAAATGGATGACAGTAATGTTATTTCCTACCCAGTATATATTTGCTGACATGGTGAAGCTTTTACACTACGGGACAGAGGACTTTGAGCTTTCTGCTTTCTTGGTAGCAATGACAAGCCGGTGAGAAAATGACTGTTTTAGCTGATGTAATGTACCGTGATGTAACTAGAGGGTTAGGCAACGTTTAATGTATCTATA
Source organism: Synodontis membranacea (assembly GCA_025674565.1). Taxonomy (NCBI): domain Eukaryota; kingdom Metazoa; phylum Chordata; class Actinopteri; order Siluriformes; family Mochokidae; genus Synodontis; species Synodontis membranacea. Next base: position 7,293,677 of record JAOVYU010000036.1, on the reverse strand, counting down.
AACAGTTTAAAAAAAATATATATGAGTTGCATATGTTGACAATTTGCTGTGGTATAAGAGAAATAAAGAGCTGGGACATTTATTATAACACCATGGACTTGATTATTTTGCTATAATGATATAAATAAAGGCTTATCTACTATTTCTGGTAGAACTCAGATGTCTTCAGTGGGACATAACCATAAAACTGCTCCATAAATCTCACCCTCAACCAAACTAAACCAACACAAACTACTGACACCTAAGAAAACTAAGGGAAATATTCAAGTACGAGACGTGACTGGGATTTAGGATTTCTGTAAAAAAAAAAGTATTTTGTACCCTGTATACAGAACAAGGGGTCTGTAATGCTTAGCTGATTCTCTCTCTCTCTCTCTCTCTCTCTCTCTCTCTCTCTCTCTCTCT
>JAOVYU010000036.1:7222233-7239718 GCA_025674565.1 Synodontis membranacea | reverse complement strand
AGTAGACAGATTTAATTTCACAATTTTTGAAGTCACCATTACTCTACATCATTTCATTGCATGTGCCTAAGACTTTTGCACAGTACTGTAGATGGCCTACTTTATTCATTTTCTAATCATTTTGTACTGCAAAGTAAAGAATGGCACAAAAAAAGTCCACAGGAACCATGTACAATTACTGTAAACCATAGATGACAAGTCACTCTACAAGCCAGCAGTCCATGAACAAGGAAAGGCAAACACAAAAGTTGTCTAAAAAAAAAAAAAAGAAGAAGCTTTTTTTATATTTAAAGTGGATGAGGAAAGTATTCAGTCCCGTTATTTTGCACACTTTACTGTATAAAGGGTTTCCAGTGTTTTATTTCTAATAAGGATATTTTTGTGTGCGGATTATTCATCAATATAGACAAATTACCATGTTATTTCTATGTGTAGTAATGAAATGATAACCGTTTGGGTTTGGAGGGTCTAAATTGAATCTGATGGGTTTTTAAAATGCTTTTTTGGCCCTTGCTGTGGTTTTTGGTGTACGGCGGAATAGCCACTGCATTATTCATCTTATAAAACAGATTAGAATGTTAAGCATGTTTTAATTTAGTGATAAAGGACAAATGAGCTACGAGCAATTCACTACCTGCCTTATATGACGATGTGTCTGGAAAAACCCATGAGGATCTTCAGTAAACATTGGCTGTGGATCTTCAGTAAACATTATTTCAACTGTAGCAGCACACAACCTCAGACAAACAATTGAACTTCAGAAAGGGCACCAAAACACAAGTCCAGCATGATCACATGTACAATCCACTGCAGTGAGGAATGTATTGACTTGTATACAGTATACAGGAGAAATTCTTCACATCAGGAAACACTCATTCTGGACAAACAAATGGTTTAATGAAAGAGTCATATGGTTTAAAAGAGAAGTACAAAAAGTTACGCTGAACTGCAACTGCCATCTCTAAAGCATGGGAGAGGTCTGCTACACCATCTCTATAATGACACCCTGATGTATTTATCCCAGTCCTTCAGGTCTTTTGACACCTCCAGACCCTGGAATCAGAGGTAACCTCATATCTGATATCACAGACTTCTCCACCACCAACAGAATTGATAACGCCCCACATAATTTGCCTCCTTTTAAACTTATATTATCAGGAATACATATTTTTTGTTTGTGATTCTTGGTTAAAAAAAAATAATAATAAGTATTAACAGAATTAAAATATTAGTATTTAGAAAATCCAGGCACAGCACAAGGAGCTCCTCAGCCAAATCTGCTTTGAGATGTTGGTAGGTTTAGCGTATTTTCAGTTTTTACACTCTTGGGAAAAGAATGTCTCATGGGTTGTTGGGATGGTTAAAGGTTCTAGCTTTAAGTTCTGCTGCTCTGAAACTTTTATGTAAGGGAAACCAAGCGTAGTTGGCTTCTGTATAGACCTTTTAAAGCACAGAGAGCAGAAGACCATGGTTGGTCACAAAAAAACCTTTGCAGCTTTGCGAGGTAAGCTCATGTGAAATAGGTGGATGTTTGCCATAAGATGGCGCCAGTGACTAATCATTTCATATTTGCTCAGGGCATTCAAATATACAGTATCTTCTTCAAATCTAGTATGTATTTGGATACCTGACTAATCACACCCATATGCTTGTAGAACGTCCCATTCCAGATTTGGTCCCCCTTTTATGATAAAAACCCTCCATTCTTCTGAGAAGTGTTTCCACTAGATTTTGGAGTGTAGCTGTGGGGATTTGTGCTCATTCAGTCACAGGAGCATTAGTGAGGTTCGGTACTGATATATATTGCGAGAAGGCCCACCATGTAGTCCAGTTTCAACCCAAAGGTGATCGGTTGGGGGGTCAAGGTTCTGTCCAGGCCACTTGAGTTCATCCATTCTAAGTGAACGAATGTGATTAATTGTCATTATTAACACGCCACAGCACACAGTGCACAACAACAAAATTTACCCTCTGCTTTTAACCCACATGTGACATTGTGAGCGGGGCAGCTATTTTCAATGGCCGGGGAGCAGTGCTTGGGGATGGAACCTTGCTGGTCATGGGATTCGAACCTAAAATCTTCTGATAATAAGGGCGTTTCCCTAACTGCTAGGCCACCATTTCTTCATGGAACACACTCTGTCATGCTGGAACAGGTTTGGGCCTATTAGCTCCAGGGAAGTGAAATCTTATGCTACAACATACAAAGAAAACATTATGGCAATAGTATGGTATGAAGCAAAATTAATTTGCTTCAATTTGCCATTGATTTCACCTCAATTCAAGGTTAAAGGTTAAGGATAAAGTTTTTTTTCCTCACTTACAGTAGTCTCATTATAGCTCATACAACACACCATACAGGAGCTGTGAAAAGTCAAACACTCACACACAAAATATCAAAGTATAAATTATCAGGAAACTGTTTTACTCTTCCATATTTAAAAAAAAAAGAAAAAAAAAAAGGGATTCTTTTATGGCAGAACTTTTTTGGCAAAATTTCATCAAAATTTGCTTTGCTTTACATATTAACTTACAATATATTAATTTATTGTTAGTAGACTCATTGGTATTTTTAATGCTGACCTACAGTATGATTTATTAAGGTGTTGAGCTGAAACAAGCTATCAGAACAGCCTCAAGTCTCTGGAACCTGATTGGAGGGATGGACATTCATCCGAAAGATATAACAAATCAATCCTGATGGGTGTGGCAATATCAATCCTGATGGGTGTGGTCTCATCCAGGATGCCAGACCCATCAGGATTGATATGTTTCGTCAGAATAACTTTGTAATTATTTACGGTGACCCTTCCTTCTAAAAGGACAAATGGGCCAAAATCACGAGTCCCAAAAACATACCAGAGCCCCATGGGTTTCATTCAGTTTGTCATACTGACTAAAAAAAAATATTCAGTGGTACCGACTCTTCGAATCGACTCCTTTCATTCACTCGGAACAGGAGGAGTCGGTTCCGGAGTCGAACAGTCCTGGGCGGTTTTAATTGTAGCTTTTCCATTGAAGACAGTCGGTTTAATACAGTTAGTTCCGAAGCGCTTCACGCGCGTGCCCTGATTGGTCCGGAGGGACGTCCGTCTTCGACATGCGACGCGTGTGATTGGTTGGCGCGAGTGTTGGTAGTAGGACGGACGCGAGAGGAACTGTCAGTAGTTGGAGTGGAACAGCGAGGTCTCGCGCAGCGCACGAGTTCTAAAGTAGTAGAGACGTGCACATTGTACCGGGTGTGTGTGTGTGTGTGTGACCTGACCTGTACCAGACCTGTCCGGGACTGGGGTTTTTCAACTAAAGCGGATTTACCTGTACAACCTTTTCACATGGGGAGTTAAAGTCGCGCGCCGCCTTTACAGAATGTTAGTTTTTCCGGTGTTTGAGTTACTCTTGCTCGCGTGCACGGCCGACCGGGCTCGTGCGCTCCGCGTCGCGAGGCACGCGCGTGCCGTGTCGGATAACCAGCTTCAGGAGTTCGGGTCCACAGTCATCCCAAACCATTTATCCGAGGAGAAGCTTCCACTCGGGACCTCCACGACTCCAGAGGAGGACAGGAACAGGACCGGAGCGGTGACGACCACAGTCGCTCCTTTACCCAAAACAGTTTCTCCAAACATTTCACTCACAACTCCTTACACAACTCCTTACACAACTCCTGCTCACCCACAAAACACAACTACAACTACAACTGGGACGGATTTTACCACCAACACACCCGACCTTACCACCAAGAAAGGTAACTTTTCCTTTAAAAACCAGAACTAAAGCTTCCTTTCTCTGTTATTACACTGGAGTGTTTGTCTGAATGAATGAAAGTGTTTACTAATAAACATGGGTATATTAGTAAAGCTCACTTCAGCCTCACAGAGTAGCAGCAGCTTCCTCCTCCCTGGAACCAAAGCTTGCTTTCCCACACTGACCTCAAAGCCCATCTCTGACAGGTCTTAGTAAGTAAGTAAGTGAGTAACTGTATAGAATCTGTCTTTATGTAGCACTTTCTGAGTGAAAATCCATCAATATTAGTGAGTAAAAAAGAAAACAACAACTGTACCAATATTAAGTAGGATCTCACCTAACGCTGATAGGTTTGTGTTTACATTATAACACAGCCACATACACACACGGTACCAGAGACACAACCATTTGTTACACAATGAAAGTCCCATAGGTGTGTTTCTCCTGTGCGTTCCGTACAGGCTTCCATTTGTACGTGTCTTAATCAGAACCCCAGGTTATTATGACGCCAGCATGCAGTAACATCTGTATGTTATCTACGTTTCTCTACAGCAGCTTTAAAAACCTGGACATGCCAATGCCAAGGACACGACCCGGAAACCGTATGCACTTCTGAGCCAACAAAACAGACACAATACACAAGGATGTAATCTCTTCTAAGGAATGATTTCTCCTCTTTCCGATTCCTGTTCTTTATGTTCACCCATCAGATATTTTTACCCCCCCCCCCTCCCCTCTGTGCGAGGCACTTAAATCGGTTTGACGTGCGCCGACATGTCACGGCGTCAGGATGCATTCGCACCGTGAAAGTGGGAGAACTTGACATGTTTTGTTGTCATAGGAATAATTAATGGCCAAAAGCGAAAGAGCATGCGAGGCTCGGGACTTCCGTCACCTTTTGTTTTGAGACACACCTTTGTGTGCCCTCACGGTGACTAAGGTGTGTTGGGAAAAGAAACTGTACTGTACATACAAAACCAAATCAATAGAAACGGCCTTCTTTCTAATTATAAAGATGAAATGTTGCCAGTTTATTATAAGTAGAACTCTCAGAAGTTCCAGGGGGTTACATGAAGTTCATCTAGGATTACTTTTCCACTGGAGAAAAAAAAAAAAAAAAAGGTGTTGCGACTGTTGTAATTCCATATCTGATCTCCAAAAGCTCCTAGTACATGTGATTTATGAGGCTCGAACATCATTCACATAACAGTTTAGTGTTAATCACCAGCTTGGTAAGTCATCGCACACCTTCCTTTTGTACTCGTACTGTAAGTGTAGAGGCAGTTTACAGATGGCAGGTTTTTTCAGACTCAAATTAGTCATCTTATTTTGCTCGTCATGTTTTTACACGTTTGTTGTTGATATTAGGCTTCATGGATATAGACCTTATACCTCACTGGCAGTGGATCCAGAAGTAACGATTGTTCCAGATATTAAAGCCTGACTAAACACGACCCTGTTTAATAAAATTAGTTCATTAAACCTCTATTTTAAACTAATTAACTATGAGGTTTGATTTGCTCCACTTACTGGTTTGCCTCGCAGAAGCACACGGACTGAAGCTAAAGCTCTCATTTAAAATCTAACCAAACCGTAGGCATGCCCAGATTTGCACTAAGGAATATATTTACATTGCATTTGCATGTTTTTTTTTTGACGGACGCTTTTATTCAAATCCAAAGCGACAAATGAGGCAGAATGCAACCTGAGCGTAAAAGGAGCCGACAATTGTACGTGCACAATAAGGACCCCATGACCAGAAACTGCACATGAATGAAAAAACTCAAAAGCACATCAACCGAAAGGGTCAGAGTAAGTGCTGATGCTCCCGAGTGCTATATTTGCCGTTAAACGTTTAAGCTACACGTGATGCAATTGCAAAGAGGCTTGGAAAAAGAGAAAGTGGTAACGGTAATACTTAACTGACAAGAACACCGACATACAAGTTTGTATTATAGTAAATTAATTATAAATGTGCCCCAAAGGATTTTATTCCTCATATAATTAACCAATAGACTCATCAGAGAGAGCCTGCCCTTTGTGCTACCGCTTTCATTTCCCAGTTCATTTAATCTGATGCTTTAAAATAGTCTCATTAGGAAAAGAAAAAGAAACACAAATACACATCATGGGATTGAGGTTGTGCTTACTTGCATCTGCATTTATTTATTTATTTATTTATTTACTTTTTTTTTTTTTTTTTTTTTTGTAAAATCTCTGATATTAATTTATAAATAAACTAACCAGCTGTCATAACTTTTAAGTTAATGAGTTCCCTACGTTTTCCCAAGAACAAAGTGTTTTCCCGAGAACAAAGTGTCCAGCAGTCGTTTCCTTTAAAGGTATATATGTTTTTATCTATTCAGTTTGGAACAATACTACTCTACAAATGGCTCTTGTGAATGCTCCTTTAAAGTGTGCCACGTAGTCGTCATCATTTCAGAATGAAAGTTACCATCCCAACACGGTTGATGCATGATTTAGACCCTTCAGGTTGTGACGGATGTCCAAAATCAAGCGATGTAGTGGTCCTTGAAGGCTTCCTAGCTGGTCATCAGTCATTACCTTGGGTTTCCTGGTCAACCTTGATGATCATGATAACGAGTCTTTGAAAGGAACCTTATCCATGAGAGGGAAGTTGTCCTCTCAGTCAAAGGTTACGTTATAAATAAATTTATTGCAAGCTTTTTATAAGTAATGCCTGTTCTCTAATAGAGTTCTGTTTAACTTCTCTGTATAGGCACAAAAGCAAAAACCGAAAATGTTGGCTTAAGTGATCTGACTCACCACCTGCACTTGAGAATGGGGAAAAGCAAATATCATATCAAAGTGCTTTTAAACACCCTTTAAACAATTGTTGGACTCCAATAGAACCGACTCAATGAACAGAGTTATTTTTAGAATTGTTTTTTGCCTTTCGCTCGGGGAATGAGAACACGAGCATCAGATTTTCTTTGCCCTAGATAGGATAACACGATACAATCCCTGACCTTAAGGCGTATGTAATATTGCTGTCCCAATGCTGTTGGCCACAGGGAGATGTCTTGTATTCCGTAGCGTACCTGTGGAATAATAATGCGCTGTAACTGTCACGATCACATGAAGGTGCCTTTCAGTCTTAATGGATGGAAGGTGGATTGCAAGCTCAAGCCAATCAAAATAAGTTTGATTTCTTTTTCTTTTCTTTTCTTTTTTTTTCTTTTGGCAAAATCTAATTCTGAGCAATTCACATCTTATATCTTCTGCCAAGTACTCTCTTACAGTGTCCTTAGGAAGAAAGGTTGGTGTTGATCTGCAGAGTAGCAGAGTCCCTGTGACAAACTGGATATTGTCCTCTCCTCAATCTTCCCCGCTGCCTACCTCGCTCGATCACATTTTCCTCTTCAGTCTCATCATGCAGCCGCTCTTTCCTGCCTTGATTGCACCGATTTATAATGGATGAACCATTTATGGCGCTTGTGACAAATGGGTCAATAAAGACAAAAGAGGAAGTCAGCTAGTTTTTGCTATTTGGAAAGATGTTGCAGAAAGGACTTCACTTCAGGGATGGACAAATCGTGTTAAGCAGCGGTCAGAGCGAATCCAAGGGCCTGGGGGAAATGTCTGCTAACTCGAACCGGAAAGGATGCAGGGCACTAAAGAGGAATTCGCTTATTTCACTTCAAGTATGACCAGGCGAATTTGCAAATGCTGTTTTATTAACCACTCACAATGGCTGTACTTGCATTCAGATTTTAGACGAAGTCTGCAGAAGCAGCAAGGAGCAAGAATAGTAAGACAGCAAAGTAATGGAAAAATTTGGAATTTTAAGGTCCATCCATCCACCTTCACTTATTCCACTCAGAGTTGGAGAGGTTTATGTTTTAATCAATAAAATCCTTTGCTTTGTCTGTTTAAGGAGTGCATGAGTGTGGCACTATGTGGCACTTCTCTGTGACCATGTTTAGATGTAACTGTATCCTTTATCTATACCATTAATCCAGTAAGGGTTGTGGGGAAGCCAGAGCCAATCCCAGCTGATTTTGGATGAGGGGCATGGTATACCCTGGGCAGGTCGCCAATCTGTCGCAGGGCTAACACAGAGACAAACAACCATTTACACCTGCAGGCAATTTAGAGTATCCAGTTGACCTAATCTGCAGGTCTTTGGGCTGTGGGATGAGACCCATGCAGGCACAGGGAGAACATGTAAGCTCCATAAAGAAAGGCCCAGGGCGGACGGCAGGTTCGAAACCAGAACCTTCTTGCTGTGAGGCGACAGTGCTTAACACTGCACCACCCCACGTCATCATTTATTCAAAAAATCCATTTCAATAATTTTTTTAACCCAGCTTTTTCCATCTCAGCCAAGCATAATTATTTTTGCAATACGTATTTTCCCATTTTATGGGTTTTCATAAAAAAAAATTTAAGTTTAAATTTGCATAGAAGTACTGGATGGAAATGATATCATGGCAAAAGAAAAGGCTGAACGCACAGTCTCAGTTTGTCTGTTACCTACACATGATGCTCCCTTCAGTGATAGATGATGGGTAGATTCTTGATAGATTGTTATGGTAGGGTATGTTCCAGTTAATGTGGTGACCTTGGACTGGGATGAACAGTATTGAAGGGCATCTCACCGACCATGGTGTCTTGTTCACTCTTTTTCTTTCTCTATTACGCTCTTTCCTTTTTGTCTTTTCTTGCTCTTCTATATCGGCTCCTTTCCCTCCCTCTGAGATCCTCTTTTCTAAAGGGAAATTAAAGCTGCCTAGAACAAAAGAAAACATAATTTGGTTATTTAGATTTGTCGAAAGGTTGTAACTCCTTGTAAACTCCATTTGTTTCTTACACACTCAGTATTTTTGCTTAATATCCTGCAAACAGATAATTAGACTTGCAGTTTAGAGTTCGAGATTTAAGGGAGCAGAAAATGGCTGCATGCCACAAACTACTTTAGAGAACGTCAGCAATTCTGCACATCTCTCAGTTTATGTCGACATTTTCAGCCCCCCTAGCTACTCATCTGCTAAAGACAGGCTGGGAGAACCCTTCCTCCTCCAGAGCAAGTGCAGAATTGGTCTGGAAAAGGGCAGTGTTGCCCTGAGACAAGACAAGTGTGGTTAATATTCAGTTAAAACTTAATACAGCTGAAAAAGCCCTATTCTGACTGGATCGATGTATCATGGAGAGAAGGGCTAATGTCATTATTACTGGAGTATCTTTGGGATTGTAGTCCAAATCTGTCATGAACTGTGCGTGAACAGATCTGGAGAGGTTATGGCATATTTTACCTTCTGAAAAAAAAAAAGAAATATCCCAAGGTTAGAAAATATGCCTGAACTAATAAGTTGGTAAAGATTGCATCAAATTCTGTGGGGAAACTTTTGTGCATTTTAATTCAGTGTAAAGCATTCCAGGAAGCAGCCTTTTTATTTTTCCCCACCAAAAGCAAAACATAACCAAGTATGGGCCGAATTTAAAATGCAGAACAGTAATATATACAGACGACGTTAAAAGCGATTATTGACTTCCTAACACAGGTAAATCTATGGTGGTAAAATTAAGGTGTTAATAGTATGTATAGTATTTTTAGTTTGACAACCATGCACAGGTTATGAAGACTCTCACCTCTGTGATGTGCACAGAAATGGCTTATCCCACGTGAATCGATAATTACAACAGCTATATTAATTAACAGATGGTATGTACGGAAATCATCTAACTAATAATAAAAATGCATTTGCTACATAAGTGCGACGTTCAGTAATGTGTATTTTCTGCGGACAGCTACATGTGAACAATCTGTCCATATAAAACATAGTGATGTAAGGTGATTTGTGACTTCATTTATGACTGAACAGCTGTACCAAATATAGCCTGTACTGTAAATCTACTGGGTATTTTGTTCATCATCATCTCAAGGAGATAGAAAGTCTCAGATTATGAACACAGCAAGAGCTCCGGTGTGAAATAGTAGCTTAAATGCAGCAACACCGCTTTCTCTTGCTTCAGCACTTCAGGGAATTTGTTTTGAGGCAATATGAGCTGCTTCCATATATAGAGCATCGGACACATTGCTGGGGAGAAAGCATGAAGTAAAAATGAGCCTAAATTGCAGAATGCCGTAACCATTAATCACACGCGCATGTTTAAGGCCGCCAAAACGTTTCAAAGTATCTGACAGAAAGTCCAGTGGTATATTATTATCATTCATTGGAAAAAAAAAAATAAAATTCATCTCAAGATTTTTCCATGATTCTTTCCTCTCATCCTAAACCATCATCTTTTTTTTTTTTTTTTTTAAAGAATCATCCATATTTACTGTGGTCTCCTATACCATTACACCATGAAATGAATTAATGAGCTCTTTTGCTGTGCAATCAAGCAGTGAGCTCAATGTTGGTTTTTTTTTTATTGTAAATGATCATTTCTCTGGCGGCACTGTGGCGCAGCGAGCAGTGTCGATGCCTCCCGGCTCCAGGGTCCAATCCTGAGCTTGGTTTACTGTCTGTGTGGAGTTCTCGGTTTCTTCCCACCTCCAGAGGATTAGTTCTGCTAAAATTGCCCCTAGGAGAGACATCGTGTGTGTGCATGATGTCTTGCAGTGGACTGACATTCCATTCAGGGTGTATTCCTGATTCATGCTCAGCATTCCTGACATAGGCTCAGGATCCAACCAGGATTAAGTACTTACTCAAGATGAAGAAAGGAACGAATGATCATTTCTAATGAAAAGAATACGAGTCAGTATTGGATATGTATTTACAGGACTTCAAACTGTTTCCTCTAAATGAACTAGATGAGATTAGTGCATCCTCATGTGCATTATCCTGTCATATCCTGTCGTTTGATAAGGCAGTTTCTTTCTAACGCCTTTAATAAATGATATTACACAGTGGGACCGTTGCAGACTTGCCAAAACCAAACAACAGAAAAGACTTAAAAAGACATTTTAAATATTTGGATGTGGATTAATAAATCCATGCTTGATTGTTTTTCTGGGCATTGTGCCGATTTGCTGTGACTGTTAGTTTCTCCCCTTCACAATAAGCTATATTGATGATACTGACTGACATCTTGCCTTTTTTTTTTTTTTTTTTTTTTTTTTGTAGTGTCTGAATATGAATCCAGCATATTAGAGTCCAATTTAATGTTGCCCATGTGTTTAGGTGCCTGATTGCTCTCCTCCTGCCTCCATTTCCCTCTGTGCTCATTATCCAGTTCTCAGGTGGAAATCTAGACTGGTGAGGTAAACGGGCAAGCAGAAATGAACTGAACTGATCAGTGAGACAAAAATAGACTCTCAAGTATAATAACAGCTCTGACGCCAGACACAGCCGTCTATTCGGCACTAGTTTTAGGGCAATGAATATCAGATTTGAAGTCTATCAGCTGTGGAAAACAGAATTTCTATCAGCTCTTTCATATTAAGCATAATATTAGGTAGCATGCATCAGTGAGTATTCGGCCAGTATGCATCAGACAGGCATTTGTGCCTGACGGGATTTAAAGTGTCATCCGCAATATGGAATTGTTTCTTTTCTGGTTTAGGTCTTTTTTTTTTTCTCCAGAGCCAGTGGCAATGCAGGGTGACAGGATGCCACATAGCCTGAGGGAATCGCACACGAACAGTGTATTACTGGCCTGCCACATTCTTATGTAACAACGTCAACGGCAGGGCTTTTGTCTTAGTATGAACACTGTCCTGACATCAGAGTCCCATGTAATAGGCCATGTTAAATGTTCTGCAGATTAATTAATGGAAAACACCATCCTGGAAAACATGTTTATGTGATATGTGTAGTCATTATGTTGCTAATGTGTTGGTTGGTGCTCATTTTTATTTTTCCTGTTAGAAACTAGACATTCTCTGTCACCCTTACACCATTGCTGATGCAGTTTAAAAAAAAAAAAAAAATCATACAGTCAGATTTTGGTGTTATCTCTAAAAACAAAAAAAGCAACAGAGCAAAAGTGCTTCTTGTTTTTTCTTTTCCAATGATGTTTAATAAGAAATCCAATGTTGAAGTAGCAGAGGCTCCAAACTTTGGGCTTCGAGAATGCAAAAACATAAATATGCTTCTTTTTGCACAATTTAAGGTCACATATTGGTTATAAACTTTGATATGACACTCAGGGTGTATTTTTCCTTTAAAGTAAATGTCTCAATTAGAGTAATTAAAAGTAAAGGTCTGCACCCTTGTTATTAGGGCAGGCACGAGTATACGAGCTAGGACACAACGCATTGCAAGAACAGGCATGTCTCTAATGTCTGTTGCAAGAAGTATCAATTAGTGGGAAGCAGGCTTCTGCGTATTACAATTTTTTCCCCTGCTTGTCATTGACCATTTGAAAAATTTTGATAAAACCCATAACTGAGCAAACTACCTAAAATAGACTTCAAAGTGTAGGGCAAGGGTGAAATTTTATTATCAGCTGTGCAGTCGGGAGCTGCTTGCTAGCAGTGCCAATCCCGAAAACTCAGCTGGATGGTAGACTTTTAGATGATTCTGTAATGTGTATTAAACAGTAGGAAAAGAAATCAGTTGTCTACTATCCACATGGCTGACATTTTCACTGTTCATCTTCTGCTCAAAGTGTTTGCTTCAGTTTTTTATTTAGTAGGCATGTTTATGTAAAATGTCACTGTTCTGAAGTCTGCACTGTCAGTCTCTCTTAGCTTTGCAGGGTTTGGGAAAATGTGTAGATGTTGACTGCTGATGGCTTCATTCCTCATATGTAGGGCTCTGGCAGGATTTTCATCAATATGAGCAAGTTTCCAACTCCCTTCGGTACGGTATCTGACAGCACCGAGCACTCCTGTAGTGAGACAGGTGACGAGTGGGAGATGAACGGAATCTCTAGCAGTGGATGTCTCCAGCTGCTTTATTTGTAGCTGTCACTAATCTTGTGCTTTAAACGACCCTTGAAAGGTCCAATCAGTAGAGCTTGTCTGTGAAGTATGCGCTTTAGATGTTAATTTTTGAACCACAATCACTTGGTAAACAGCCACAAACTATAGTCTTAGTATAGTCCGTATTTTTATTTGGTCTATGATATTTACTCAGTGCCTCGTTTCTGCCCCTGTGCCAGATGCCTGGTTGGTTGGCGTCTCCGATGTCTTAATTTCCTCAGTTAACCGCGTGGATCAGTAACAGATACTCACCAAGGGACTTGCATTCAGGTGAACGCTGTACATCATTTCCTACTCTGCTCTCAGCACAGTCCTTGGGGGCTGCAGTTTTCTCTGTAGACTGGAGATTCAACTGAAAAATGGAAGAAAACTGGAAAATGAGGATTAGATGAAGGGTAACTAATGAGTTAGATTACAAGTCAGATCAGATTTCTGAGTTTGAATGATGGTTTGATCATATTGAAGATCTCACTTCAAACCTTTGTCCTTGGAAAACCTTATCCCAGATTTTACACTTCACAATTCAAGTCCAGGATGCGAATTCAGTGTGAATTCAACACATTAGAGTTGTGAGACTCTAATGTGCATATGTGCATATGTTTATGCATTTTTATTTTGTCCCAATTCCCACACACCAGTCAGCTCTCCCCATCAGATGACTGCTACCAACTGGGGACGGTGAATTTGCGTCATTTGCGTGCTCTGCATCACATGAATGGAGTCACCAGCAGTCATCTTTTCAAACTGCTGTTACCGTACGTCACAGGGTAGTGCAACACAATCAGGGGAATGCGCTATCTACCCTCTTCTGCATATACTCATGATTGGCTAGTGTCGCTCTAAGTGATAGATGAAATATTAATGTCACTTCTTCTACCATTAGGATTCAACCAGAAAATCTGTAATCTGGCATTCATTCCAATGTTTTTTTCTTTCTTTCTTTCTTTCTTTCTTTCTTTCTTTTTGCAGCATAAATCAAACATTTTACAGCATAAATCAAGAACTAATGAAAGTTGTTTTCTAAACTAGTTTTGAGCAGTTGAATTTGGAATGATAAAAACATTTTTAATTATGATTATTTCAGCCTCAGGCTGTGACTAATTTGATTTTTAAAGTTGAATTTTTGAATTGAATTTTTATTTCAATACTAGAACCATTATCCAGGATTTAGTTTACCATCAATTTATTGAGTTTCTTTTTCTCTTAATTCATTAAGCATTGTGAAACAAAGTTCAGGTTGTAGCGAATTTGATTTTAGTGTCATTCTAAACAGTCAGAACTAAAAAAAAAGAATAAATAAATGAAGCCATGTCCCTCCAGTTGGACCTGACGGATGGTATTATTACAGTGTGATGGTGCGCGTCTCTCAGCTTTCCCATTGTGTAATCTTATCTTTAGCAAGGTCACCTCCAGTCCACAAACATATCGGTCCCTCAGTCTTCCATTGGGAACCTTACTTGCTGTGAGCTCTTTCTAAATATATCCATGGTCTCCATTTCTCTCCCTCCATCTATGATTCTGAATGCATAGAAAAAAATGACTTGACAGTGACGGTTTACTGTAAAAGAGCGTCACAGTATGAAAGCGTCCGCCTCTGTGCATGCCGCTTGATTTGTGTGTTGCGCAATAAAACCATGCTAGCAGGCATTCGCAGTTTTATAATGATGAATTATGCGGCAAAATCAGCAGCAGGCTCTCATCTCTGGAGGGCCGTTTCACTCACGTGTTTTACTTTCTGACCTCTCAGCCAAGCACAACAATCCGGCGTAGGCAGTTTCCGAAATCCATTCCAACACAGTTTTGCCTGCCAGTGGCTTTCTTTCAGCATGTGTGAGTCCCTCTCTTCTCCCTATCTCGCTCGCTCTCTCCCTCTCCTTAGCCCATGTTGACTGCCCACGATAATCTCCTCCAGGAGATACCACCTGCTTCATCTTTGGGGAAAACAAAATGTGCTGCAGCAGTTTTTTCCCTCATGACCACACAGTTCACTGCCAGTATAGTGTAAAGAGAAAGAAAGGAAAACAAAAGAGAAGCAAACTAGCAAGTCACCAGTCAGAGCATTTCTATACACTGTTTATTATGTGGGTATTACCCAACGACGTGATCTACTTGTATTTGATCTGTGAATCCGACTGCTTATTTGTTCCTGTTTACATGACTGTTGTGTCCGGCAGCATCTCAGTCCCAGTGCACACATCTAATCTCAGCCCTGTGAACCTGGCAAGCTTTTATCTGTTTAGAACACATCTATTCATCCTGCATAATATTTTCATATTCGGTTATATCCCTGTGCGATACAGTACGTTAATCATAATGCTCTTACAGTATTAATCACGCAGTGTTTCAGTAGTGGTGATTATATATGGTGTGTTAAATTTTGTGACCCCAGCAAAAATGCTGCTAAGCAACTCAATTTTTTAAAAAAATTATTACACTGCAGCCAGTACAAGACTTCCCATAATGTGTTCTTGTGATGAACCAAGGTGTGTCCCGTTACCCGTTTCTTGAACTAGAAGCTGGATACATGCCAGACCAGTCTGAAGCTACAGTAAATATATCCAGAAGGTATTCATCTCCTGTTCCAAAACTGAGACTTGCAAAAGTATTTGTCAGGGTGTAGTAAAGATTTCTTCTTCACTATGCCGGTAAGATTTGTATACCATGCTGTAATTCACTGCTATGAATAGCCAACAAAATAAACTACTTCATAGTTGAATGAGGCCTGTTTAATTTAGACTTGTTCAGATCAGTAATGAGTTGAATGTGAGCTACTGATTTACTAAATTTAGCATAGGGAAATAGAGAATAAAAAAGGGTAAATGTAAAAATACAGTGAACAATAATTAAAAAAAAAAAGTGTATTTTCAGTATTTTTCACAGTGATGGAAGGATGGAGGCGGGGCTTGCAGGGTGTCCTTTACTGTCCGTGAATGTAGAAAGCATGGGTGGTATGGCCAAATTGCCCCACTCGCACCAAGCGCACCATAAACAAATTGGACTACTTATATAATCCATCCTAATGATATTGCTAATGTTCATTAAAGAACAAATGGCTTTTGCATGAATTATGATAGCTGACTGGTTGGGTGTCATTAATATCAAAATAATATCACTTCGTTCCCAAATGTAGCCACGTCTTATTAAGTCATAGTACATAAATGGGAAAAAAAGCTGCTCTTTTTATAGATTTGTAAGTTGTTAAAATACGGAGTTCCTATGCAAAAGGCATAAAAGTTAGCAGAACTGGATCAGACGCTTCGTTGTAGGCCTATTAAGCCTTTATTTCAAAAAAAAAAAAATGTCTGACTGAAAATTTGCTGCATCCTTAACAAGAATAGTTAACTACACTTGATATTAACTACATATTTCTCTAAAGTTGAATGTACCTTGTTAGATTTTATTTCAAAATATTCTCCATTTACATTGCGTCTGTGCGTCTATGCGTCTTTCAAGCTGGAAAATCTTTTGACATGAGAGTAGCAGAAAGTGAATTATTGTGAAAAGGGGAAGGGGGCGGCTTCCAGCGGGTGTTGGTTAATATTGGGTAGTTAAGCAACAACTGTCAGTCATTCCAGATTAATATGTTGTTTGAGCCCATCTGCTCTTTTTTATTCGGTGGAGAAACAAAATCATACCAGTGTACTCCAATGTAAAAACATGGAGCTCATCCGCAAACTGTGTAAAGGTTGGCGAGCTGAAATTGTCAAATTTGACATTTAAATTGGTTATAATCCTTAGATAAGTCAGTTTTAAAAGTAGTCAGAAAGAGAGAAGGATTTGTCCAAGGTTTCAGGCCACTGATGACAACTCAGCATGCTTTAACCTACAGTAATTATTACAATGCAGAAGTTGAGAATTCTGAACACACAGTTTGGAACAATATGTTACTCTTAATGTTTTTTAATGAGTACAATTCTGTTTTCCACTCCATGTCAGTGTGCCTTAGGAAATACAGACCCCTGGCCAGCAACAAAATGCCCCACCAACAGAGAATAGGCATTAACATTTGATGACATTCTTAGCCATTCTCTTTGTTTGACAGAATTTTTTTTTCCCACATTAGCGCAGGGGTTTTTTTTTTTTTTTTTTTTTTTTTTTTTTTAAATAGATGAGGTGTGGTGCCCCGCTGCTTGACTGTCTAGCCACTGTGCACCATGTGGATGAGACTATTGCACTTTCTGCAGGAAATCACATGAACACGACAACCGAGTTGACAGCTGAAAGGGCAAGAACTCCTTCCAGTGTTACGTTTATGTATTCAGAGTTTCCACTACCTTTCTTTAAATGCAGTAAGGAAGGGCACCTTGTGTTTCTGCAAGTATGTCTTCAAAAATAAGAACAAAACCATAATTTATATTTCACTCTTTTCCAGTACATCGTCCTATAATTAAAATGTTTTTTTGCACTCATCAGGCTCTTTGTTGCACACCTTTCTCATTCATATATATCATAATTCATAATTATCCAATCATCCAGCAGAATAGATAAAATCAATCAGAATTAGGTAAAGCGTGATTTCAGAGACTGCTGTTTACTTTGAATTTTCATGCACAACCGTCTCTAGCGTTTATGAAGAAAACTCCGAAACATCACCTAGTGGTTTTTTTTTTTTAATCAGTTTTGGTGAACCTGTGCTTACTGTAGAGTCACATTTCCTGACAGGAGTGCAACCTGATGTGGTCTTCCCATCCACCTCGGGATTCGGCAGTGAGATGCTTTTCTCCTCACCGAGGTTGTAAAGAGTGGTTACAGTAAACCCTCGTTTATTGCGGTTAATCCGTTCCAGACTCTACCGCAATAAGTGAATTTCCGCGAAGTAGTATTTCCGCGTAGTTAGAGCATAGA
>JAOVYU010000036.1:7194493-7206725 GCA_025674565.1 Synodontis membranacea | reverse complement strand
TGGTGTATACCTGCGTGCCGTTCCCAAGCCCGGATAAATGGGGAGGGTTGCGTCAGGAAGGGCATCCGGCGTAAAAAACTCTGCCAAATCAGACGTGCGGACAAAAAGTTCCGCTGTGGCGACCCCTAGTTGGGAATAGCCGAAATGGGAGGAAGGAAGGGGATTATAAATATGCTCTTTAAAAACTGTCGTCAAATTCGAGCTTAACTCCACTTAACCTGACATTTGCATGGTTGGCTTCAAAATGTAAGGTTTCATGGGAATTGATCTGGAATTATTCTTGGTCCTTGTATTAAGAACAGTGTTTCATTATCAGTCTAAGTCACAAATCCTGCTTTTTGGAGCTGAACACATGTTTTGTAGATGTGACATATTTTTATTCCCCATGGTACTGTGTAAGCGCTCTTTTAAAGATCTATCCGGGGGATAATATTCTGCTAGCATGGTTGAGTGGGTTTCCGTTGACATAGCGTGCACTGTTCTTGCTGAGTCTGCTAAATTAGGGGTTTTCGCTAATCCGCAGCTCTAGGATTGGAGTACCCCCCCCACACACACACACACACAATGCACCCCTTTTTTATTTTTCTTTGGGCTGGATTTCCTGTATAGATTACGCTATACCTCGTGGATAGCCAAAAATAACCATCCTAAGAGACGTGTACCCATGCAGTTGGCTCTAGGAAGCTGGAGATGGATGCCAGGTATGTACTCACTACCTCAGTGTTGACCTTCTGAAGGACACAGTGTCTTACTCTGACATTCCCTGCGCTGACTGTGTGGAAATGCCAGTGTCGACACAACATGCTCAGCTGGCAGATTTAAACACTGGTTCAGTCGAATCTGGCCCAGTTTCGTATGTAACTGCACTTAAATGAACACCAGATAACCATCAAGGACAATATGAACACCTCGATACCATCTTGTGTACATTTGCACACATGCCAAGATCGTCCTACAAGGCCACATGTGCGTTTTTTGTAGGTTTCCTCCACCTAACTTCCAGGGGTGTGAAATGCTTGGATAATATATACCAAGAAAGTCATGAGGAACAGGACTCGCCTTAGGCCTCTCTTGCAAAGTGGTCAATTTTTACTGCCAGACTTTTAGAACTGGAAGCCATGAAGCACAGGCTTCCTGGGGTGGCACACGTCCCAGTATGTACATGAAGAGGAGATGATCATGACGTGCCAGTGGTTAAAGATTGCCCCTACAGTTTTACCTACACAACAAACAAACAGTTGGTCTGATAATTGGAATAGCATTATTGTAGGGCATATTACTGGGCACAGCAAGGAGCGCTCTGCCAGGTCACCCTCTATGCAAGCTGCGAGGTGAATAACCTGATTCACAAAGTTTTGGGATGGGACCTTGGGCAGCAAACTTATATTCAGCCACCTGGTCACCTGAAAGTTATGTGGCCATCAACATGAGTTAAACAAGCTTATTGCCCAAGCATGTAACTCAGCCCTTTCAGCCAAAGTCATTGCAAGCAAGAAGTCACTTTTTAGAGACACACATTTCAAGTCGTCCTCACACATTCAGAGGAGGTCCCACATCACGCTTTTAGGGGACTATGGTGTGTTTGGTAACTTCTCCTTTTTTAGAAATGCTGTAATGCCACCCACTGTACTGTTCACTATAATGCTTATCATGTACACCATAAGGACAGAGAAGGACCTGATGTTTATCAGTCCCCAGAGGAACCCTAACAAACAGCCAGTGTGCCAGGTACAGCTAAAATGAACGCCATTCACAAGACAGCTTGCACTTCTTGCGTTCAGTATAGATCTCAGTACTTTAGTTTGCCATTCAATCAGTAGGCCTGGATCTGCTTGGGGAAGAAGCTGCCATGGTATTTTGACAACTCCTATAAGCAGAAGTGAACAAAGGAACTGAAATCCTGCTGGCAGTGCTATGGGACTGCTGGAAAGATCTTGAGGTCACAATTCCGAAGGGCAAAAATTGGAGTTCCTGTCCTTGGAAGACAAGCTTTCAGGAGCATCTGTGTTTTGGAGCAACATAAGTGACAGGACTAAATAACAAAATAAGTGTTGCACAGATCAACAGACCTGTGACCAATCCTATTTCGGCACAGCTTACCCTACATTTGTTTACAGCTCGTTGGAAGATCTGTGGGCCTGTTGGCCTTTTCGCAAGTTGGCATCCAGTTGTTTCCCACAGTCTGTGGCAGTTTGGAGGGAGAAACAGAGCCTGGGCTGGGGTTGTTGAGACTGTACATGTGCATTCAATAGAACAGCATTATGTACAGAAATTGAATACATGTGTATACATGTCTTTTGTTACCTGCTTAGAACACCATTCATGGACTTGGGCGTGTTCAATATAGAAGTTAAGTCTGTATTTCTTTGTATGCTAAAACTCAAATAGTTTGTTAGTGTATTGACTCCGTAAGCTTTAAGCTGCCCAATTTATTTCTAATCCTAAATCGTTTCAAATGAAGTTATTAGCGCACTGTTACTTCACTGTGTTTAACAGGAAAACAGTTGGCATGACTCTGTGTTGTTGGAGTGGCCGTTATTTCTTTTCATGGTGATTTGCTGCTGTTGTTGGATAATGGCTGATGCCTTTGGCAATTTCCTGATTAGCTTAACAGCCTCACTCTCTGCCTAGCCCTGCGGTATCTTTTACACTGCATGCAGAGTAATAGAACAAAGATATGTTGCCTAAATACCGGTTTGTTTAAAATTATGAAAGATTGCAGGCAAGTATAGTTTTTGCTGCAAAAGTTACTGTGGTAGTGTGTGAAAAGAAAAAAAAAAAGAAAAAGGCCTGTGCTATTTCTGATAAAGGAAAAAGGAAGTTGCTTGTGGCTGCCATCTTCTGAAATTGTGGTATTAACAACATGTGTGTGTGATGGGGCTGTGTATATATGTGTGTGGTCAAGGTGCTAGAGTGTATATAGGAAAGGTCGTTGCAGGAAGGCAAGTTTCAAAAATTAGGCTCTCGCACACACGCATGCATGCAGACACAAGCAAGCCTTAACCTCAGTAACCAAAAGGAAACCATTTTAAAATAAAAGATACCACATGGGGTTCAGATATGCCTATGCCCTGTATACTGTGGACATATCACATTGATCTGGAATGACATCCATGCTCTCTCAAGCTTGCAGTCTCTACTACTTATGACAAATAACCTGCCACTGTTACCAGATTCACAGCTGCTGTGAATGATCAGGATGTCAGTGTCACATTGATTTAACAGGTGACTGTAAAAGATTGGGCTGTAGACAAGACAAAAAAAAAAACTGTATACAAGTGATACAAATCACAAACTTTCCCAAAATCTTACATGAAATCAGATTTATATGTAATTGCAAATTTGTTTCCCTTGTCAAAAGTTGTTTGCAAGTCAAGGGCTCCTGAGGGACAAAACAGAAAAGCATCACCCTAGGACCTGGAGATGATTGTACCTTATCATGGGGTCAAGTATGCATAAGAGGTTGAATAGCCTTCCCGGCTACCTCAAAGCAAGCTCAGTAGTTAGTGTACAGTCTGCGTTTCACTCTGATATCAGTGATCTAGTGCTATGTCCACACTGGCAAGTTTAATTTTTTTCTGTTTATTCCCGGCATCCGTACTACTCCAGAGTTTTTGAGTTGAGAAGACCGAGCGCTTTGAAAAAGCTGCTGGCTGTGTTTTAGATTGAATTTTTTATTTTTTTTTGTATGGACCGCCAGAAACGGATTCCTGATTGGATCGTATTTATGACGTGACCTTCCCTGCTTCTTCATGCTCCTGTCACATGACCCTTTTCCAGAAATGAACAAACGGCATCATTCTCGCGTCCCAATGGTGACTGCAGCATGAATAATGAATTACAAGCGTAGCTGACCTTGTTGTCTTTTTCTGCAGTTGTTGTGCAGTTAAATTCTGCATCTTATAATGCAACAACTGCCTACATGTGCAACTAGGCAACCAACTGCATTCAGTTAGTATGGGCAGAGATTGTTTCCGATATGGAAAAAACGTTGTTTTTGACGTATTAGTATTGGTGTAGGATGGGAAATTTCTGCCAGGAGTCATCAAGCCAAATTCAGCCGGCAGCAGTTTTTTTTTTTTTTTAGATTTTGTCTATGATTATAAAGTGCACAATCCATCAGTATCTGGCCCTGTGTTCATTTTAGAATACCAAATTCCCATCATATCCAATCCAGCTAACAATCCAAACAAACCACAGTCCAGTCATCCATTTCTCCTCACTGTGTATCCTGTTCTGGGTGTTAATGCATTATTACCACGTGTTGTTAAGGCTCTTATAATGCCAGCAACATATACGTACAGTAGGCCCTGCATCTGAACCACACCACACCACAAAACACATGTCTCTACTACTTTTCTTTCTTAGCTCACTCCATCCATTTATTTTTTTCTTCCTGGTTACCTGCCAAGCATGAAAGGAGGACTCAGTTGATGTATATCACCTACCTGGGGTGCAGATTAGGAATTCATTACAAGCCTCTGGTGTATGAATCAGTAGACGGCCGGCCTGGAGCTTTCCACTCTGTCTTCCACACACAGTGAGCCATCTGCAGATCTGCTACACTGGAGGTAATTAGCCTCTGCAGCGCTGCATAAAATACTCAGTAGTGCATAATGGTGGTGTCTGGATACGGCAAGAATAGAAATCTTTCTCCTCAGAGACGCCGTGTAGTGTGTTTTATTCTGGTGGCTCATTGTAGAAGGTGTGATTTATGTTATCAGAGATAGAATGCAGTCTGATGCTGTCAGGAGGACCCCAGCCTTCTGGCTTTGATTGTTAAACAACAAAATGGTTCTGATGTGATTGCCAAGGCACACTTTATTTGTTTATTCTGGTTAGCCGACCTCGTAAGTCTGAGTCTTGGCTGGCCTCATTGATTGTTGCATTGATCGAGTTTGGAGGTCGGAAATAAGCAAGAAGTCTCTAATCAGCCGGCATGGACTGGCTTATATCCAAAGGCATCATTAGAGCACCTCTAATGAGAGGGCTTCCCCTAGGGAAGAGCGGGGCAAAGACTAATGCGTAACAAATGAATTATTGAAGAAATCTTGTATTGAGAAGTTTGTTTTTCTGTACAGCCAAAGCAAAACACATACTGATGCAGATTTGTGTTTCCAAATACACACTCACATGCTTTACATTGCTGTCGCCCACATAATATACCAATTGTGTGAGTGGTCTGTTGACTTGAAGGCTAACAGATATAAGCTGTTTGTGCGTAGTTACCATTCACCAAAGTCCGTCTCATCACGAAAAACTGATGAGCTCATTTCCTCCTTCACTGGACGTACTTGAGAAGAGAAGGCGTTAGAGGATCTTAAAGGAGAACTGCAGTATTTTTTCCTTCTGCTTATCTTTCTAGCAGTTGCATTTATTTTTCTAGCAGAGCTTAAGATTCTGAAGCATTTCTGTGAAAATGAAAAGACAAGGTAACGGGGTTTGGTGGAGGAAGAACTTCCCATGGCACCAAACACCATAACACTGAATCAGTTTCTACATAATCAGAATCTGTTCCTGGAAACTGCCTTGCTGAGTATCCGAATGTCTATATTTCTAGAAGTGATGGACAGGCGTAAGCACTGGTGATGTGGTGTGCACAGTGTGTGATTATAACAAAATATAAGCTTAAAAACTGTAATGTCATGATTTGTTCGATTGTCTGTGTCCTCACACACATCCAGCTTTTATATATAAAATAAACTTTGTGTGTGTGTGTGTGTATATATATATATATACACATTTATATACCGTTTCTTTAGTAGAAATAAATTGGAAGGCCAACTAGGTAATTAACTTGATAGAGTTTACGCAGTAGTGCACATGGTTTACCGCGCATACGTAGCAACCCGTGTGTTAGAAACAATGAGATCTCAGACTGGCTGCCCTGTACGTCAATCAAGTGGAAAATACCATAGTGAGGATGGACGATTGGCTAGCATCTAAGTGTGTGCCATGCGATTTGCCCACACCACCTTTGCGATTGACGTATCGGGCACCCCTGCTCTAGAGACGGTTTCAAATCCCAGGCAGTCAGCAGTTTCTGAAATTCTCAAACTGGCTAATCTGGCACCAACCACCAAGCCACTGGGAACACATTTTTCCATTCTGAGAGATTTTAATCTAAGTACAGGGAAAAAATTAACATTTGAAAAATCCTTATTTATACAGAAAATAACCCTAAACAACCAAGAAAACTAAACTTCCATGAGACAATTTTTGGCATGAAGGAAGTGAGGAGGAAGCTGGGTTTAGAGGAGGTTACAGGTTTGAGGGAGGGATGTTCATCGTTTCAGGGGCTTCTGGTGTTTTTAGCCGTTTAGATGGTGGACCAGACTTCACAAAATAGCAGTCTAATGTAGGATTGGGCGGTATAAACGGTATACGGTAGAAATTATATGAATTTGGCCAACGGTAGATATTTTGACTATACCAGATTACCGTGATAGCGCACGTTGATGTCATCAAGCTGCGCCTGTTTTGGTAGAAAGCATAGAGATTACACGTGGGGAGGAGGAGGAGGTGCTCGTAAAGAAGACCGGTGCGACGTCAGTCATATGGACCTGGTTTGGGTTTAAGGAGTCGGATGTTGAGCAGGAAAATATAATCTGCAAAGTATGCCGGGCGACAGTAATAGCGAAGAGAGGGAATACAAGTAATTTGTTTTATCACCTCAAAACGAAGCACGTTTTGAAATACGAAGAAAGCCAAAAACTGCGCCCTTCACAAACGCCCAGTCGGTCAAGTGGAAAGTAAAAAGGTGGCCCCACACACCAGCAGACTGGTATTTTACAAGCATTTTCTAAAGGCACTCCATATGAGAAAAAGAATCGGCGGTGGATTGATATTGCAAATTCTATTACCATGTACCTGTGTAAGGACATGGTGTCGTTTCATACAGTGGAGAAAAGCGGCTTTCCGAACATGATTAAGACACTCAATCCACGTTAGGAGGTACCTAGTTGCAAACACTTTAGCCAAACTTAAATGCCCAAATAAATGTTCTTAAATATTTCTTGCACAATAAATGGTCTTAAAATGGCATTCTATACTTTTTTGAAATGTGTTTATTCTGCTGCAATCTATCTGGTATGTGAGTATGTTCAGAAACAGTTATTTTGACGTATATATATACACAGAAGAAAAGAATATATCGCAATATATATAGTTACCGCACATGCTTCAAATTATACCGCAATATGGATTTTAGGCCATATTGCCCAGCCCTAGTCTAATGTGACATGCCTTTTCCTGAGCATTAAAACTATTCGAAAATGCGAGACTTTGTCGGCGTTTTTGTTCACCACCCGAGCGTAGGGTCGTGAACTGATACGAAATTTTGGCCACCTTTTTGGTCGTAACCCGATTTGTACGTGATTAGATGCGTTCGTAACCCGAGGTTCCACTGTAGTTATAATATATTAGGGCTGGAAATATAAATGGTGCCATCTAGAGGGTGTATTCTTGCTCTGACAAACTTCTGCTCATCCATCAGCACACACAGAGGTGACAGAACACTGTGACCTGAGCTCTTCAGCGAGACGTAATGAAATGATTGAGATTCTCCAGAGACATACGCAGGGAGTTCATTGACCTGAGAGAGCTTCATTTATGAGCTAATGATGCTTTCAGTGGTCTATTTCAGTCAGGCATTTCCGTCCTGCTATGCAGCAGCAGGTACAATTTGCAATAGAACAGGATAGAAAAGGTAATATTGGTCTAAAATATCCTTTTGATAAACTTGAACGTTCCTGTTACTGCATCTGAGCGCTAACTTTAAGCGAAGCAAATGGAATGGAAATTGGTGCTTATTATGAGCATTTTTGGGCTGAATGTCCTTGATTTGTTTAGTGGCTCAGCAACAGTGGCTCAATAAACCACACAAAGTGGTGTGAAGTGAACGTAAATCTCCAGGGAAAAAATCTGACTTGTCACAGCACACATTATCACATTATTAGATTTAAGAAATTCTCATTCATCTTCATCCAGAGTCCAAAATGCATTCTATGTTATGCAGATTGGAACAAATGAAGTTGTGAATGTCCTCTTTTTTTTTTTTCTTTTTTTTTTTTTTTCAGTACTTTGGCCAACCTTTTCGTTGAGTTTTTAACATTCTATGTGTCATGGTTGTATTACACAGTCATACAGAGATCACTGGGTTTTTCAGGTACAGCAGAGACCGTTGCACTCCAGAACACTGAGTAATCATTCCAAGTATGCGGACACACACACACACAGGCACACATACACACACAAACGTTTTATCACTGAAATGGCATTTACAGGGCCGAGGGAGAAGTGAAGGAAAGAAGGGAAGGGAAAGAAGAAGAAGCCGTTTCTGTTTGCGAGTGCACCTCACATGGTGTGTTTAGATTTGGCTTACCAGCCTAGTTCGTCTGGATCTCGTTTTATTGCTAGTTCAAGGTTGGGGTGAGGGGAATGATGGACTATTCTGTTCTCCTCTGTTGTGCTTCTGATGCAGTTTTATAGTAGCATTGCTGACGATGATGGTTCTTGAGCAATGGCAAGCTGCCAAATGCAGAGTTATCACTCCATATGAAGCCCGGGCTCCGACTTTGTTAATTTTCCAGTTCTCTTGAGAATACAATTATTCCCTTTTCATTTATGCCTGTATAGGTCTCTCTCTCTCTCTCTCTCTCTCTCTCTCTCTCTTCACTGTCTGTTGTGGAGATGAGTTTAACAGGCCCATGTTTGCACAGGGATGTAGCTCTTGCCCTTTGCCTCACACACGTCTCTTCATCCCACGCCAGCTGTTAACTTCTGCTTCTGCGACTTGAGAAGTGTTGACATTTTTACACACATGCAGATGCCACAGCACTCATAGGCTCTGATGTACTAAACCTATTTGCCCATGTAAATTGATTCCCCCTGCTGCAAACTTGAATCTGAATGCAAGTAACGATTTTTAGTGGCGGTGTTCACCAGTCTTTGAAGATGTTTTTTGTTTTTTGTTTTTTTTTACCAGCCACTGCTTTTTAGTCCCATCAGTTTGCAAGAATGAGCTCTTCTCTGTTATGGATTTAAATAGTAATAATAATAATAATAATGATGATAATAATAATAAACAGGAGAGAACCTTGCAGGCAGCTTCAGTAAAGCTTCGACAGGAGCAGACATGGCTGGAATAAATCAGAGTTACGATCAATACTAAGACAAAAAATAAGTGGAAGAGAACTTCCCAAATACACTGGAAGAACACTTACAGTTGATTAAATACAGGGGATATTACACAAGCTTTCACAGTGCCAAAGAGAAATGAGAAAACATATTATGTTGTCTGGAGGAAGCATCCAGGTACTGCAGAGCAGGAGGCCTTTTTTCCACTCAAGGATTTTTAAGATTAAGATGAGTAGAAAACCCAATGAAAGACCCAGGTTACTGTTAAACAATCATGCAGCGCTTATGAAACACACGAACATGCAGTTCCCTAGGAGCAGAGGAAAGAATTCCCAACAGTGCTATACAGCACTGTCTGCTAAACAGATCAGTGTACAAACTGTATCGCTACCTGCCTGTGTGTGGAAAAATTTGTTTGCTGTCAACATGTTTTTACCTGTCCAGACAAAAACATTTTACCTGTTACATTCTATATCCAGAATTATATTTTTAGGGATGCAACCAAAAACTTTGGTCAGAAATGGTTCAGTTGACAGTTGTGCGTTTGACACTGCCAGCAAGCAGTTCCCGACTATACAGCTGATAATAGTCTCACCCCATACTCTCCTTGAACATAGATTGGTTATGCTTGCTTTCCATGTGTGTGTGTGTGTGTGTAAGGCTATGGGTTCTGGGTTATTAAATTGTTTACTGTGATTTTAAAAATGGTACAACATATGCTGGAAAACAGTATCACACAAGCCTAATAGCACTATCAGTCCATTTGGCTGTGGGGCAGACCAGATGTTTGTCGTCTTTCCCTTTAATCAGCTAATGTGTTCTACCACAAAAAGACCTAATGTGTGTTTCTTTGCCTTTCTTTGTCTCTCCAGTTCTTTCTCCCTCTTCCACCCTCTGTCCCACCCTTGTCTTTGTGTGCTCCATTCTTTATTGAGCTCTAAAAGGTCTTTTCATTGGCCTGTATGTTGGCAATGGCGTCAACCCTGCCCATGTCTTTAACTGGCCTACGCCTGCTACGGCTGCGTGCGAACAAACAGGCCTCATTTGATATCCTCGGAAAAAAAAGGCCTTATTCATGTCCAATGGAGAAAAAAATCAGAAGTCTGGTCAATTTCCAACCTCCTTGAAGTTGTCCTCCAACCCGGGCACCCTCCTTCTACACCCAGGGATAATGTCAGCAGCAAGCTGCTCCAATACTTGTCCATTGTGATGCTCAAGTGCTCAAGTTCCAGCAGGATGAATCACAAAACATGACATTTTTTTCTGCCTGACGTGCCACTCCAGCAAACACTCGAGCTCTTTTTCTGCAGCTGAGTGACGTTAAGTCTGGCTGGCAGCAGCAGTCCATGAAGGAAAGAATTGATAACATTGACGTGAGCTTTGAAACTCATTTCCAAGTATTTTACATTGGTGAGATAATGCAACATGGACGTTTTATCTTTTCATTGAAATTTTGCCATGCTCTAATATTTTATATATGAAATTTCCTAAATCTTCATTTTGTTCTATGTGAAGAAAGGTACAAAAAAAAATTTATATAAATTTACCAAATGTTCACTTCAGCCTCTTTCACACCTTCATTGGATGTTAATTGGTTAATATGAGGCAGTTGGTTTCTGGATGATTAGAGAAAGAAGTTGATTGGCTGTGAAATTCAGACAAAGGGAAAAGTAAATGAAATCAGGGGAGTGAAATTAAGTTTGACTGGAGGCTTTACTTTCCTCCAGTGTCTCATTACGCAGTCACGTGTTTGATATAGCGGTTGCGTGGAATGGGATTGGATTATTCAGACATTCACATACTTAGGCAGGTCTGCTGGAGTGAAAGCCTAGAGGTTCAGGATCACTTAACAAGGCATGATTGAGGAGCTCTGCATGAAAAGTTAGATTTAGAAGGGTTTGTATCGCTGATCTGAGATGTATGCTTTAATCTTTAGTTGATACCAGCATAAGGAGTTATTGCTGCCCAGAGACTTTTCTCCCCTACATCACCAGGATTTCAGAATCATAATAATTTTTTTTTTTTTTTGCCCAGTATGCTACACACTCAAGGAATTTATCATGATGTATGACATATACTGAACAGCCCAGACAAGTGCATGGAATATTAGCAACATTCAAGAAGTAGATGTTTTATGGGAAAAAAAAACATTTCGTTCAACATGCATGTGCCAAAATTACAATGCATTAACTCGCTGTATATTACTGGACAATAGTTTTGGAGGAAAGAAGGGCTTGAAGCTTGCCGCGTAGTGCAGGGGGATGCAAGTCTCAGGATGTCATGAAGCAGTAATTGTTAATAGACCAAAGGCACACTGGGTAACTCTGGGAAGTTGCAGTTCCATTCTGCTCGTGCCCCAGGTCCTGACAGAGTAAACACTCGGCCATGGATAATGGAACAGATGGGGCAGAGCAATATTTCCATGATTTCCCAAGTGTACTCTGCGCTCCTGTATCTCTTATTAACACACTCTTTTAGTACCAGTTATTTCTTCTGATTAATTCACACTAGTGTGTGACAAAGCAACAGCTGACCATTTATTTTCATGTACATGCTAAGCATGGAGCCTTGGTGTTGGCGACAAGCGACAAAGCAACAGCAGCAGGAGAGGAAGCAACAGCAGCAAGACAGAAATTTTAAGTGAGGGATTTTTTTTTTCCCTCCCATTTTCTTCCTACGTTGTCATTTACCAATTCCTAACTGCTCGTTATCGCTGTCACACTACCAATAGCCACCACATCTTTTTCAAACTACTGCTCTTGCTGCATTGCAGGGTAGCTGAAATCTCTCGCAGAGAATCAGCGTTCTTCCTCATATATGAACTCACAGATGCCTACGATTGGCTTGATTGATGAGAGAGAGAATGCACTCTGTCCTGTGAGGACAGCAGTTATGCTCTTTTGGACTCACAGACACGATTGGCTGTGACATCAGGGATCAAACTTGTGATTTCCTAATGATAGCATGTATGATTTTCACTTAGGAGCCAAATGGTATGAAACAGGGACGCAACAAATACAAACAATTTGTTTTAATGATTCCTATGACTAGTCCTATGGCGTATGTCGTCTGACATTTTTTAAAACGTTACTTC
>JAOVYU010000036.1:7036336-7054565 GCA_025674565.1 Synodontis membranacea | reverse complement strand
AAAAAAAAAAACTTGTCAGTATGCTCATTGCCTTTCAAACAATTGGAAAAAGGAAAAATAAAAGTAATTTGAAAATAATTTTTTTCCTGGTAGTCAGGAGGATATATATATATGTGAGCAATCTGCATGAACTGCATGATGAAATCATGTCAACATGGACCAGAATCTCAAAGGAGTGTTTCCAACATCTTGTTGGATCCAGGCCATGAGAGCAAAGGGAGGTCCTACCTGGCATCAGTGTAGTGTTCCTATTAAAATGCTCTTTGATTTTTTTTTTTTATTGCTTAACCATGAAAACACAGGATGTTATTATTGTAATATACTGCTTTTTATAGTCATTTTTCAATATAGAATCTACTGTAAAATTTTCCATTTCCTCTCTAACATTCTTCTAAAATAGAAATAGCAATGAACATGAAGTACGTGAATATACGTATCTTAAAACTGTGATCCTTGGTTCTTCATATTAGGAGAAAAAATAAAAGAATTAGAAGTTAAATAGAGAGGTTAAATATACGATGTGTTTGCATGTGTTTCACTGCATGTGTTTAGATTAGTGCAGTTTAAAAGGTTTTAAAAAGTAATTGATGTGCTGTATCTTGTAATGAAACATAACTGATACAAACAGTACATATATGACACACAAAAAAAATTATGAATTACTTTAAAGTGAGCTGTAAGCATAACTGATAGGTGCTGGGTCAGTTTATCTATCAAAATGTTTTTGGCATGTTTTGGCATATCAAAAATGGCATGTTTTTTTTTTTTGTTTTTTTTTTGCAGAATGAATCAACTTAACTACCTGATTAACCAAACTCTGAATATGTGCATATTTCCCTGAGTAAATACTGACATAACATTTGGACTTACAGTAAGTCACCAACTGTGAACACAGCTAGTAGTGTCTTGCCTGAAGTTTACAAATGAATGCAGAGCTTTTTTGCAAGTGAACCAGTTCAACCTAAATTATTTGTTTCCCCAGAGATGTTAAATGAATCTTTTGTTCTTTGTGAAAGCTTGTGTTACTCATTTACAGTGGCTTTTGCTCTTTTAATCGGTGCAACTTTGCCATGTTTGGGTCATTGACCAGATTTTCATGTCTTGTTTTTGAGAAAGCCGGCTTCATACTGTCAATAGAAAACTTGCCACAAACTTGGGGCAACGTCTATGCCTATTTTGTCCATGTCCATGAAAAGAAATCCAAGGTTTGAATATTCCTTGCTGAACAAAGAGAATTTTGTCTGGCCATTTTTAAATGATTTGAATCATCAAATGCTAAGAAACGACACAACCAACAATTCATCCAATCAACTTCTATCACCTTTGACTTATGACGTTGTAGTAAAGTGCTACAGTATGAACACTAGTAATTACCGTAGTTTTTTACGTAATTATATAAATTTTAGCTTCATGTGTCTGACCTTTTTAACCCCGGCCATTCTACCAGGAACCCCTAGATGTTCACAAGGTTGATCTGTGTGGTACGCTGGCTAACTGTGTCATGTTTTGCACCCTGTACAGGTCACATTAGCATTCAATGATGTCCTTTATGAACTTGTTTCTGCCTAATATTGCAAATCTTGCATATGTAGTCTACCTAAAGTCACAGTCACAGCATTACCTAATATGATAAACTTTCCCTCAAAATTCAGATCCTTGAGAACAACGATGACTTGACTCCCTTCGGGTGCTGGGTCCGTCCACCTGCTCACTTCACAGCCCTTGATATCATATCTATAGAGGAGGAATATTCACACACACAGTGTGTACATTATAATGCGCATACAAGCATGCATATTTGCTGTAGTCAGAGAACATTTGGCATTATTTGTTTTTACTAAGGGTGGAATTTATTTAGATTTTTTCTCAATGGCTTAATTGCAGATGCTACAGGCTTTATAGTGTCAGCTTCGAGTAGAGAACAAGTTCTTGTTCATTTTAGTCGTTATTAATACAGAAAAGCCAGGAGAGGCTTTATATTGAGATGGGACAGAACATGCTTCTTCAAAATGTCTTTTTTTTAACTGTCAAGGGTGGATAAATAGCATGAATCCAAATCAGAGCAATGTTCCCTTTACAGACTGCATTTACATATTCAGAATATTTCATTATTGTTTTACCTGGCACATATTCTTTCATCAGGATAGAAGACACTTTGCATCACTATGAAGTACTACGGAGAGAAACAGATTTGATCGTTATGCTGAGTGTAGTTTATAACCATGCAGGTGACAACTCAACAGTACAGAAAAGACTTCTCTACCTTCCTCTGATGGCCGATCTTGATGCTATGAACGCCTTGGGATTTAGAAAAGCGATTAGTACATAAAGTAGAAAATGCACTGACGTTTGTGAAAAAAAAAAACACTGACGTCTGTTAAACTCTCACCTAAAAACTTAACCAGGAGGGAGTGGGGGTACTTCTCCAGATGTTCGATGTAATGCTTAAGATGAGATAGGAGGAATCGAATCTCCCTCCTGCTCTGTGTCTTCAGGAAGAAGCGTTTATCATTCCTGGAATAAAAAGAAACGGAATATATGATGAAATGTTACACCTAAGCACTAGACAGTAATGCGTAAAAGAAAGAGCTTTGTTTGCTCTTTAACCAGCATGCACGCCTTTTCAAACATGAACCGCACGACTAGTGAATAACAAATAGAATGGTATATACTGTATTCATCGACACATACTGTAGAGCCACATACATTTCCTGAATTTCCTGAACTGAAAAAAAAATTCTCTTTTTGTGTGTGTATATCTCAACCACAAGTGAAGTTAAATTCTGTTGGAAAATGGCGAGGACTGCTTTTAACGGTTTCATTCTGACTGCAGAGCAGGAGTGATATTTTGACAGCCGGTATCTGGGTACAAACTGAATTGATTATGCTTATCTCCATTTTGCCATATCACCTAGCTATCCAACAACTTGATCAAAGCGAAACACTCACTCTGTAAATCTCAATTAGATAGCAGGGTTAGGGAGACTGACTGTTTTTACGACTGCATTTGTTAAGCTGGCTCCTTCCCCAGAAAGATCACTTTGGGATCTTGTTTCTTAAAGCTGACAGGTATGTCAATGTACGCGCTCCGTCTTATTCCTGATCAGCGATATTTCCCATGATTCACAGTGCATCAATAACGGTTTTTGGCTTTTGGCAATGACCAAAAGTGACAAACCAGATCGCAGCGCACATTGGTCTTTCAGGAATAAGGCCGATAGGCAGGAAAACCTCATTGCGGCTAAAACCTGATTTTTCTTTTTATCTATTACTTCTGGTTGAGACACCCCCCCCCCAAAAAAAAAGGAAACACGTAAGCTCAGAACAATATATGGTAGAGAATAGGCTTTCCCTGGCCACCACATACACACACACTCACGATGGTGTATCACCACTGCAGGCTGTTAGCGCTGACTCACGTTAGGAAGAAATCTGCTTTGCTCTTTGAATTGCTGATGAACTGCAGGTAGCAGCCTTCAGAGGAGAGAGAATGCTGATACTCTTTCTCTGTCATCCCCAGGGAGCGCCGCAGGCTGGCAAACACCGGCCCTGCAAACGTCTCCATCCTAAAGTCCTTTAAAGAAGCAGTCATGTGAGCAAATGATGACATATTCTAGATTATCCTGTAGGTCGCCTATTACTGAAGTGAACTTAAGTAATAATAGGAGATGTAGTAAAAGTTATGCAAAGTACATCATTGTTTCCAGATTTGGACAAAAGTCCTTCATCAGCCGTGCAAAAAAAAAAAAAAAAAAGTGCTTGAAAGGCTGGAGGAGATGAAACCTGTAGGTATTTGAACAACAAATATTAACCGGTATTACTTTACACAGCCTCAGAATCACTTTTGTTGCCCAACTGATGAAGACACTTACGAAGAACCTGTTTTTCTGGAAACGTTGTACTGTATATTTACTTCACTTGGCTCTTCGGTTTGAAACATCCTGTTTCTTTGGAACCGTAACTTTCACTATATCTACCATTATGTTCCACAGACATATTCAAAATACATCAATAAAGCAACACTATTATAATACTTAAATAACACAGAATAAAGACAAAATTACACCTCATATAACAGAATTACACTATTACGAATTCTGACAGCTATCAAATTATACACACACTGCCGGACTTAAATGTTTAGTCACAGCAGTTCATAAGTACCTTATGGATTTGTGTCACCTCCAGTTGGTAATCATCTTCAGAGAGTTCATTCTGAAACAGCAGTAGATGAAACGAACATGATTATGATGGTTTCAAGGTTGTATATTACTTATAAACAGCCTTCTTCTTCCCACAGAATCAGTGTTGGGTCATGATTCCCTTGAGAAACGTTTTCTCCAAATTCACTTTTAATCATTTCATTGTTAAAGGAAGCCTGTGTTTATGCTAAGTCTGTATTTGTGACAAATTAAAGGACAGCACAAGTGGTTCGATTTTCCTGCATGCTAAAGGGTTTGCTCCTAAAAAAAACTAGACCTGTAATTAACATTTTAGTAATACGGTGTCTCTGAAATGAATAGAAACAAATACAAGCCTTCATTTGATGTACATACTAAATGAAATCTGTTACACAAAACTTGCAGGTAGACTGTTTATTTTCTTGATAAATATTTTTTTTTTTGACTATTTGACATAATAGAATAGAAGGAGCTTCACTGTGGGGAGTCTTAAAGAACAAATAGCTAAATATTTATTTGGGTGTTCAGTAATAAACATCATAAAGTTGTTAAATGTCTGTGAGCTACTCATCATATAACTTGTAGTGTAGCTAAGGAAAGGTTTCATAACTGAGCTATGACTTTGTTGAGTTCCCCTTAACCCTTACGTTGCGTTTTCATCTACCATGTGCTCAAGTTTGTTTTGCCTTTGGATCTAGTCACTCTCCTCCCGTCTTTGTCTTCCATACGTGTTCACCTTTTCTTTGTTAATTCTTGAATAGTTGTTTTTTAATAACCTCTGTCACTCGCTGTAATTCTCTTCATGCATTATTCATTCTAAGTTTCATTATAGGTTTCATTAAGTCAAGTGAACAGTATTTTCTAATGATGTATTTTCCAGGTTTAGACCCTTGCCTGAGTGTTTCAATGATTTTTTAGACTATAAGTGGTGTCTGTTTCTGTACTTCTTGGATTTGCCCAATAAAGTGCACCAAGTTTATGCACTTGCATCATGTCTCTACTATGCTACATTCTTGACTCTGGACATGAATCATCATCACATGGTACTCAGATGAGTTTCAGCTTTGTTTATCTTCATGGTTTGTATTAAGACTGATCTACAGTTCAAACCTGGGGCTGACTGGGGCCTTTCTGTTCGGAGTTTGCGTGATATTCTTGTGGCCGTGTGGGTTTTGTTTGGATGCTCCGGTTTCCACCCACAGTCCAAAGGCATGCAGATTAGGTCAACTGGCTACTCTAAACTGCCCATACACTCTGCATTAGCCCTGCAATAGATTGGCACACCTCTCATCAACTGGTAATGGCTCCAGCTTGCTTGCAACCCTGACGTGTAAACATATAGATAATGGATGGATGGATGGACGGATAATGTCACAATTACAAAGTGTCTCGTTGTATCCCT
Source organism: Synodontis membranacea (assembly GCA_025674565.1). Lineage (NCBI taxonomy): Eukaryota > Metazoa > Chordata > Actinopteri > Siluriformes > Mochokidae > Synodontis > Synodontis membranacea. The sequence goes on along the minus strand of JAOVYU010000036.1, from coordinate 7,048,982 downwards.
TCAACCCCACATTCTTCCAATTAAACATCATGCATTTTTGAGCTCCTCATTTAAACAGTTAGTAAAGCACCACATTATACCGGTAATGTTAATTAGGACTTGAGATTACTAATAATGTGATGTAATATGGTGGCATGGTGATGCATGCTTTCCATGTGCATGAGTGTATTTTTATGTGTGTGATGGAGGTAGGTGTTTGAGTCAGAAACAACAGACTGCACATTCACTGTCATTCACAGGCAAACTGCTTTACAACGTGTGTGTGTGTGTGTGTGTGTGTGTGTGTGTATATTTAATATTTCTCTTTTTATTTCAGATCCAAGGAGGGTTCGAATCCAACAACAGACAATCAGATTTAACTTGTTCTCATGGAAGCAAGACGAGATTCTTTACTGTACATAGAGGAGTTTCTGCTGAATTCAGTTGAAAGCATCATCATAAGCATCCAACAACGCATGCCACTTTTTGAAAAGTGCTTTTTAGTGTTTTAGAAAAACAGGAAGCATGCATGATCAATGGCACTGTGGTGGTCTAAAAACTGCAACTGATGAGGAAACCTCTGAAATGATGATATCTCTATTTAAAGAATTATTTGCCTATGGACGCTGACATTTTGAACACGCTGTATAACCTACACAAATGCTCTTTATACACTGGCAAAACCATGCCTGGGCTTGGGTGGGAATTTACGGGTTTTAAACTGACTACAAGAGCAAAACCACACAAGGACATTAGCGAAAGACAAATACTAGCATAATAGCTTGTAAAAGGTTTCTAATGTATTTTACAGGAACATCCGTCCATTCCTTCGTTCATTCCTTCATTTCTCCCATGACAATAATAATTATGACAATAACCGATTAAAAAAAATAACTGTTTAATCTCATTGTTTATGAAAGTCTTATGGCACGTGTACCTAAATGTCTCACTCTAGAAAACAAATTAAATACTACAACTGTTAACAATAAGTCTCGCAGGGCAGGGTACACATAAGAAAATGCACCAATAAAGCTTTTCTTATGCAGCGATGTTCAACTTCTAAATACTAGACAAGTTATTCCAGTTTCTTTTACTCTTTTCTGGTATGGTTTTATGGTCTCCAAGTGACATTGAACACATGGTTGACGAGTGACAACAGCAGAAGACCTCATCGAGTTCCACTCCTTTAAGCCAAGAACAGGAAATTGAGGCAACAGGCTCACTGAAACTGTTTCACAAGAGTCCATGGATCCATGCTGTTGACGCCAAATTCTGACCCAACCACGTACAGGCTGCAGCAGAAATCAATCCTGATCAATCAGACAATCTTCACCTGATCTGAATTTTTGCTGTGACATGCAGATGGTAGCGTCAGTATGTGGTGTCAACAGCACAAATCTACAGACCCAAGTTTCAACACTTCGTGCTGGTGGTGCTGGTGGTGGTGTGATGGTGTGAGGAATGTTTTCTCGGCACATCTTGGGTGCCATAATACCAATCGAACATTGTTTGAATAGAGTATATCTGAGTAATGTTTATGACCATGAGCAACCCCTTTTCAGCCACCAATTTACCTTTATATTATCTTATAATGGCTACTTTCCAGCATTATAATGCCCCACGTCAAATAGCACTGTTGGGATGTGGGAGATTTGCGGCTGTGCAGCTGACAAAACTCTGCCATGTAATTATGTCAATATGGACCAGAATGTCAAAGGACGATATCCAACAACTTCTGGAATCCATACCACAAAGAATGGAGACTGTTCTTAAAGAAAATTAATTTTTTTTTTTTTGTGTGTGTGTGTATGAATATTGTGTATCTTTTTTTGTAGGTGATATTATATCCATTTGTGCATGGACAATGTTCCCAGATAAATTAAAGTGTTCAACACAGCAGTTGTTGATGTGTTATTGCTCTAAAGTTTTTATTTTATTTATTTATTTATTTTTTATAAAGCCCAATTGACATTAAGTTATTTTTGACACCCCAGCCTTACAAATTATGAAGGTAGTACACAAGAGATCAGGTTGAAAAAAAAAAATGCTGGGGTATTCCTTTAAAAAAAACAAAAAAAAACTTTGCCATATTGTTCTTCGCCTATTGCTCTGTGCAGTAGAGACTGGGGCATTGTGGTATCTCGCCACCCCCTCTCCTACGCAGGCTTCACAATTGTGTTTGTGTCAGCAGAACTGTGATGTTCTCTTCTTCTTTCTCAGGGGGCCAGGCACCGTGAGCACCCAAAACAATACAGAGCACTGGATAGCAAGTTCATATTCGTAAACACCTGGTCACTATGGGACCAAACCTAAACACCTATTCTCTCTCTCTGGGACTTATTCAACCCCATAATTACTTATAAACACAATGTACACTAGTGTGCCTTTAATAATGTCCGTTATATTGAATATCAGGACTGGCCATGGGTCTGGACCTTTTACTATTAGTTTCACTGTAGTTACAGAATCCTAAGACATGATTTTAAAGGGCTGAAATCAGTTAAACCACTAAGTCAAGCAGCCTAGGTCGGCAAGATTTCTTCACAGTTTTGAGAGAAAGAAATCAAAGTAATTCTGTTCACAACACTTACATTAAAGTTAAAAAAAAAAAAAAACATTTGTAAAAACAGAGTTTTAAAAAATGTTTTAATTAACATTTTTATTAGAATATGACTATTATCTACTGAATAACAGTTTGCTGCTTGTTAATATAAACAGTCTACAGTTACTTCTTTAAATTCTGTGTTAGAGGTCCTGAAATCCCAGATTAGAGTGATACAATTAACTTTACACTATATTTCACTATATTAAAAATAACAGCTACAACACAAAACGCTGATTGCCTCGACCAGTAAGGTTATGTTTTGTTTGTTTGTTTGTTTGTCTGCCTGTAAGCACGATTGCACAAAACCTGCCAAGCCGATTTCCATGAAACCTTTTTTGGCATGGTGTGGCACGGGCCAAGGAAGAACCCATTAAATTTTGGAGTGGATTTGAGTGGCAGCTCCACAACATTAGTTTCACGTTTGCTGACACTGCATGATACGGCATTTGTCCTTGGTCCAAGTCTGTGCTCAACAATGCCATACATCTTAAGATCCAGTACATGGCAGTAAAGTTCAATAGCAACAAAACACAGCTAATGTAGAAATATGACAACTCATTTGAATATATATCAAGACATATAAAGATTTTCACATCATAGAAGAGTCGACCCTTGTCCTTGGTGGAGGTCTGTGCTCTCTGAGTCGAGTCTTAACCAGAAGAAAGCACCACTTTTTAATTTCAAACGTGTTAAACTTTACACAGCTACTCTTAAAGTATTACAGTTAAAAGCTAATGTTTTAATATCATATTTTGCATCATGGAAATTCTCAATAAAGAAGTTGAGTTGAGATGAGAGCCTAGGATGAGTCCTGCACAGAAAAAAACCCTCACAGAGGACATGAGGTTTGTTGTTGATATTCACTATCAGATGAATTTTCTTTCTACCAATTTAGAGGATCCATGTGAAGTTGTATTCATTATTCTTGTCAGTAATTTGATGTTGAGTAACTTGTTGAAGTTGAGCTTTAGTTGTTTGCTTCCTAAAGTGTTTCTTGAATTGGTGAAATCGATGACTAAGGTGCTATTTGATTTTTAAGACAATCTCGCATACAGTAAACCCTCGTTTATCGCAGTTAATCCGTTCCAGACTCTACCGCGATAAGTGAATTTCCGCGAAGTAATATTTCCGCGTAGTTAAAGCATAGAAAACCTGTTTACAACCTTCTAAATACGTTTTTTTAACATTATTAGAGCCCTCTAGACATGTAATAACACCCAATTTTTTTGGAAAAAAGTTAATAAAAAATAAAAATAATTGGCTCAAGACAACCGAGCGCAACCTGCATTTTCACTGTCTCGATCAACTTTTTAATGAATATACTGTATTTGAAAAAAACGCAATAGAGTGAAGCCGCGAAATTCGAACCGCAAAGTGGCAGTCTTTCCCAGCATGTCTAGGCCAAAGGTTCATTTTCTCGTGGAGAATTTTATTCCCAGCTTCTCAGTTTTCTGCCCTCTAGTGTCCCTGTGCTTTGGAAAGGCACGTACTGCTGTTCTTATTACTCACAGGTATTGGGTTGTCAATGGTGTTCTGAACAGCCGCAGCCAGACCCTCCTTCATCATGCAGGTGAGTGGGTAGAACTCGTGCTGCTGATCGATTTCAAATACACCCAAGAGCTTCCAGCGCTGCCGCAGGCCTCCCCAGACCTTCCTCTTCACCACCCGTGTGCTGCTGCTGCTCGGCCCTGCCATCTCCATCTGCTGCGGTTAGGAGTTCAAATGCAAAATTGAACACATTCGGTTCAGAGGTCTCCAAACCACTGGCTCCGTGAAACATCACAAATGGAATGGTTTAATACTAAGAATGTAACATGTGATGTGACTGAGCATTTGATCAATGTGTTTTTTTTTTGATAACAAGAGATGTCTAGGGTCTATTTCCTGATAAGCTGGTTCTCTGATAAAACTGCCACATAATAGCTAGGGTTTAGGGAACGTTTGCACACCGTGAGGAGATATTCAATGAATTTCAAAAAAAAAAAAAAAAGAAAACGTTCAATTAGAATCAATGTCCTAAGTTCTAAGTTTTCCCAAAACGTCACATTTCGCAGTTTTCGGCCCCGTGATGAATCTTGACCTTCTGCTGTGGGTGCGATAAGATGTTCATTTCTTCCTAGTGCACATTTTCCTCTCAGATGTGACACTGCTCCAAGCTGCAATTCTACAAGTGATCTGGTGTAAATCCTAACAGAAGATGACAGACCTGCTGCTGCCCGTCTCCTTGACAACAAGACAAGTGGAGTGTGCGTTCACTTAGAGCGCACCTTCTGTTCTACACTAATGATCGGAATAATCTGCTCTGCTCAAAAATTCAGAGTGATCATTAAGGGGTTTCTGTTGGTTTCTAGTGGTTCAGTAATGGTTATTGACTTTGTTTTGTTGTTTTCCTTCTTGATGGACAGATCCGAGACACATTACGTAGCTTTTTTGACAGAAAACTGCGTCGAAGGAGGGTGGCCTTGTGGTGACTCTGTGGTTCTAATGGCCTTCTGTGATGTTTGCCTGTAATCAGTAATAATCCTGGTGCTTCAGGCAGTCAACATGGAAACAGAAGAGTGAGTAGAATCAATCTATATGAAAAATTACATCTCTTCCATTAGGATACAAATCAATCAGAAAGACACTGGATATCTGTAACTGCATCAAGAATGAGTCCGCTTCTGGCAGCCATTAGATGAGATAACATTTTAAGTTTCATTAGTAACTGAAACAATATAACGTAATCTATTTTTTTTCCCAGAAAGGGATAATTTCCTGTATGTAACAAACTATATCGCACTTCTGAGCACTATGGGGTTGAGTGTTACCACCCTGAAGATCATTTCCTAAAACAGCACCTCCCAAAATTCTTCATAGACCACATACATGTGGCAACTAACAGAAAGACATGCATGTTTTAGCTCTCAGAACTGCTAAAAAAGTTAGTTCTTGTTATGAATTAAGTGATCATTTGTTTATATATTCTATCTCCGGAAGCACTTTATCCTGGTCAGGTTTGTGCACAAGCCTACCCTATGCAAGGGAAAATGGGTTTGAGGTGGGAATACACTCTGAACGGAACTCCGGTCCATTGGCGAACCATGCACACACCCATAGTGACAGCTGAGCAATTAAGTCATCCATCTAGTGGCAATAATTTGGGAGGTGGAAGGAAACTGAAGAGACTGGAAGGAATGTAAACCTGCAAGACTCCACACGGACAGCACGCCAAGCTCAGGATCCTGGAGTCGTGAGTTGGCAGGGATACCGAGTACACCGCCATGCCAGCTGGACTGAAAATAAAACACAAATTGCCTCGTGCCAGACCAACTTTGACGTGGTTTTGTCATCTCCAGCGTCGGACCTGAATACGGAACGAAACAGGGAACGAAATAACGTGACATAACAGAAGAACGTCTACAGTACATGGCACCTTTATGACGACTCCTCTTACGTGTTCGTTCTTTAGCCAGGACGAAAGATTTCTTGTCCGTCCTCTCTGACGACACGCAAGGATGCGATTCACGACTGGTCAGGGTCAAGCCTGTCGTGTTTGCCAGTCTCCCAACCAAGACATGGCGAGAATAAATGTCAATAATCTGACATGGTGACCACCGTAAAAGACAAAAATATTCATCCGATTGCAGGATTAAAGCCTAGTGACGATCCACATAGCCGGCATGATTTAAGTATTGGATTGAAAATGTTCAGTTTTCCTTAGTGAATGTTTCGAGTGTTTGGGGGAGGACGCAGCTACAGCAGTGGTCTGTTCACAGGAGCTTATTTGTCTGCAGTGATGAGAATCAGATGCTCAGAGGCGGCACATTAAAGCTCATAACTCAGCTCCTTGACATGAAGGGTCAGTTCATGTTCATAGCTTTTTGAACTTTTCCATAACCAAGTCCTGAGCTGAAACATGCCCATGAACACTGACATAATATCATAACATAACATTATCTGGACTCTTAACTCAACTGCACTATAGGCTTTTTCTTTCTGGACTATTCTAGTTGTTTTTTTGTTTTTTGTTTTTTTGTTTGTTTGTTTTTTTTACTATTTCTCACAAAAGAAACCATTATCTTTACCTACCTTATCTTTCCTGATAGCGTTGTCAAGACACAAGGTCTTTTTTTCCCCCCTGTTTAACTCGACAGAACATACAGCTCACATACAGCTCAGAACAAACGTGGACATTTCATAAGAATCCTGCCTGTTAAACAGGAAGCAGTTTTTGAGGAAGAAAATGATAAAGATGTTACCTCAGTTTGACTCATCATTGGAGACACTGGTTCATGTCCACTCTGCGGCTTCAGCGCATTCTTTCTGTACCTCAGCCGCCTGGCAGCGCTCCGTTTCAGGCTGGGAGTCGATTCCGAAAAAAAGAGTCGATTCCAAAAAAAAAAAAAAAAAAAAAAAAGAGTCGATTCTTCCATGACAGGCAATGAGTCGACTCCAGGCAGTGAAAGAGCTCTCCTGCAATAAACTTTCAGTACTTGTTTTTGATTGTTTGTTTTTTAAATTACTACCAAAGCGAGTAGCTTTCAAAACAGGGTGGAAAATCGATGACTGCTATTGTTTAATCCAAATAAAATGTGACTAAACAAAACTATGGTAATGCGCTGCGTTTGATTTTTTAAATATGACATCGCATTCCGCCTTTTGGATTTGGGAATCGACTCTTTGAAACGGTTCCTCGATTCCCCCACAGCTGCAGTGGGAATCGGAGTCGAATCCATCATTTGCGGAATCGAACAGCGCTTGTGGGTTCGCCGGAGCCGCACCGAAGTGTCACGAGTGCAGTGAAAGCTCCGCCCACACGGTGCCGCTCTCGTGCTCTGCGTTACTGTTTTATACCTTCATTAATTCAGAGATCAGAACATAGAGTATATTCATTTCCAGTTATTATTATTATTATTACTATTATGTATTATTATTATCTATTTGAGCAGGTGTCTTTGCAGGTTTTTAGACATGGGATATCAATTGGGAATAACTGATTTGTTTACAGAAGCACATGGCATTATTGCCTTCATTTACTTTGTACTTTGTTCTAACAAAAGGCCTAAAACTCAAGGGATCCGAAAATGCTTATAATGCTACAATGGCTACCTAAATCAACAAGTGCTAAATAGGATTCATTGCACGATTTGCATAGCAGTAATTGACCTACAGTCCTCCTCCTCTCCAGTTTTTATGCAGGATGCCCTTCCTGATGCAACCCTCCCCATTTATCCAGGCTTGGGACTGGTACGCAGGCATACACCAGAGTGTGCACCATCTTGTGGCTGGGTCTTTGTACAGCACCCGGCCTTCTCTGGATATCTCCCATCCAAGTACTAACCAGGCCCACCCCTGCTTAGCTTCTGAGAACAGGTGAGATCGGGCACTCCCAGGGCAGTATGGCTGTACTAGTAAGTGACCTACAGTGCCTTCCACAATTGCTGGAACACCTTGTAAAGATTTGTTAAAAAAAAGGGGGGGGGGGGTTTAAAAAAAGTAGCTTCATCTCACACTGAAAAATGAGGAAAAATCCAACCATTATTTGATATACATGAATTTGGAAAAAGACAAAGAAAGAATTATTTTCGACAAAAAACACAATTTGCTACAATTATCAGAGCCCCTGGAAACTGAAGCATGTTTCCCCTTTAAATTGTAGGCCTACATTTTTGTGTTGATTGGAGTGTGTAGGAACTTTCAAGCTGTAATCCATTACTTCCTGATTAACTGGGGTACAAATATGAAGCGACACAGAGGCCAAATTCCCTTAGCCATCCATCAACATGACAAAACGCACAAACCAAATGAGGCAGAAGTGTGTTGACTTTCATAAGTCAGGGAAAGTTTAAAAAAATTAATTCATTAATTAAAAAAAAAAAAAATTTTAGGGCAATAATAAAAAGTGGACATCAACTGGAACTGTTACAAACTTAGCTGGAAGAGGACCCATGTTTATTTTGTCCAGTTTACAATGAGGAGGATGGTAAGAGAGGCAAAAAGAAAAGAAAAAAAAAAAACCCAAAGACCTAAAGTAAAATCCTGGGCTTCAAATCAAATCTCCGAAACCACCATCAGACGCCACCTTCATTACATAACAGATTATTTGGAAGGTATGCCACAACAAAGCCTTTTATTTGTCAGTTAACCATAAATGTAAGTGCCCGAAGTTTGCAGAACACTACTATAACTTTGACTGGAACAATGTTCTATGGTCTGATGAAACAAAAATGGAGCTTTTTTTTTTTTTTTTTTTGGCAATAAGTGGGTTTGGTGAAAAAGAAGGATGGTTATGAAAAGAACCTGCAAAATATGGTGGAGGTTCTGTGATTTTATGTGCTGTTTTTCCTCCAAAAGAAAAACTTGACCTGAAACCTGTGGAGTGAGCTGAAAAGGAGATTATATGTAAAGATTTTTTTTATGTTGCATGCAGAGTTAGCTACACTTATGAGCGTTTCATAAAGTACATCTACATCATGAAACAAGTGTTTCGCACAGTGTTTCAACTTTGTCAGTGCTCTTCTACACTGCTAATTAGCGAACCTGGATGACAATAGGACCACCGCTGAACAGATATGTTTCTCAGCAGACCAATCCACCAATCAAAATCATCCTCTGATTATAAATGGACAGTGACGAAGGGTATGAGGACAAATAACACTGACTGTGCATGGAAAAGTAGCTATAGTCTTGAGGACTTCCAAGATTCTCCATTCTAATACCGGTGTCTCTGCTGTGCCACATTCAGTATAGGTCCAAACCAGACACGCCTATGAAACTGGCTGCTTAATAATATAAAAATATTCACAATCATATAATCATTAACGTAGAACTGAATTCACTGCATCTCCATCATCATCTCTAGCTACCATCATTTCTTAGACACATGCATGAGATGATCAGTAAGAGCAGTATGACATGATGCAAATGTTAATGTAATAATTATTTATTGCAGTGTGTACAAAAAAAATTCAATTTGGGCATGTTCTCTCCTGCAGTCAGCATTAAGCATGTTGTGCCTTTTTATCCTTTACTAGCACGCACTTATTTCTATTTACAGTCTAATAGGACAGCACAAATGCATAACAGCAATCTTTAGTGGTTACTAAACCTAGCAACTGTGTACCACATAACAGCAGATAGGACAGTGATGCATATTTTATTTTCATGTCTGTGGAATGAAACTTCCACAAATTTCCATATATTAATGAGTAAACCTTTTTTATCCCCGGTGGTCTCTAATCGGCTCCTGTACACTCATTGGTCATTTCCTCAGGGTTAAATTGTCTGCTACACGAAAAGCCAGGAAGTTTCAGAGAACAGTTATACATGAGACTTAAGTACAGGTTGAGTTTTCATCAAGTCCTTTTTTCTGGAGGAGCTGAACGACAGTGACTGGAGAGTCCTAGTCGACTTTCTTCGGTTTACGATTCTTCCAAGTTACTATCCCTATGAAGGTACCTGGGAAAAGGGTAGAAGTCAGTCATATAGAAAGAACATGTTGTTATAAGACCGTAAAAAATAAGGATTAGGATCATTTTCCTACACAAACATCCTAGAACGTCTTGACCCCGTCATTTCGTCTTATGACTCAGGGTTCAAGCAAGGGCTTACTAAGAAATCTTACGCAGCATTTCAACGCCGTGACGTCTCGCGCAACAAATGAACAGTTATTATCCACAGAAATGCACTCTCAATGCAGTCGTGTCAACAGATGTGTGAAACATGCAGTATGTTTGCTAAACTTACCAACACAGAGCAAGAGAATCAACGCTGCTATGCCAGGAAGTATAACCGAGTACTCTCGCGGGAGAAAATAACTGTGGATCACGTGATCACTGTCGACAAATGGCTGAAAAGAGAGCAGTTTTTTTAGCAGATTATTTACACTTCGGGTTTTGAGCTAAACTAAAAAGTGGAAACTAAAAAGTGGACCCACTATGTGGGTATACACTGCATACTATTACTATTACAGTGGTACGAAGTATGCAAGAATTTTCTTTTTCACCATCACGTGATCACTCATCAATCATATTCCCATGTGCATGCAGTTACTTCAGGGTTAGGCTTAACCCTCTTATGTCAGACTGTGTAGAATATTTTGACCTTTAAGGGTGAATGTCCACATAATGTTTATTTTTTTTTCTGAGCACCAGCGTTTTTTTTTTTTTGTTTTTTTTTAAACTGTTCCCAACGAGGAGAAAGTGCACGCCTAGAGAAAAAGTGCTGCAGCCAACCTCTTATTTCAAAGCGCTCTGCCTTTATTTTTATGCAGCGACCAATCATAGGCCAGTTAGCAGTGATATGATTTCAGGATACTGCCGTCATAGAAGCAAAGCCGACACGGAGTGTTTTTAATGGAGCTCTCAGACAAAACAGGTGCTTTTTCTGCCAAAGAAAAACGCTATATGGTCTCGCGTCCGAATAACTCTCAAGCCAGCAGAGAAAGGAAATCTAGCAGTAAAAAAAAAAAAAAAAAGAAAGAAAAATAAAAAGACTTTATCCTTAACTTGGGGACAGGCGGTCCTAAGATAATTGTCATAAATAGCTAGTATTCTCTCTTTATCACAGCCAGTTCAGACCAAAAAAAAAAAAAATGCTCATGCAACAGATAAAATAATACAGAAAATAGTCATTTGAGCAAATGTTTTGAAAGCAAAGGTACATTAAAAGTAATTTTATCCTGTAGATTCATTTTACTTACCAGGACTATGACCCATACGGTGTAGTATGTGAACAGCAAGAGACTGAAGCCAACGAGGCCCAAACCGACAGCTTGATCTGCTCCGGTTGCCTTTATTAAAAAAAAATAATAATAATTTTAAATAATAAAAAAAAGAGACAAATATGAAAGTGATCTATTACTATGGTATAGCCAGGGTTTAACCCAGAAGTGCCTGGACACACACTTAAGAGTCATTAGCAAAATAGTATTTCTATGTACCACACTAATTACTAATATCCTAATAAACACCCTAACACTTTGTTTCTTGCTTATAGGATACATATTACACGAGCAACAACATATTACAGACCTCGTAAAATACTTCTATAGATCATTCACAAATGTGACTGATACTTATTTAACAACAAAAAAATACATTTTATTGGGTAGATCTGTAATGTGTAGCACAATTGTTGGGGTAAAATATTAAACCATAACAAAAAAATATTTGTATTTTATTACTTAACATGGTGAGGTGGTGGTTGAATCCGATAAAAAAAAAAAAAAGTAAATTATAGCGAGGCATCATGATGATAATGACAGAAACAAAGTCATAGTTTTTATGCTTCTTTATAGAGAAATGTTTTTTTTTAATTCAAATGAAATGCATCCTTTAAGTCAAGTCATGGTTTACAACAGTGAATGAACTTGATCATTAAAGCCAAATGTGTTCATTTTTGTTAGTGTGAAAGCCTTGTCCAGAAAAACAAACAAACAAACAAACAAACAATTAAAAGAATCCCTGAGGATTCTCTGACACTGCCTTTACCTTGTTTTAATTACATTTCCCTGGAATTAGTATTGAGAACTAAATATGACACATATACTGCTCCTAAAGCACCTCATGTTATCTGTAAAACAACGCAAAACGATGACTAAACACTACAAAGTTTTTGAAGTTCATAAACACTATTAGGATTTCTTGTTAAACAAGCTAAATACGCTCGGCTTTCTGTGACGTCAACTAGCGCTTTTATTTTTAATTAGTTTCATCTTTAAACAGTGATATTAATTATGAAAGATATGTGTCAGGTTTTTGAAATATGTTTAAATAACACTTGAATAAATAAATAAATAAACATGAACACAGCAAAAAGCTTTATTTCATCTTACCATGTCGAGCCGTCCCCTGTCTGAAGTATTTCCGGCAGTTTTTTTTTTTTTTTTTTTTTTTTACTTCCGGTTTCCGGTCCACGCTGGACGGAAGGATGGGAAATGTAGTTTTTCAGAAGAAACAAACGCCGCAAGATGGAGACAGAGAGCAACTCAACGAATTATTGGCTCGTCTTCTCAGCCTTGTATTAATATTTACGTCTGTCCTGAATGCTGTCTTGTGTAAGACACATAAAACAGAATAT
>JAOVYU010000036.1:7003689-7017678 GCA_025674565.1 Synodontis membranacea | reverse complement strand
GGTAGTCACGCAGAGTTCCACATATAACTTGGAGTTAAAATAGAAATGGATGTAAAAATGCCCTTTACTTAAACACACAGCTTAGCTTTCTTCATCGGGGTTTCTCACGCACCTTCAGAATGGAGTTGTCCTGCCGAGTGTTCTTCGTGTCGTAGCCCTCCAGGATACAGCAGCGCACGGTGGAGCCTGAACCCGCAAACTCCGCCATGTTGAGGTCAGCAAAGCCCAGCTGTGTCCAAGACAGAGAGACAGATAAGTGGCATTAGATGAGTGGAGTAAGTGGACGCACCATGTAAGCGATCCAGAATTATTTAAGTAGAAGTTTTCCTAGGAGAAAATATCAGCCAAGATAAACATTACATGACTTCTCACAAGAGTTTTCCCATGAAGGCACTACACTCTCAAGAAACCACTGATGGCTTTGATGGTTTAGTCTTCATTTCCAACATCTCATCTTCATACAGCTGCACTGCAGCTCTGCAGTCCTACAGTGGACTAAGCAGAGTGTGTTTTAAATCTGTCCTTTTGGTTTAAGGAGTGAAATAAAGTGCAGGGGTACAAAAAAGGGGGTCACTGTCTTGCTTTTCATATTCTCTCCTCTCAATTCAACACCGAAGCTTTACAGAATCTACGGTTTGGTTCCGAACCAAAGGTTTATGTGAGCTACGGTTTGGTTTGGAGCCTTCACCCAACGAGCCCCAAAGGAAACTTCTGTTACTGGCAGGCAATAATAGAAGACATGTTCTTTCTTTTAGTGAGTAAGCTTACCCGTGGTAGGGGTAGACCAAAAAAGAGCTAGCACAGTAAATATTTTGGCTTCTAATGTGTACCACAAAGTTGACACATCTACAGTATCTATGAGCAGTCACTATAGCAAAGATATTAACTACCTAAGTTAATTAACCAAGTGCAGTTTCTAGTAGTACTGTATGGTAGCAACATCTGCAAGTTATTACAATTTGGCTTTCTTGCTAGCTACATAATTATGAAAACAGGACGGGAATCGCTCTTATTATAAAATAATGATAAAGTGATAAAGTGGTGTGACGTTGCCTGATCTAAAGTAGAGTTATAACCACTCCAGAGTTGATTATTTTCCTATAACAGCACATCATTAAGTTTTTTATTCATCTTATGACCACAGCAATTTTCTAACAATTGCATTTTTTTTCATTATTAAAGAAAACATACCAGACATTTTGACTATTTAAAGTTATATTTGATGTTATTAGAGCCGCCAGGAAACAAGCTAGTTCCTGTTTTCACTTACGCTATAGCAGCTGTTTCCATACCAGTCAGTTAATAAGTGAAAATGGAGCTTGTCATTGCTACTGAGAAACAGGAAAGCTCTCTTTGCTGAAGACTTTCCCAAGTCGGAAAACTTAAAGGAATAGTTTTACTCCTGACTGTTACGAAGCACTCACACTGGAGACTCAGCTACATTCACAGTGTAGCTTATAGAGTGCTTTAGTGAACTGTCTTTTTAAGTAGGTTGCAAAACACTGCCTTCACAGAGTATAAACCTGGGAGATTAACTGATATTAAATTGCACACAAGCTGAGTAACAAGAAACAGCCTCTCAAATTCCATAACAATTTGCAATGGACAGTTCATAGTGATATGATCTACAGTTAAATTTGTAGTGATAAAGTGTACTATTTTAGGATTGACTGGAAGTTCTTGGACACCACCTCATTCAGATTTGTGTTCTTGCATCCAAGTACAGTGTCATTTTACTGTAATATTGTCATTACTCATACGTCCTGCTGTGTTACCGAGGCCTGTGACTTAAGTAGTAAGAATTGTCTTCATTTACTGTACACGTGTGTACAGGAAGGAGAACAGGAAACCGGCAATGTTATGCAACTAACGGCACTTGAAACTGGCAAAGTCACCCATCAATCTATCTATCTCTCTGCTGATAACACCTTCTGCCAACACACTCTCACATGTACACAGTGTTCTCCAACCGCATTATTTTTCCCATCTCAGTTACAGACACACACATACACACTGACTCCACTAACAGTCCCTACTTTCCCATCTGCCTCCTGGTTTCTAGCTATGAGAACTCAATAGTGCAATGCCATATCTAACACAAGTATCAAACTGGTGGCCTTTACAAATGATCTCATTTTTAATTTTTAGCTTAAAAAACCCATGGAATTTTAAAAAAACAACTCAAGCATTATCCCTCATGAAGATTAAAGATTTTTAAGACACTTTTCAACATGTATATATTTTGGAAGAATTGTTAGCAGCCTTTTCGAGTTACATCTACAGTTACAACTTCGACAATTTACAATTCCAAGGTCTGCATGTAGTACAACACAGGTACAAAAAACGCTAGGTTTCACTTGACATGGCTGTAATAGTTGCCGCTAGAAGGAGGTACCGCCTGCATCTACATTTTGTGCACTGTTAGCAGAACTGGGCACTCCCATCGGCACTTTACTTTAATTTGCCCTGCTTAGTCAATCTGGCCCATAAGCCCTAAAAAGAATCACATGGCTATTTTTGGAAGTAGTATTTCCTATTCATTCCATTTTCTCTTTAAATATTAAGCTAGAATGCTTCTTTATTCTGAAGAATATAACCCCTGATTGCATGAATGTCCCTGACTGCATGCTCTCAATAAAAAATGTAGATAATTGAAAACTCCTTTTAATGCACAACCTATGAGTCCAGAAAGAAGCTGGTTTGTCGACTGTATTTGGGAAAAGACCAGATGTAGTTCCTACTCCTTTTGCAATACTTACGGATAAGAAGCTTTGGCAGAAATCAGCTTTGAGAGTGCAGAAGAGACTTATACACATAGCCACCTGTCTGTCCATCTGTCTATGCATCAGTGCACATCACTAAAGGTCCGTTTGTTCACAGTGCCATTTCACTTTTTAGTGTTATCTTTTTTTTTTTTTTTTATCATTCATATTAAAACAATTCTGGCTTTTCAGCCTGTCAGTGGACCAATGAGCTTTAAATAAGAAATCGAACATAATGGGGCATTCTGTTATAGAAAATAATCGACTATGGACCATGCTGTTCAGGACATTGCAAGTTCAAATCCAAATGATACCACAGCCATCCAAAGAACTATACTGGCTGTGTGAATTGGAGGAGCATTACTTTTTCCACAGACAGAGTGACGCTAACCAATCAATGACATTTAGTAGTCATGAGCTCATCACCACCTCTGGTTGGTAGCTGCAATATGATATGGGACAGTTAGCCGGTGGCTCGGAACTGGAGAATGACCACATTGGGAGAAATGTTTTTTTTTTTTTGTTTTGTTTTTTTAAATAAAGTTCTGCTGCCAAGCTCAAAAATACAAGGCTGAATCTGATGGAATATGATGAAGAACCAAATACTAAAACTAAAAATTTCAGAGCTCTGACTATAGTAGCCAAGGTGGCCAAAGTTTGGATTCAGTGAGCTAAAATTAGCTACAAGTAACAATCAACACAAACAATAACCTCATGCAACTTGATGCGATAGACTTTGAGTTAAAACAATAATCAATTCAGAAATTAATCTGGTGCTCATAATTTGACTATATGTTATACATTTGCATTAATTATTTATAAGCACACTATCAAGTCTGGTTCCTCTCAAAGTGTCTTCATATTGTCTCAGAGAGTTCTTCGCTACCATTGTCTCTGACTTGCATTATAAATGTGAGACAAATGTCCATTGTTAAAAGTGCTATACAAACCAAAGTGAATTGAATGGAATTTAAATGAACTGAAGGCACTCCACTAGAAACAGAAAACCCACCAAAACAGAAGACAATTTTCACGCTATAGCTCCTTTACAATACACGTCAAAGATAAAATCTTCAGCACATATCTGCATGTACATTTTCTCTGATGCAAGCTCCTTCCTCCTAACTTCCGTTTTCAGGCGCTTCCTGACTCCGAGACAGGATTTATAAGGGATGTGTGTTTGGGCCTCAGACGTTTCCTATACTCTTAAAGCATCGCACTTCCCATCTGACCCTCCATCACAGTTAAGCAGAAACATGGAGATAACCCAGAGAGAAGGGTTTCAAGCATTATCAGCATTTTGAAAAGCAGCAGGAACTGGGACACACGCTCGTTGGGCCTTGTTTCCGTCTTTCGGTGTCTCGGTCAGCCAGCCAGGGTCCAAAAGGTTTGCCCTTTCCCCCACCATCATTCTCTCGTTCTGCACAGTCAGCAGAACACTCTGCTCTGTTGCTCCAATACTGCATCAGCAAAGGAGGAAAAAGCCAAAGTACATGGTCACTCATAAAAAAATAACCACACACACATCTTCCTGTAGCTGCTATGATCTACCCTTCACCTGCTGAGTTGTTGACAGCAACAGCTTAACATACTGTAACGTCCAAGAGTATTTCCGTTTCCGATACTGGCCCCAAAACAGCAGCTAGTGCTCAAGCAGAGCTATAAAAGAACGAAGCTATATACTGGTTTTCTCATAACAGCGTTATGATCCTCACACTTTGTGCATTCATAGTATGCACAAAGTGTGAGCTGTATAGTAAATAGGTACCCTTGTTCAATTTGACTACCCTGTTTTTACCAGGGGACCTAAAAGACATGTGGGTGGAGCCAGAAATGGTGCAAAGTTTTCAAATGTATGATAAAATGGAACCATCGCAAAGAAACTTGAGTCACACAGCCATGATTTTACAATAATATAATCTGTTGGGCCAAAAAGTAAATAAAATAGAGTGCAGTTCTTGACGCAGCTAGTGTTAGGTAGGAGTTAGCTACAAGTAATGACGCTACTAGCATAAATGCAGTTTTTTAGTAGTATGGCAGAACATACAAAATATGTTTGTAACCTTTTATTTTCACAAAGTAGTGATTCCCTTTTCACATAACTAATTCAACATTAAGTTTGGATATCAAATAAATCTCGTTGTTCAAACTATCGCATCCAAAGTTCATTTGTGTAGCACAGATGGACTGTCAGGAAAATAAATTCTATTTTGATTTTGACCCTTTGAAGCTTAAGCATCGTGAGCGACTTATTTGTTTACTAGCTACTATTTACTCAAAAGCTGTAGCTGCAGCTTGAAGTGTTACTATTGCAAAGTAGCTCCGTCAGCCTTGGATGTAACTTTTTACTGCACAGTAAAGAACAGCAATTTTCTGTTTTCCTCTCTGACAACAATCCTAACTAATGCAAAATCGACCAAGTTGTGTTTGATCCCTGCTTTAGTGCTCTTCACGTTCAAGAAAAATTTGATTGCGTTTGAGTCAAGTCTAAAGATGTTTGGGGTGTGTGTTCTGAGTTGAGTCTGAAAATGTCAACAACCACCTAACTACACCTTGACAAATGAAACGCAGTTCTGTATTCAGATTAATCACTGTATTGGTCGTACCACGCTGTCCAGTGGAAAAGTGCTACAAATAGAAAACCTCCTCCAGTAGGACCTGATAGATACAAGAAGACACTGACTCATTAAGGTAGGCGGCCAAGAAGTAAACAATTCACCTTCCTGTCGTCTCCGAGATCATATGAGGGGTCAAACATGTGACACTGTACAGCAAAAAAAAGTAAATAAATAAAAATCTACAAGGAACAAGGGTGCTTTAGCTGCAAATGTCTGGGATGTTACCACTTTGGCAGGTTAAACATACTGTTCTCTACAGATTATATTGCCTGGTGCTTGGGTCAAATTCATTACCCCAATTTAGAAATTACAATATTTGGTATGTAACAGTGTTACATGTGATCTGCTCAGTCATATCACAAATTATAAACTCTACAGACCAATCACATCCATGATTAGTAGATTAGCGGATGACATAGTACCTGGAATCTCTCTGATGCAGAAACTGCGTACTAACTAACAACAAACTAAATCTTAGTTATGATACCTGCTGATACTGCTGCTGTTGCTCAAATCACTGAGAATGTGATGACAGAAACTGTGTTCATGTCCTGTTCATGTCCTGACAGAAACTGTGTTCATAGATTCTGGTATATTTACAGATGGTGGAAATGTTTTACTGATGGTGGATAAATTTTTTTAATGTTTCCTTTGTTTTCTACATGGGTTATTTTTAATGGCATGCAAGGAGAGTCATAAAAACGCTTACAGAATGCTTAGTTTAAAATCTATTTCAAATCATAGAAAAATGCTACACCCGGATAACTTTTTGAGTTTGTTATACTCTGCGTGTTTCTAGGTACAAATATAGTGCCCAGTGTATCAGGACTGAAAATTCTTTGCACCGAAGCCAAAACAAACAAACAAACAAACAAAAAAAAACCATTCCTGGCTTCAAAATATATTGCTTCAAAATGTTTTGCTTCAAAAATACTTTTTGGGAAATTATAGAGTTTGGGTACAAAAATAAACACAAGTACGCGCACACAAGGACACCCGCTCTAGGAATTCCAGGGAGGACCTTCATTCCAAGCACAAGTTAAGACCTGACACACACACACACGCAGCATCATGCACCCTAAAGCCCTTTAAATGACATCTACTCAAACTTTGTGTTTGTGCTTATGAACCAAATTTATTTATTTTTGTATAAGACATTAAAACACATTCTGTGTGTACACATTACTCCATTGGAATTGATTGATTAATTGAAAAATGAATTGAAAAACATTAATTGTGACTGCAATGTTTAGCTTCCTTGTATAATTAAACAAAAGTGACTGGAACATTGATGAGCTTAGCTGAGGTTAGTAAATCATCTTATGTACTTTTTATGGTCCATTAAATCACAATCCCTCTATTCATGTTTAACAATCTGACCGATCACAAAATGAACTCTGTTTATCACGCTGTACTTACGGTCTCTGCTTTCTACACAAAGAGAGACTGCAAATGGAGACAAGGCTCAAGATCATTAGACAAAATGGTTTAGACCTTCGCCAGCACGATATGACGGTGGCTGCTTGGTTGCTGTGATGTTTGTTTGCTTGTGTTTTTATTACTGGGTTTATTAATATAATATATGCATAATGCATACTATTTCACTGAGTAACTTTAAAAAATTTACAAATTATTGTACTTAAAAAGAGAGAATGACGTACCTTTGAAAAAGACTTTCCGCCCTTCAGTTCCTGTACAGTAATAAAAAAAAGAAAAGGAAAAAAAAAAAAAAGAAAAAAGACAGACAGACGGAGAAGTGAGAGATAGAACGTGTTATGTAATCGGTCAGTTGTTGCCATGGTGATGTGTATTGAGGACACAAAGTTCATGCATAAAGCAGCAACAGAATCTTCTGAGAAATTACACAGTAACTGCCACATGCCGCGTCGTTTACACCAGCGAGGAGAATGCAGTACTAGTCTACAGTGTGTATTCATTAAACATTGTGAAACATTTCAAAATGGGCAAACGTATAATGGGATAAAGGCGTAACGTACCTTCCGCACGGAAACTCGGCAGATGCAGGGGTCAAGCACCCCTGTTGTAGGATTAGCGCTCATCTTGCACACGAAGGAGAACTTCTTTCGCCAGCGAACACAGTTCTCCTGCACCTCTTGCCTGTAAATGGACAGATCAGAAGAGAAAGAGAGAGAGAGGATAAATAACGACTGTTTATAGCTGCTATAACATAACATCAGGGACTATCACTTACGCGGATGTTCTAGAAATATAATAAATAAAAAATTTTAAACCAACCATAAACAAATAAAAAGTTTCATTCATTATAGAATTTTTATAAGAGATTATAAGAGATATAAGTGAAATAGGAGGAATAAAACATGCATCACTCTGGCCCATCGCCGATTTTTTCCCCTATAGCTGCATGCCCTGACGTGTTTATTCATCAAAAGATCTGGCTCACCCTTTCCAAGATTCTAATGCTTTGTTTTTGTTTTAAAAGCATGTGACTGCTATCTGTTAGCTCTCTGGGCAGCTAAACCTCCTTAGAATCAGTGTTCGTGATCTCTTTAAATCCGAGCTCAGACTGTTTCCCTTCATCTACGTGTCATAGACAGAAGCTTTTAACAAAACTTTCTCTCTTTCCATCATAGCTGCCCTTATCCAGAGCGACTTATATACATCACATTTATACAACTGAGCAGTTGAGGGTTAAGGGCCTTGCTCAAGGGCCCAGCAGTGGCAGCATGATGAAGCTGGGATTTGAACTCACGACCTTCCGATCAATAGTCCAATGTATTAAGCTACCACTACCTATCTCCTAGATTAGTCTGAAGCAATGTAGGTCACGGTAAGGGATTTACGATGCAGTTAAAATACTTGAAGAGAAAATAAAACAAACATTTTGAAAAGAAGCTCAGAGAGTATGACGTGTCCATGCTGCTCCCAAGCAACAAATATGCAGCCCAGGATAGTTTTTTGGCTGAGAGAGCCTCCAGCAGAAACAGTTCTTAATCCTCCAGATGCACAAAATGTGCACATAATATATAACACTGGTCAAATGACTTCCAGGAAAGAACACAGTGCTGGAAATACAACGCTTGCTCGCTGCTCACATGTCTGCTGAACAAAGAACACCACTGATTTCAACTGAACACTGGTTTAGAAAAGACTCTAACACTTTGGGCAAGAAAAGGAAGAACTGGAATTGCTAAAAGTCGGAGTCTTGACAAGTATTGTGTTTAAACACCAAATGAGATCTCTTTTAAGAAAGTCAAAGACTGTTTTTTCTCCTTGTTGAACTCACACGTGAATAAAAACAAATGGCCTGAGATGATGTGAATAGCATTTACGATATTATAAATTTTCCACCGCTGGCCTGTCCTCCAGATCAGAATGTTCTCTCTGGTGTGTCTATCACATCTAAAGGCTAATGTCAGTGTAAGAACAGGCTTTTGAGGCTCATTAAAGGGATGAAAAGGACATCATCTATTACTCTGATCTTTTATTCCCTCTTCCTCTGCATCCTCCCCTCACTGCAGTGCTTAATGATGAATGTAGGTCATCATGTCCTTTACTTCCCGTTTCATTCCCACACATTTCTCAGTCTCTCTCTTTGCTCCCACTTTCTTCATGTTTCACGGCCTTAAGAAGTCTGTGCTTACATTTCCTACTAATGCTGTACCCAATTTATCTCTCGATCATTTATAGAGCATCACCATATCTGTAAACCAAATCTGTAAGCAGATCCTAGACTTATTAGAACGTGCCTAAGAAAATGCATTTGCAAGTCACTGAAGTGTCCATGTTATGTAGATTACACTAGGAGGCTCATGAAACAGCTTGTTCCTTTCTCTCTTTTTTTTTGAAAACCCTATGCCAATCTTCATTCCAGTGGGCATCATGCC
The DNA here is from genome assembly GCA_025674565.1 of Synodontis membranacea. Classification (NCBI taxonomy): domain Eukaryota; kingdom Metazoa; phylum Chordata; class Actinopteri; order Siluriformes; family Mochokidae; genus Synodontis; species Synodontis membranacea. Next base: position 7,008,432 of record JAOVYU010000036.1, on the reverse strand, counting down.
ATGGAATCTGCCACCGTTATCTGCTGGCATGTCAGATTATCTTGACAGTCAACCAAGCACAAATAACCCTGACCAAAGCTGGACCTAAGCCACACCACACATTTAGTCATGACGCACAAGGAGAACCAGACACTGAAATTCCAGACCAGACAACTGACAGCTCATTCAGGTTTTTAATGATAAACTTTTAACAGGCAAAAAAGACTTTTAAATTAAAAAAAAAAAAAAAAAAAAAGAAAAAAAAAAAAGGAAAATATTTAGTGAGGGGCAGTTTTGTGGGTGGAAATGCTTTCTTGATGAGGAAGGTCAAGGCAGAATGGATGGTCTGAGTCCAGTTGACAGGAAGTCTACAGTAACTCAATTTACCACTCTTCACAAACATTGTGAGCAGAAGAGCATCTCAAAAAGCAAAAGACCCCATCAGGTTCCATTCCTGTCTGCCAAGAACAATGAACAAAAAAAATTCAATTTAAAAGCTAACAAGGAGTGTATCCAGCAACAAGAAACAATCCAAAATATTTATCAAAATTAACAAAATATAGTTTGAAAAGCCTTCCTTTCATCTTTTTGTCCTGCGGTATGCAAAATTTTGCAGTAAGCTACATCAGCAGTTACAGGAGCTGTACCACTTCTCCTTACACTTGCACATTTTAACAGAGAGAGAAAAGACGGGCTGGTGAAGGAATGACTGTTTATAGCTGCTATAACATTATATCAGGGACTAACACTTACGCAGACGTTCTAGAACTATAACTTCATAAATGAAAAAAAATTACATTTTCTTTAAACTAACCATAAACGAATAAAACGTATCATTATTTATAGATTTTTTTTTGTACAAGAGATGGGTATAAGAGGAATAAAACATTTAAATTTCATTTTAAATTCTCACTACTGATTTGATTTGTGTGAATACCTACATTTAACACGTTCTAGTAAAATCATTGCTTGCCAAATGTGTTTTTCCCCCCCTCATACCATCATGCGATCATAGACCAATGATGACATAAAGGTATAAAACTAGTTAAAGACACAAACAAGCAGACAGATTTGCAGAAGGGATGAAATTTCAGGATGAATCAGAAGACTGATGATGTGCACCTGAACCTGAACCTCAGCGTCTAACCCATGTGAACGGTTCTCTCTCAGGCTTTACAGTCAGCGACTGTCACAAAAGACACAAAAATGACGCATGTCGCATTCATTCAAACTTTGTTGACACATTCAGTCATAGGTTACGATTTATAAGGAGGCCCCCTGGTGACTGCGGAGCCTTTAAAAAGCTGCCTATTAACATTATTAGACTGAGCCAGGCCTGAAAGCATCCATTATTCTTTGATTACTCAAAGTGCTAAAATGGAAGCATATCTTTCCCACAAGACACATTTTTAAACACTTCATAAATGTGTTCAGTGCAAGCTGGCTGGTTACTGGTTTTCTGATTCTTGTCTGCCTCACTGTAAGTCCATGTATATGGTTTAACGAGCTGAAAGGAAAAGGAAATTGTGCTAGTTTTATAGACCCGCCAACACAGCATTAAACAGGACACCTGGCACAAACCTCCACCTGTGATCTCAAAACTCAAAGGCAGTCACACCGACATGCCAATAGAAAAAAATAAGTACTTCTTTTCTCTTCCTGCCAGGATGTAGCAAAGACCCACCTGGTTTCTTTATAGCACAGAGCTCACAGGCAAATCTGTAACAAGTAATCAGTTTTACTGAGCGTCTCGATAGCAGAGTAACATCAGAACACTGTTTGATCCTCGCTGTGGGTAGAATCAACACAAGCTGAGGATGATGGGAAAAGGAAGTGCAAGGAAATGAAGCGGAGGTTCAGCAGCAGAGTGGAAAGGATGAAGCCCAGATTTTGTTTACAGCAAGCTGAAATAAGGGAAACGTCTCTGGTATGCTGACAGGTTCGTGCATGTGAAACAGCACAAAGAAATCTTCATTTGAAAATTCCAACCGGATTTAAGACAGATCAGGACCACTGTTTTTTCTGTTCTGTTTTTTTTGTTTCCATTCTAATTAAGCGGCTCTCCAGAAGAAGAAAAAAGTTGCACACGTCATTTCTGCTCTAATACTTACTTACTTACTTAAATAACTGCACAAATCCTTTCAGATCAGGATTCTACTAGACTGTTTAGAAAGTTCCTGCCAGTATTAGTCCACACTTCCATTGTGTAGTGCAAATTCTGCTAGAGGTTGTGGCCTATTTTGCTGTTTCAAATCATTTAAAAAAAAAAAAAAAAAGTTGTCTCTATCCTAGAACATGGGTGTGTCAGTGTTATGGTCTGCTTGGACATGAAACACAAAAGACAACTAGTAACCATCCACCTTTAAGCAAATAATTTTTTGTCAGCATAGTTTAAGTTTCAACTTCATCTCATGCAAGAGTGGAATGAATTGTAGCAATTAAGAGCAATATAACTACACTTCACACATCCATTACTCAACCACAATGGGTTCATATTTAGTCTGTCAAGTGTGCAATTGTGAGAATGTCATGCCCTTACAAGACTACACGAATGTAGAAACGGGTGAATGAAAGTTCGTCAGACTGAAACCAACATTATTTAAATAAATAAATAAATAAATAAAGCATTCTGAGCAAGTATTGTTCAGAGAGTTTTGTCCTGAAATTTGTTCCATGTGTGGAAGTCCCTGAGGAGAATCAGACAACACAAATGCGCAGACATAACAAGCTTCCAGCTTTGAACACGGAAACAAACATGCTATGTAGGACTATAAACCAACAATTACTTCATAATGTGACTTCAAGATTCAAGATGATGATACAATTATAAAATGATTTCTATCGCATGTCAATTTTCTTTTATACACCCTCTTAAACATTATTATGATTGTTTCTAGGGGACAATAAGGATTAAAAAGGCTACCCCCCTCCCTGTCCTCCAAAGATAAGACATCAATATAAGGTCTAATTTCTGGAATGGACATCAGAATATCCTAATTTTTAATAGATGTCTTCAAGCAGACAAACTTGGATTTTTTTTTATGTGGAAATAAGCATGACAGCACCACTAATGCTTGTACAAAAATGAACAGAGAACAGTGTGAAGAAATAAAGATAAGGCTGATTTCTTTTTAGCCCAGACTGTAGACTCCAGCAGTACCTCACAATCTGAAACACAACACAGTTGCTCAGAAAGACAATCTGTTTGTTTCTGAGCAACTTTATAGCAAGGCTATAGGTTTTAATTACATTGTCCTAGGCTAGACAATCATTTCCAACCTCGTAACGCTGGCTTTTTCTCAACTTTATGACTAAAAGGGCATCACATATACAGTATATAGTTGCAAACATCTCAGACCAACAAAACTTAGTTAAGAGCACATATTTAGACTTAGGCTGGGCTAAAAGAAATATCTAATCGTTATTACATTTATAGATTTATAGTCAAAACTATAGTCATTTATAGTCAAAACTAATCATGTCCTGTAAGTGTAAATGACCTTCAAATAATAAAACAAAGGGCTTTTTTTAATCGCTTTATCATAAATTAACTTTGTCCTTCAAGAGTCAATATCCTATCATATCAGTAAGATAACAAACTTACTCATATGACTGTGCCACAGGAGGACAAATCAGTAGCCCTGGTGCCTCTGTGCAAAGCTTTGGCAAAACAAAAGTGCTAGGTGGATTAAATAGCATGCACAGACAACAGGCCATCCTGACAGAATCAGGAACAAGTAGTTACACGGAAACACTGACAAAGCCAAGCTGAACAAGTCATACACTAAACTTCCTGCTAGATCACCTTGTTAAACATATCAAGAAAAAGTAGACACTATCCAGACTTGTATATCTTTTATGTGAAATGTGCAGTGATAGCAGAGGACTTGCTGACTTTATACCAAGGGCACAAATCTGTTATGATATGGATAGTTTTATCATTTGTCCACCCTTGCTGCACTATTTTCTACTATTACGTAATATCCAGATTAGATCAAATTCACATGTGGTCCTGGGGTAATTTCCTGCTTTATAGATACTCCTCTGTGACTTTATTTGGCCATGTTGGTGTTTTTCTCAGGCCAAATTACCTACAAATTATTATTATTTTTTTTGGCCAAATTCAGAATTTGGATGCACATAACCACAGCTTTCTATGAAGATGCCGTTTGGTAGTGGCTACGCACAATATTAAAAGTTATTACACATTGGATACAACATGTAATTGGGAGGTAAAAATGTGAAAAATTCATGTACATGCACAGAGTATCCCCACCGAGACTGAGGAACGTTCTAAAGGAACGACATCCAATTTCAAAATCTCACTCATGAGTTAAAGCTGTACCACAACAGGTTCAGACAATATTTTAGGATGACTGTGAGGTACCCTTGGCTCCTCACCTTAATGAGCTGTTAAACCATTTTTCTGATTCTTTCTTTCTGATGTTCTATTGTGTGTATCTATGGAACCAAGTGGAACTTTCAAGAAGGATATGAATTTATTTTTCATCTTGCCAAATTTCATTCTTGTTGTGCAATGACTACTAAAACAGATTTTGTGCAAATGGTGTGTCTGTATATACTGATCTGGTGGGCATCAGTGATGCGCGGGTCTATGTATAAACAACCCGAACCCGACCGACGTTTTCAACTAACCCGCCCGCAACTCGGACCGCAAAAAAAAAAGAAAAAAAAGAAAAGAAAATATTGTACCCGACCCGCTTCCTGACCCGCATTTTTTTCAAATGGTGCGCTTTCTATTTG
>JAOVYU010000036.1:6943529-6972325 GCA_025674565.1 Synodontis membranacea | reverse complement strand
CACTAGGCAGCCTTGTACTGTGGTCCAGACTAGGCATGTCCGGCAATTAAGTGAGATCATTTTTGGAATGGAAGTCCTGATTTTAGCCTCTGTCCCTGCTATGTCATCTCTCTTGCTTTCAGTTTTCAGCCGTTCATCCTCATTCTCTCCACAGTATGAGTTCCACCTACAGTGAGGGGATCAGTGTTGTATCCAAAGTTGATTATGTTTTTAGCTGCTGATGTTGGGCTTTGTAGTGTTTAAAACGAAACAATGTTTTTTTTTGTTTTTTTTTTTAAATGTGTCTATACTTCTGTATGCTTCTTTATGTCAGGCTGGAACTGGAGCTTCTGTCCATCATTTCAGATAGAAAGGTTATTAATTGGGGGGGAAAAAAAACAGGAAGCACCGTATGTACGAGCAGTGCATCCTCGTTTAGTTTAGTTTTCATTTACATATTATGCACATCATTCTTATTACTTCTTGGGCTCATTTGAGACTTTGGATCTGAGGCTATGGCCATAACTAACTAGCCAAAAAAAAAAAAAAAAGTGTCCAAGTCATTTTTGATGCCCATATATGGTGGGTCATTTCTTAGGAATGTGACTGTAATTATCATATTATCAAATCCAACACAAACAGCCGCTTTTTCAGTGCAAATGGAATTACTGCGCCAGCATCAGGTAAAGATGTAGTGATTATTTTTTTTCCCTTCAGGATTCAGTGTGAAGTGAAATATAACGAGAACACTGAGTAGGGCAGAATGGATGCCCACTGGGAGTACATCCAAGGCACAATGTTCCATGTATGCTTGTTCAGCACGTTCTAGCTTTGTCTACTTAAAGAGAGAATGATTAAAGGTACATTGTTTTGTTTTGTTTTGTTTTATAAAAATTAAGCCAGTGGATTTAATGATTAACTCCACTCTGTTATTCTGCTTTCAGGATTAGCTTTTAGTCGTGCTGTCTGTATAAACATAGCACGTCAGTCACATGGGTCGTGTACACCTGGGAGCGTAATGTAGCCCACTTTCTGCAATGAAAGCATTAGACTCGGTCCATATTCATAGCTATTCTAAAGTCATCAACTCTCTACCGCTTAGTTCCATTTTTCATTTTGCTCTGACAGGAAAAGGCATCACCGTTTCTACATCTCAAGGGAAGAAAAACTGCTTGTGCTGCTCGTCTCCAGTCTCATAAGCCAGCCCTGGTACATTTTGTCAAATAAAGTCACCCAAGAATTTCCCTACAACAGGGCTTTTTAACTGACAGGGCAGGTGACCAAGCACAAACATTTTCACTCAGGTCATCTTGTTTACTCAGAGTTCTTTATCTTGTTTGCTGACCACACATAACTCATTAATAACCTTTAAACAGAGTGTTGTGTAAACTTTAGCGACTATAGTATGCTGCCAATGTGATGTCATTGTGACGCTAAAGTTTGTTTTCCCTCTTAAAACCAGAGAGCCAATCAAATTGCAGCCTTCAGCATTCTGAAGCTTGTGGCTAGAGGAATGTACAAACGATATCAGACGTTCTTTATGTCATATGTGGATTGTTAGAGGCAGAAACCAGCTCTGACCAACCTCCTCTGATAGTATATTTTTTTCTTTACCTTTAACATATTTTTAATTCTTATTTGTTGAACTTTTCTGTTGCCTTTTTTCAGTCGCTGGTGAACTTGAACTGGGAACCAGGTGCAGAACTCTTCTCATCATCATCATCATCATTGATTCACTAAAACAGTATGAAAAGTTCTAGCACCCTAAGCTTAAGCAGATTCCCCTCAAGTGACTAAGTTGAGAAAGAGGGAATTTTTTATGCAAACGCTGCATGAGAATCAGGAGTCAGCCGGTCTCCGCTGGCGCTGTTTGAGAACTGCCGTCACACGCTTACCCAAGTGCTTTGCAAATAAAATGTTTTTTGAATTGCCTTCCCTGAACTGAGTGTGCAAATTTTGTTCCAGCCACAGCTGCCTGCTGAAGCTACTCAGGTTCACGTCGCAAAGCGAAAAGTAGCACGTAATCGTCCACATTATTGTTGGATGGCTGCATGTTTGATGGCGAAATCACCCAAGGTCAGGAGTTTAATTATTGATGTTCTCTGATGGAAAGAAGACATTTAAATAAAGAAAAGTGTAGACAGAAGAAAAGAAAGGCTTTTAAAATCTAAGGTTTTAAAATGCGTCTCAGGCAATCGAGTCAGACGTGGACAGATGAGACACATCGCTGTCTATCATATGTCTCCAAAAGGGTCCAGCTGACCACTTCAGGGTCACTGTTCAGATTTCATTACTGCCTATGTCACTTCTGCTAGAAGGTCAAAAGGGCCTTGCACACAGTTATGTTAAAACCGTCAGACCTGCCTCATACCTTTCATTATTTCCTTGTGTCCAGACACCTCAACAAGTGGTTTGAGTGAACACGTCTTGGTGGTCATCTTGGTGGACTTCTGTTAGCTATGTCCCCTTGTGATCCGATCACCCGTATTGCATTTTAAAAACCACGTGTTAACAGCGTCAAAAAGAAGTGTAGTTAAGTCAGCAGGTTACCGTGTAAATGGGAAAAGATGCTGAAAGTGAGCTAGGTGACTTGTTCCGGCCATCATTATTAATGAAGTCAAGTTTCTTCAGTTGAATATTATTCAGCTGAATAAGTGAACAACACTGGGTGTTCTCAGTCCAAACATTTCTAAGGACTTACTGAGAAGTTCTCCCCAATGGGGAGCTGTTTAATTCTGTTATCGTAATGCTCGCTGACTAATAAAAAGGAAGACAGACTGCTCGACTTGAAGAATCTCACAACCCCTGTGCCTGGACCATTCACCGTACACATACGTCACTCGTGGCTGCTATTTTGCTGGGAGTGTACCTACCCTGAAGTAGGAGCTAAAAAAAAATTTCCATAAAACCAGCATTCTACGAACTAGAACTGTGGGTGTGCACGTGTTGTCCCTGGATCTTTGCCCTCTGTTATTTGTACCTATAATTAAGGTGACTAATTTCCTTCTTGTTACTGTATCGCAAGATATACGGCAGTGAGTCAATCGAAAGCTACCAAAGTGCTCTTGTAATTATTACACTGTTGTGTAACCCTTCAACCTGCGTGTCTGTCATTACGATCGGGCATTATTAGTCAGTTCAGTTCAACTGGAGACAATTCCCGTTTATGGTGCAGACTCTCCATGTGACCAGCATGCTTTCTAACTCTATGGAATTTTGAACTCTCTGGAATGCACATATTTGGGTCCTCTGGTTTTCAAACAGTTCAGTTGCATATTCCCACCTAGCACACTGTCACATTTTTTTTTTTGTATTGTAATACATCATATCATATGATGCACCGTTACACCCCTACTGTGTAATGAAGTTCTGCTCTGGCCAGTGATTTTAACCGTAATTAACTGAACTAAAAGGATCACACTGATGTCGATCTCATCTTGTTTTATATGATTAATCACGCCTTATAAACGCTCAGTTTACAGTCAGCTATGTTCTTCCAGCCGATGATTTGTTCAGAGCCGGATATCAGTCACGTTAAAACAATGACATGGACAGAGATTTAGGAAGTAAGTGCTGTCTGAATTGTAACCTGTGACACTGTGAAACACAGTTCCTGTAAAGATTAAATCGCCTGTGGCGTGCGGGACGGAAGACGCCCAAAGACGCAACCAGTTTGACACGCTCATACTTATTACTACAGGATGGTCCGGCTGCACCCAGTTAAGAACGTCCTAGTGTTCGGGGGGGGGGGGGGGGGGGGGGGGGGGGGGGGGGGGGGGGGGGGGGGGGGGGGGGGGGGGAATCGGCATCTATTATTATGCATGTCGGTACACTACATCCTTATTTACAAAACAGAATGTGTTTTTCAACTCACAGAGTTATCATTATGTAACAAGGTTGCTGTGAGTAAGCACAATAAGAGCATATTTACTGCGTTGGTTTTATAACGTGGCTGGTTCATCCTTCCACGTGGAACGCCACCACCCTACTCCTGATTGACCAGATGTTCTTTGTCTCAGCTGCACTGTACTGGGTGTGCTAGAGAATTATGGAAATCTGAGAAGGCCTTTCTGCTCTATTAAACCCCATCATGAATAATGTATTGAACATAATCGCCGAACTTGATTCTCAGAAAGGACTGATTCTTGCATGTAGTGGATGTTTACTTGGAATTCACACCACTAGCTTCGTCTGACTTGGTCCTGCTTAGGATCTCAGCAGCCTGTCTCAGCTTTGTTTCACCAAGGCATGTCAAAGAGCATTTGGTAAGAAACCATTTTATTTATTTATTTATTTATTTTTTACTCTGTAATTTGGTCATTTGCCAGTCCCCACCCACTCACCAGCCAGCTTTCACCATTGCGTGATAGCTGTAGGAGGGTGAAGGCTAACGCATACTGTCTCTGAGACACATGAAGCTAGCCAACCGTAAGTTTTCGAGCTGCTGCTCATGTTGTGCCCCTAAACCACTCGAAGGAAATTCCAATCTTGCCTCTTTCATATACATGAGCTTCCTCCATGAAACATGGACAGCTTTGCTCCCTAATCTCCCAGCCACAGATAGCTGTGGCACCTTTGGGATTCGAAGTCATGATCTTCCGATAACATGGTGTGCCACTTTTCTTTCCTTTCGAGCAACGCTGCTTAAACCATTCACATAGATACAGTATGTTCACTTACAACGGTTCACTTAAATATTTCAATCTAAGAGGAAAGAATGGCAGTGAAGAGATACCATATTAATGTTTATCCTGGTTATTCATGTAGGTGTACTCAAAAATGACAAATCGCGTAAGTGTCTTATTTAAACGGGTGTCTTCAATAATGCGCACAAGTCGGATAAAACGAGTGCGTTATAAACGGACTCGCTGTATTTTTTCTGACTTGGCATATTTCTACTCTTGGGCCAACAGAGTGTTTAAGGCTATTTTTGTCTGAATATATTCACAGATCATTTTATTTGTTTAGTTGCCTAGGCGTTTATTTTCCTGGAATTCTATTGGAATTTTGCCTCTAAATGACTGTTTTTCATTACTGGTAGGTCAGTGCAGTGTGTAGCTGTTTATTGTAAGACATGAGTCTTTACAGAGTTGTTGTTAAAAAAGGAGTTTATTGGTTGCATGAGACAACAAAATGCTTTAGAAATGCTTCGAAGAGGCTGAACTGGAAGGTTGTGTTATGTGGAGTAACAGCCAATAGAGGGCACCCTCGGCAACTGAGTCATTCTATAAAAAGCTGTTAGTGTCTTGACATGTGACCTCTCATCTCAACCTTTGTAATATTAAATATTTCACCTCTATATCCTCTTCAGATTTCCAGCCAAGTAAGCAAGACAAAATATTCTCTCTCAAGAAAAATTTCTCTCTCACCTGGACTGTGGGCAAACGAAGTTCCTCGGCTGATGTACAATTTATTACGTAATCGTCTGCATGAGAGCAGTCAGTCTCAGTATAGAAGAGTGCGATGGGTTTCCCATTGATTGCATGTTACTAGCCTGGATGATCTGAAAGATATTTAGAAGCAAATGATCAGCACATCTTTAGCAGCATCATTATTATTTGGTGTTATTTGTGTTTAATATTTTACTTCAAATTGAATTAAAATTTAATTACACACACACATACACACACACACACTGACAAGCAGCTGTTTCAATGTCTTTGACTGTAGAATCTCCATATTCATGCCCATTGCCTGGGGTTTCCATGGAGATCCTGACAGTGACACTAAAGGGAAAGAAGAGAGGGCTGCTTTAGGGGGGGAAAAAAGAAGTGTCAGCAGATTTCCACACTGCTGAATGGTCTGATCCATCGATTGATCTATTAGTCATCAGTCTGCAGACTTCTTACTGGCTGTATAGGCACTCTCGAGGCAGGACTTGGCAGTGTGCTGGATTCTGATAGGCTGCAGTGCGGCTGCAGTGAGTTTGCAGCTTTTTTTACTGCCTTTTTCCCCCCGACCTGCATCACTTTTTGCCGGCTGTGGAGGCGGATAGCGTGGGACTGACCAGGAGCAGCATCTGCAGAGAGTGAGAGAGAGAGAGAGAAAGAAAGAGAGATTTCTTTCTTCTTTCATATTGTTATTCTTCGTTCATTTAGAGACAATGTGAGGATTCCCTTTTGCTGTTTCATTGATCACATAACTAATAGTTCGGTTGATGCGAGATTATAGATTTTCTTTGCGACAGTGGGGTTTATTTTTAAATCAGTAAGATACAAGAGATGCTTTTGTGGTAATGGCTGGATTTAAAAAGTCTTTTTTTTTAAAGGGCCAGTTGCTTTTTTGAGCTTATTCTGGAGATGCCTGTGCGTGTATGTGTGAGTGCTGAGGTAGCTGCAGTCTCCGGGTGTCCTCAGCTGCCCTCATCCCTCCTCCTGACCCATTCTCACTCATCCCAGGAATCTGTGATTCTACGAATGAGGATCGACTGATAATCAAATTTAAAGAACTCTGCCATCCAATTAAGGAAAGTTACAAACTGATATCCGTTTCTCACACTGACACGTCCACGGGAGGACGATTCGGTTATCTGTAGCATTTTATTGAAGATGTTGTCAGAAATGTGGTCGTCTATCTGCCGGTGGTTTTTAGGATCATCAACAGCTGAGGGGAATGAGCAAAATGTTGCAAATCCCAGGCAAAGGGAGCACAGCATACTGGGAGATTCAGGTGGGAAAAAGCAGGAGAATGGCCCGACGCCAGCGAAGAAAACCACAGTGATGATACTAGTGGCGCCCCCTAACGACCTTCAGCAGGTATGGCTGTCTCAGGCACAGAAGAGAAAAGTTAGGGGGGCAAGGTTGAATCGTCTTTCTGAAATTTAAACATTGAATTAACAGTTGGAGTTTTACTTCTTTCACTGAGTAATGTGTCCACAGTATTATACGAATCTAATGTTAATCATTACTGAAAATTGCATATAAAGAGTAAAAAGAGGAAAAGAACACAACCAAAATCTAAAGTTGTGATCACTCTATGGCTATGGACGTTTCAGAAGTTTCATTTTCAGATATTTTCAAGTTGTAGCTCAGATACGAATATCCTACTTGCATCTACATCTGATGATCACTTAGCTAGAAAGTTATTTCATTTTTGGTGAGATTCAGTCCTTGTCAGACAGGAAAAATTATACGGTGTGAATAATACGTGCAATACACATCATACAAAATACATACAGACTGAAGTGTGCAAAAAGGTGTGTCATTATAACAATTATAGAATAAAAATTATATGTATAACAATAATTTATTCTATATAAAAGGTTTAACATTGCACGTTCATGGCAGAAAACTTACATGCATCTGTTTTTTGATATTTGAACAGAAGTAAAGACTTAACACAATAATTGTTACAATTCCATTAGGCTGTAGGTTGTTTAAAATTACAATGTTGTTAAATTTTTCTTTTTTATTAAATTCACTCCTTTAGTGAATTGATTTAAAATTATATAAAGTTTTCTGCACAATTATTAGCATCCTAATAAAGATTGAAAAGATTTAATAAAAAAAATGTTAGAAGAAAAAAAAGTTTCATCTCACATTGAAAAAAATGAGAAAAATCCTTTAATTGAAATAAATTTATTCAGAGAAAGAAGGTCTCCCATTTAAATTATACATTTTTGTGTTGATTGGAGTGTGTAGGAACTTTCAAGCTGTAATCCATGACTTCCTGATTAACTGGGGTACAAATATAAGAGGCCAAATTCCCTTCGTTAGTCCATCAATATGGGAAAATGCCAAATGACAGAGATGTGTGTTGGCCTTCATATGTCAGGAAATAAAATATTATAACTATATAAACCATATTAATATATACCTGCAGTTAGCACAGTAATAAAAAAGTAGACATCAAATGGAACTGTTACAAACCTGTCTGGAAGAGGCCCCCAAGTTTAAATCTGGGGGTTAAGTCAACATAACTACCATCAGACTAAACCTTCATGCCAAGAGATTATGTGGAAGGTATGCAAGAAAAAAATCTATTGTTTGTCAGTTAACCACAAACATAAGTAACTGGAGTTTGTTAAACACTCCTACTACTGACTGGAACAATGTTCTATGGTGTGATGAAACAAAAATTGAGCTGTTTTTTTTTTTTTTGGCAATAAACATTCAAGTGTGTTTGGTGTAAAAAGGATGCTATAATGAAAAGAAACCTATCGTAACTGTAAAATACGGTGGAGGCTCTGTGATAATGTGAGGCTGTTTTTCCTCCAAAGGCCCTTGACATCTTGTTAGGGAAATTAAAACCGGGCTGGATCTTCCAACAGGACAATGATCCAAAGTATATGTTCAAACCAACACAAAGGTGGTTATCTGACCACAGAATCAAGCTTCTGCCATGGCCATCTCAGTCTCCTGATCTGAAACCTGTGGTGTGAGCTGAAGAGGAGAGTGCACAAGAGAGGGCCTAGGACCCTGGATGATCTGGAGAGATTCTGTAAAGAGGAATGATCTCAAATGCCCTGGTTGTATTCTCCAACCTTACAAAATGTTACAGGAGAAAACTCAGTGCTGTGTTCCAATAATTGTGGCACCTTTTGTTGAAAATAATTATTTCTTGATGAGGGATTTGGTTTTTTGAATAAATGTTTTTTTTTTAGTATGAGATGAAGCTGCTTCACCAAAAGGTGAAGATTTTTTTCTAATCTTTTTTTTTTTTTCCCCCAAAAAATGTTGCAATAACTGTGGAGGGCATTTTGTAAGCTGGATATGGATTTATTCATAAATCATACATGGGGCAAATTTGATATTCATGAATATCCCGTAATTTTGGGGAAGAAAAATTAGTGTCCCATGCTCCTGTATGTATGCATTTATGCATAAGAAGCTTTAAACCATATACTTTTTTTTTTAAATCTTTATACACAATTTGCAATTACATTTACAATTTCATTTACTCATGCAAATTGAATGAAATTTTTGTGACTCCCTGTCATTTCCAATTAATGGCATTAATCTAACAAACATTAAATACTAAAGCACATTATAGTAAACACACCAACATCCATAAATGCATAAATTAAGACAGGGTTGCCACGGTCATGGAAAACCTGGAAAAGTTTTGGAATTTAGAAATAATTTTCCAGGCCCTGGAAAAGTTTTGGAAATTTATTTTTGTTTCCCGTCCACTCGCTGGCTCACCACGCTTACTCTGCTCCACCCCCCATGCTCGTTCGCTCGCTCACGGTTTTGGAAAATTTTCTTAAGGTATTGGAAAAGTCATGGAAAGTAATTCTACCAAAGTTGGGGCAACCCTGTTAAGATCAGTACTGGCAGTTGTTCACTTAAGACAGAAGAAATGCTGTATAAAAATAGGATTGTTTGGTCAAAATGACTTAGCTGATGGAAGATTGAGCACATGCCATGCTTATGAGATAATGGATATTTAGAGACTGATATAATTTGTTTTTTGGAGGATGAAGTCACAAAAATAAAATGTAATCAGTCATCAAAAATCAATTGAATTTCATATCATCCAATTATTTAAATAACCTGAACCACAGCCTACTTTTTAATTACAGTGTAAAGGCAGGCATGCTCATTTGCAAAATGCTAGAATGTACTAGGACAGAATGTCATGATTCAGGTTTCAGGTTGGCACAGCTTCCAGAGCCACCCAACCTTTAACACAATGTGACGTGGGGTAAATAGTGCTGCCAGCTTAAAGATGATTTCACAACTAAAGTGCTGTTCACCCCCTATGGCTGCGTATTGCTTTTGCGTGAGATGAATAACAGTGTTCAGGGTTGTTTTGTTTTGTTTTGGGGTTTTTTATCATGTTTTTCAAACACCTTTGAGGAGAAAATCGAAGGAAACTCATCCAAGAAAAAAAGAAAGTACAAAAGGTCCACTATGTAGGATTCTACTGGTAGAAATGGAATATAATTTTTCTAAGTATGTTCTGATTATGGTATAATTACCTGTAACTACGAATCATTGTTTTTTTTCCCCTGTAAGCTTAGAATGAGCCCTTTAGGGAGCGGGTTCTCTTCCACAGAGTGCCCAGAATAGACAAACATCTAGAGAGCACCTTCTGTGTTTCATGTTTTTACAAGTGGCAGCAGGAATCTGGAAGGAAGAACTGGAAAGATGACGAAGAAGAAATAAACAGGGTCAGTGTTTGCTGGTTCTGGCTAACAAGTTTGAGAACACTTTTTTTTGTTGTTTTTTTATTGCCATTTTTAACAGAGAGGAAAAAAAAGAAAGGAAAAAAAAAACAGACAAAACAAGACATCTCAAACCCATCCCGTGCCCAAGTCTTAGGGCTCCGTCCCACTATCCAGGCTGTCGTATCATCGCAAGCAGTCAACATGCCTCAAAGAAAAATTAAATAATAATAAGAAGAAGGAGAGACCAAAGAAGATCAAAATTATAAGACGTACATATTAAGATTATGCTATACAAGCACATATATAACCATGCACAGTCACTAAAGTATCAATCAAAGGGTACAATACTGGGGTCTAATCGTTTGACAAAGTCCAAAAATGGCTGCCAGATGTAATAAAATTTCGATTTTTTGGATTTTAGGATGTAACGGATTTTTTCTAATGTTAAGAAATACAACATGTCTCTAATCCAATGACCAAAGGTCGGCAGAGAACTTTTCTTCCATTTTAGTAGCACCCGTCGTCTTGCTATAAGAGTTGCAAATGCAGTCATATTCTGTTGAGGGAGTACGGAATCATGTGGAATCACCCCAAAGATTGCTGTTATACTTGAAGTAGCTACTGGGCTTTGAACAGTTTCTGATATACAGTAGCAGTAAATATTGACTAAATATTGGCATGACCAGTACATATGTACCAGAGTTGCTGGATATTGCTTGCATTGGTCGCATTCAGAAGAAACATTTGGTGTAAATTTAGCCAGTCTAGCTTTGGACCAGTGTAGCCGATGTACTGCTTTAAACTGAATGACTATGTGTCTTAAACAAATTGAGGAAGTATGGATTGTCTTAATTATTTTCTCCCACACATCGTCCGAAAGTTGCAAATTAAGGTCATCCTCCCATTTATCTTTCAGGGAGTTCAAATTGTGTGTATTTAGTGAAGAATAAATAGTACCAATCAGTCTTTTAGAGCGTGCATTCAGTGTTAGGATCAAATCTAAGAGGGATTTGGGAGGACGTGGAGTTGTATGTGTAAGACATGAAAAAATAAAGCTGCGGAGCTGTAGATATCTAAAAAAAAATGTGATTGTGGTATATTATATTTAAGCTGCAGCTCATCGAAAGATATTTAAAGTATTGTTAATATACAAGTCTTTTATCGTTGTGATCTCATTCCTGGACCGTACATTAAAAGCATCAGCTGTTAAAGATGGTGCAAACATTGGATTCAATATTATTGGGGCATACATTGAGAGATACTTAAGTGAAAAAAAAAATTGTCTCAATTGGGCCCAAATCTTAAGAGATTGTTTTACAATAGGGTTTGAAGTATATCTAGATATGGGTTCAGGTAGTGGGATTTTTGAACAAAGCAAGGCATGTAACGAAAGTTACATGACTGTCTTTCCAAAGTCCGCCATACTGGAGATGTATCTTCAGTACTAGAGTCCATCCAATGCAATATAGTTCTTATATTGGCCACCCAGTAATAATATTGAAATTTAGGGAGTGAAAGTCCTCCATGCTGCCGATGTCTCTGCAGAACACTTTTTTTTAAATGCAGGATCAAACTTATTACTTGGCACAGAAAAACCAAGAGAGTGTGATTGTAAGGATGCTATGGACACCTGATGGCCACCGTATTTTCTAATTTAATTTCTAAGTGGGGAGTAAGAGAGGGGCATTCGGTTCATTGTAATCAACTGAATCCTACACAACGTGATAATGAACATTCGAAACCTTCGAAAACTGGTAAGAAATATCTTGTAGTTTTTATCATTTTGATGCAAGGAGTGGACAACACCGCTGTAAGTAGGTTAGGAGAAATCAGAATGGAGACCTTCACACTCTCAGTACTGAATGTAATGGATAGTGCCGTGTACTTTATAGTGCAAATTGGATCCTGTTACTTTGGATATGTCTTTCCAGAAAATGGAATCAAATCAATTTACCTAGTGTCAGTAATAAATTAATGGGAAGAATTCCTGCTTTCTCGATTGGCCCACTTAGCTCTGACTTTTTGTTTTTGACATTACTATTTCTAAATCTCACTTTTTACCCTAAGCAGAATGTATGTGTAATAGGAGCGGCATTATTACCTAGTCCCGCATTACTTCATCCTGTAGATTGACTTTAACGAAAGTAAAAGTCAATGGTCTGTTTCATATCAACATCCGTTTATCACTGTAAATATGGGCTCAGATTGAGGCCTCAGTGTCACATCGGGGCATTACAGGAAAAAAAATTTCAG
Organism: Synodontis membranacea; assembly: GCA_025674565.1. Classification (NCBI taxonomy): domain Eukaryota; kingdom Metazoa; phylum Chordata; class Actinopteri; order Siluriformes; family Mochokidae; genus Synodontis; species Synodontis membranacea. The sequence goes on along the minus strand of JAOVYU010000036.1, from coordinate 6,959,982 downwards.
ATAGGTTTTTTTTTCCACATATTCAGTTACCAAAAGATTGAGATACATGAGAATATTATTCATGTTGGGCTGTGATGAAGGTTATTATATTAGGTTCTGTCTGCATTTACAGTTTATGCACCAAGCTTTATAAATATATAATGTTTATGGTGATGTGTCCTATGAGGTGATGCAAGGAGAAAGGTCAACTTCCTGCTTAGGGGCTTAAATTACACTAACACCTGTGTGTGAGAGAATTTCAGGTGAGGAGGGTGTGTTGAGTGTGTGGATATTTCTTCGAACATAAAGGACACTTCTCTGAACGTGACTCAGGGCTGATCAGCTTGGCGTGACCTTCTGGAATGATCCGGAATTTGCGCGTGTTTGTGTGGTATATATGCAGCATTTCTTTATTATTCCAAAGAACTCAATTTATGTTTTTGTCATGAGGGCTCCTCAGACCAGGACTAACATTACTGCATGTGCCTAACAATTATGGTAGGATTTTTAAAATAATTGCTAATTTAAACTAATAGTAAAGTATATCATACAACATCTAATTACGGTCTCCTTGGCCATTTGGCATTCTAGATATATATCAGTTATATTGGATATCAGTGTGATTGTGATTAGCTATGTCACCCAGCCTGTGACTTAGTTCCTACATCGGATCACAGCCGTGCCGATATGAAGTATAACCTTGCTCATGCAATGTCGTTCAAATAGAATTAACAGTGAGTCTCTTGGCGGAGATCAATGAGGCCTCCTCGCTCCACAGTTCAGGTTATTATGAGTGTGGAGTTTTGCAGGTTGATGTGGGATTCATCCATGTTCTTCAGTTTCCTTCCCCCTCCCAAAAAAATTCTATAGGTGGACCGGCTATATTTTTATAAATTGCCCCGAAGTGTGACTGGGGTCCCATTTCAGGGCATATTCCCAACTGGTCAAGGGTTTCCAGGACAGGCTCCAGATCCGACCATGATCCAAATAAAGAGTTTACTGAAGATGAATGAATATTAAAAGTAATAAAGTAATAATAGTATTCATTATAATTCAAAGTATTAATAATGTTAATTACTACATGAACATACTCTCAATAGTTTGTGTATATGTGTATATATTGTGTATATATTTGTGTGTGTGCGCGCGCGCGCGCGTGTGTGGGAAATCACTTCACGTATGACAAAACTTCCCTTCAGACATGTCCCTTGACTGTGAAACATGACACGTGGTGTAGGCCCTGAAATTAGAGCAGCCAATGAGCGGCCTCGACGTAATCTGAGACCGCGTGGGATGACGTCCAACAGAGCTTTGCGTAATCGGAGGCGGGTTTACGATGGCCAATCGCATGACAGGGTTTTCCCCCCTTCGTCATGGAGGGCGGGGCTATCGCTCCGCTTTAAGTATTCCGCTTCGTGTGCCGGTGTTCTCGTGCGCGGTGTTCGATTCATATTTATTAATGTCTATTTAAACGGTAATTTATTAGTTAATATTATTCTTTTATTTTTTTTTACCGAAAATGCTGTGCCTTTGTCTGTACGTGCCTGTCCCTGATTCCATCCCGACTGAATGTGAATATTTCGAGTCGAACAGTTTACCGGCTGAGCTGAAAACTCTCTTCAAGCTGAGTTTAGTTCTTCCGTCTCAGGAGTTTAACACATACCGGACCTGGAGACAGGTAAACTCATTTAAAGCTCACTTTTGTACATTTCTGTTCACATTCTCAAGTTTGTATTTCATCATTCGTTTGCTGAAGTTTTATTGTTAAAAAAAAAAAAAAAAAAAAAAGGCAGATTTTTCTTTAAAAAGAGAATAGGAACCCCCCAGAAGCCCTCCACTGTAATACTGCTTAGACTCTTCTCCATTCATTCCCATTGGAGATGATGGCATTCAGTCTAATCCAGATTACCTGTGATCAGTCATACACATAGTTCCGATCTATTCTTGCACTAAAGCAGATTACGGTGACCTCAGAATGATTTGGATCAAAACAGTATGATTAGAACAGGTTTACATTCTAAATGTGTCCTGGTCATTAGTATCATTATCACTGTCAAGTCAAGTTTATTTATCATTTGCGCAGTATGTCGAGATGTTCACGGTGAGATTTTGGGTGAATTTCTTACATGTACCAGAACGCACATGAGCAAAATTAAAATCAAATAAGTACAGTTTGGGTACGATAAGCAGTCAGTATACAGAATACAACATGTCAGTGGGGAAAGAGAATGAGGGATCATTAGTGTGAACGAGATGTGTATAATCTGACATGTAAGAGTGAATCAGAATCAGCTTTACTGGCCACGTGTACACATACAAGGAATTGGACTCCGGTTTACCATTGATCTCTACATACTTAAGACAAGGATAGACATACAGCAAACAAGACAACAAACACACAAAAAACCACAACAAAAAGCAAAAACTAGAGGGCTATAGTGATATAGAGGACTCAGTAGATATAGTTGGCAGTGAACATGTTAATGTGACACTGAATAGAAATAAATTGGTTTACAGTTTGTTTAGGAACCTGATGTGTACAAATGTAAAAAAAAAAAAAATAATTGCCAGTTTATCGTTCTTATTTCCCCTTCAGCGTCATAGGTCAATTGAGTTTGCTCAGGATGCACTTTTCATTTTTTATCGCTGCGTGTACTTTAATCTTGGTGTTACATTGACCCGCTCGTTTGCGTGTTAAGGCGTTCTCGAACTTGCACTCGATGTGTCTCGTTAACATGGCCGGGTAGCTAGTATGAGACAGTTGCTCATAAGTTGGTCTTCTTTAGCAGTTGTATTTAGATTGTCAGAGAAGCTATGATTGCCTTCTGGCATCCACATTTATGTCCGTAGTGTTTAAACTCCATTTAAACTTCCATTTTGTGTTTGAGTTCTGCATTTTAACATCAGAGGTGAAGGTAAGAGTTATCACTCAGATATACCTCCAAAGAAAAGTCTTCCGCAAATAAAATTGGCAAATGAGCCAGTGGACACACAAATCTGGAATTATTGTCAGTTGTCAGACTCTGCGAGCCCCATCCACTTCACCTCTCTTACATTAGTCGCCTTTTGGATTTTGGTCTCGTCTTGATTTTCCTGCTTGAAAGATAGCGCGCCCATGCTTTCTGTAGATCTATCACGAAGTGTGGAATCTTAAGAATTTAAAAATAGTTTTAATGGTAATGATAATTAGAAAGTTCTTAAAAACGCTGTTTCGTTTGCTGGCAGGGTAATTTTAAATGGCGAAAAACGTCGGCTGGGTAGAACCACTTCAATGTCTCTACGAAGGACATCAAACGAGCGACTTTATGAAAAATGTACCGTTATGTCATTTACTGTTTACTTCATTTTTAGTTTTACGCCAGCCCCCATTCCCTGGACTGCCCATTATTCCTCATCAAGCTATGGATTTGTATGAAGCGGTTAATAATTCCAGGAAGAGTATTTTTACTGCTAAAGTGCTTCTGGCTCTTAGGGTTGGTCAGTTCATTAATTGCACAACATTTCATAAGCCACTCAGGACACGACGTGAACACGGCTGATAGCAAAAATGTAAAAAATGCTGATATCGAAGGAATTTATCATATAACCAAAAGCTGAACAGAAAATAAAGAAGATCAAGGTTGGATATCTGAAAGAGATCTGTAAGTTCGTGGAATACCTGCGTCAGTGTTTGCGTCTTCACCTGAATGTGAGCAGCATTGGAGTACTGCCAGTTTGCTTTGAGCCTCATAAGTAATGGATTACCGATTCTTGGTAGAGGCTTTATATATCCATATTAAACAGTTGAGCATTTCATCTTTTGTCAAGCTACTTAAAAAAAAATTAAATGATTGGTTAAAATGTGTGTGTAAAAGCGTAGTGATGTTATTCGTCTGGTGGAACATGAAGTTAAAAATTAATCCTCCGTCTCCTTACCTGTTTATTCCACAAGCTCTTTAAGCTCAATGATTCAAACCGGTAACCCCTCTGAAGCACTCAGCTCCCATAAGCCTGTATCTATTCCGCTAAATGAACTTTGGATTGTGCTGGGTACAAACACTGCTAATAGCTCTGATGGTGTGCAGACCTTTCAAAGCAGCCTTGGCCAAACAAAGCCCATATGGCAGCTGCTCTCCAAAATCCATCGTCTCTTTGACTTTCAGAACCCTAGGATGTTTTCCTCACCTTTCTTCCAACTGCCTTATTTTGCCGTTCGTGTCTTTTCAGAAAATTGTGAAAGCCGGAGATAAGGACCTGGATGGCCAGCTGGACTTTGAGGAGTTTGTGCATTACCTGAGGGACCACGAGAAGAAACTACGGCTGGTCTTTAAAAGTCTGGACAAGAAGAATGATGGTAAGGGTTGAGTTTGTCATTATGTTCTGTGCTGTGGCAGATTTTGCTGCATCTGCATCATTTTTGTTTCAGAACCTTATAACCTGCCTGAGGGCAGAGGTGCTAGTTTGATCTAAAAAAAAAAAAAAAATCAAACACATGCTATGGCCATTTTCAAACTGTTGTCCGGGATGATAATTCCTTGGAGAGAAAAAAATACATCCTACTGTAAGCAGTGGCATGAATAACATTGTTTTGATTAAAAATCAAGTTTTGCATGAAATACTGGGCCCAATTTTAGATTCTCTCTCTCTCTCTCTCTCTCTCTCTCTCTCTCTCTCTCTCTCAGGTCACATCGATTCACAGGAGATCATGCAGTCACTCAGAGACCTGGGGGTCCACATCTCCGAGCAGCAGGCTGAGAAAATCCTCAAGAGGTCAGTTCACCATCTCTGCAGATGGGCAGGCTGTTTCTCAGGGTTTAAGACTAAACCACTAGTAATAGTAGTAAAGTACAGATATATGATTGGTTCATCTGATAAAATGGGCAATATGTGTACATGTTCAGGTAGAGCTGTAAGGACAGGCAGCTCGATATGTGTACATTTGAGATTTGTGCATCTCGCTTCCTTCCTTTTACCCGCTGCGTCACCGTTTCTCTCTCTGTCTCACCCCTCATACACTGTCTTTCTGCCCCTCCTCTTTTCCGTATCTTCTCAGAATTAGGAGGGGCCAAGTGTTTGCTCCTATAATGTAGTAAGTAAACTGTCCTCTCTCTGCCCTTCTCAGCCTATCTGCTTGGCTTGCCTCAGCTTTCACCTCATTTCTGCTATTCCTGTTGTTGTTGATGTTTTTTTTTGTTTTTTTTTAATTGATCAAGCTTTATTTATTTAACTGATTAGATGCTGATATGAGGATAAAGTAAGTTGATTAATGCTAAATAATCATTTTTGGAAAGTTTTTGAATGAAGTACGAGAAAATTCTCTTGCGCTGTGGAGAGGATTGGACCGAAGATTATAAAAGGGTTTTGAATTAAAACTTTCAGTGCATGTTCAGTAACTCGTTTTTCCATCCACATGGCTGTGAACAAGATTTGTTGCTATTAGGATTCAGGAAGTCTTGTTAGAAAGTCAATTGAACAGTGGGCGATGTTAGTTTTGATCTTTCTTATTTCTTTGCCCCCCCCCCCCCCCCCCCAACAGCATGGACAAGAATGGGACCATGACCATCGACTGGAACGAATGGCGGGACTACCACCTGCTACACCCTGCAGACAACATCCCCGAGATCATCCTGTACTGGAAGCATTCGACCGTAAGCTAAATTTGGACGTTTGTCTGTAAAGAACAATTGTTCTAGGTTTTTCCTCCCTCTGAAGATGGGCAGTGTGAAATATTGTTGTCAGGATTATTCCGTGCCCTGATTGTACATTTTGTACATTCAGCACTAAAGATAGCCTTTGGCCTTTGAGCTGACACCCGACCTTAATGATATGAAAATACATCTGATAGACGTTGTGCTTTCACTTAAACATAGTCTTGGACACCATGTCCTAAGTCATTCTTAGCTGCTTAGCTCGAGTTAAATTGACATACACTCAGTGTCACACAGGATCGCCATGTTTAGATTTAAACCTGTTACGCCGATCAGACCAGCGCCAATGCTTTTTGACCTCAGATGTCCAACCATCGAGCATTACATGACAAAGCATTTACTTCAACCCAGAAGTATCCATGCAACAAGAAAGTTATGCAAGCATAAAGATTCACTTGTAAACCTTGTGAATTTTAAACTTTTGATATCCCTTGTATAGTATGTTAATATAATTAATACCAGGACTTTGATGTGATAAAGGTAACTTTTTAAATGTTCTTTAGTGGTTAGTGGTTTAGAGTCAAAGACTGGTGAGTGTGCGTCAATATCCACACATGTTTGCCTCTGATAAAGCCAGCATGTCTTTATCACTTAGAAACAGACCTTACGTCCTGGTTCTCATTTGGTTGTATAAAATGTTGAAGTAAGGAATAAAACATGACGGGGTGTGCTGTTAGAGGAAAATGATGGGGTGGTGTTTCATTCCTCCTACAACATAGCAATTTGCCAATGATGACATTTTTTTAATATATTAATTAAACTTTTTTTTTTTTTTTTTTATCCAGTTCTAGTTGCATTTGAAGCTCCACAATACAAATTAGTTCAGGTGAAGTGAATAACAATGATTATCTCATCATGGCACATGTTAGAGGATGGGATATATTAGGCAGCTTGTGAACATTTTGTCCTCAAAGTTGATGTGTTAGAAGGACAAATGGGCAGGCAAGGATTTGAGCAAGTTTGAAAAGGGCCAAATTGTGATTGCTAGACGACTGGGTCAGAGCATCTATAAAACTGCAACTATTGTGGTGTGTTCCTGGTCTGCAGTGGTCAGTGTCTGTAAAAGTGGTCCAAGGAAGGAATAGTGGTCAACCAGCGACAGAGTCATGGGTGGCCAAGGCTTGTTGATGCACGTGGGGAGCAAAGGCTCGCCTGTGTGGCCTGATCCAACAGACAAGCTACTGTAGCTTAAATTGCTGAAGAAGTAAATGCTGGTTCTGATAGAACAGTGTCAAAATACACAGTGCATCGCGCATTAGGCCCCTCCTAATTCTGACAGACCAGTCAGTGTGCCCATGCTGAGCCCAGGCCACCACTGAAAGCGCCAACAAAGGTGAGCATGTGAGCATCATGTGGTAAGCACTTGAGCATCAGAACCAGACCACAGAGCAATGTAAGAAGGTGGCCTGGTCTGATGAATCACGTTTTCTTTTACATCACGTGTATGGCCGGGTGCGTGTGGGTCATTACCTGGGGAACACATGGCACCAGGATACACAGTGGGAAGAAGGCAAGCCGGCGGAGGCAGTGTGATGCTTTGGGCAATGTTCTGCTGGGAAACCTTGGGTCCTACTATCCTTTCATGGAAATGGTATTCCCTGATGGCTGTGGCCTCTTTTAGCAGGATAATGTTATGCCTAATCGGTATATGTTAAAGCAGCTGTAAGCAGTTGATCACTAAAATGGATGAACTGCTTTTACTCGACAGAATAAACACTGGCTTCTCTAAATCTGCTGGCGTGTGCTTCACCGACACCTGGCAGGGTGAGCACATCCCTGATAGCTCGTTATATCTGCGGGACTTCCATCTTCTCTGAGCGGACGGCATTGTGGAGCTCTCAGGAGGCGGAATTTGCTTTTAGATAAACAAAGTTTGGTGTACAGATGTCACAGTGTTTAACAAAATATGCATGCCTCACTCAGAGGCCTTTTTATTGACTGTAAACCATTTTATTCACCCTGGGAGATTATTCTGGTTGGTGTTTACATCCTACCTCAGGCCTGTGTTGGTAAGGCATTACAACACCTGGCTGACCAGATAACTAACATGGAGCAAAAAAGACCCAGACTTCCTACTCATTGTTCTTGGGGACTTTAACAGACCAAACTTCAGCCAAGAAAATACAAACAGCACATTAAGTGTCATACGAGGGACAAAAGCACACTGGAGCTCTATTCTAGAACATTAAAGGATACCTATTGCTCAGTCCCCTGTGCTATTTTGGGACTTTCTGAGCATTGTCTGGTTCATCTTCTCCCGACTTGCAGACAGAAAATAAAATCTGCAAAGCTGGTGGTCAAAATAACAAGGAGGTGTTTTGTGAGGAGTGTGTGTACCAACCAATATCTTCTGCATATACAACAACTGGTTTACAGATATCAACTTATCAAGGATGATGATGGGCCTGCATATAGACAAGAAGTTGAACAGCTGGCCCTTTAACAACCTGGAGATGAATATGCTCATTGCCCCCCACTGTGCCTCCCAGCACTGTGACTGCAGTCTAAACATTCAGGTTTCTGGGATCCTCCCAGGACCTGAAGCGAATGTCCAACATAGACACAATTTTCAAAGAGGATGTACTTCCTGAGCTGGTGCAGCTGTTGATACAGTTCTGCTCTGTAATAATCCAGTCTGTTCTCTGTACATCCATCACTGTCTGGTTTGGTTCAGCCACCAAACAGGACAAGAACAGACTACAACGTTACAGTCAGGACAAAAACTCATTGGTGACGATTTCTGTACTCCATTCAGGACTTATACATACCCAGAGTCAGATAATAGGCAGGTAACATCACTGTAGACCCATCATCACACCCTGAATAACAACCTGTTCCAGCTCCTCCCCTCTGGTACGCGCTACAGAGCACTGTACACAAAACTGCCAGACAGTCTTTCACACGGTGTTAGAGACAATACTTGTGCAATAAACCTGTTAAATATCCACCGCACCTATAAATTCAATCTAAGCATGCTGTATATATGCCATATATACTGTATGTTGTTTCATATGTAAATTCTCTATTTATTCCAGCATCTTTGCACTCTGCACCATTGCACAATGTAAATATGCTATACATGTTTTGTTGTTCTGTTTGCTGTATGTCTATTCTATTAAGTACATTGAGAGCAATGGAAAAACTGGAGTCTAGTTCCTTGTACGTGTACACACACTTGGCCAATATAGCTGTTTCTGATCCCTGTCAATACAACAAAAGTCATGTTACCGAGAAACTGCAAAGTGCACCAGTAATAGAGTAGACTACTAGTATAGAATACAGATTTTCCTATGTCACTAACATTTCTGCTCACCTCTCATTGCAGATATTTGACGTAGGGGAGAGTCTGATGGTGCCTGACGAGTTTACGGCCGAGGAGAAGAAGACCGGGATGTGGTGGCGGCACCTGGTGGCAGGAGGGGGAGCTGGCGCTGTGTCACGCACCTGCACAGCTCCGTTGGACAGACTCAAAGTTCTTATGCAGGTAAAGACCTTCAACAAGCTGCTGAAAGAACTACTAATCAGATTAGAGTAAATTGCGAGTACTATTTTAGACTTGTTTTACACAACAGAGTGTCAAAGTGTTTTTCTGTTGCCGAGGACATCGGAAGAAAATGTTGACACGTTGAAGAAACTTGTTTAATATGCAAATATGAAGATGCAAATGGAAATTTATTTCAATCCTACACGTGCTCCTAAAGTGGACTTGTACTTGGATTTTTCTAGATCTTTTTAAAAATAATAATAATAATAGTAATAATAATGGGTGACCGTATTCACATTTTGAGCAGTTTATACACTCAAGTTAATTCCTCTTAAAGAAATCACTCTCGAATTGGGGTTCAGGGCCCCCCAGTCTTCTATGAAGTCCAGCCTGTATGGTCTACAAATAAAATAATCTTAATAATAATACTAATGAAAAATTAAAATAAGTATTACATTGGTAATGAAATTATCAGTTATATTTACAAGTTGTTATAAATATTAGCTGGTTTGGCTGGACACACACTAATGGATTTAATCCAAACTTCAATAACTCTAAAACAAAATTTCAAGAATTCAAAATAAAAAGCTATCCAAAATATTACTATAAAATAGTACATGTAAATACTTTGCCTAATGTATCAGAAGTTGGGTTTAAATATTCTAATAGTTGTGTAATATAATGGATTCATGAAATGAATCTGTACTAATAGGGGTCTATGGATTGATTACTATATATTTTAAATAGTCAAAAAAGAACCTGTGATTGTTAAATGCCGTAAAGGAATTTAATAATAAGGTTTAGGATGACTTTGATAAGTCCTACATGGAAAACTAGGTTTTGCTTACTTACTCAACACATCGCTTATACTGTAGAATGAAATTATGGGATGTAGAGCAGACTTTGTAATGGGTATGTGGCTAAATAGGGAAAAGGTGAGCCGAAGTTCATGTGCTGTTTCTCTGTGGTTAAAGGACAGAAGGTTATAATGGTCAAAGGTTATAACGGCTGTCTCTGGTTAGTCAAACAACAATGAGTCCTTCACAAATGAATGACCATAAAAGGCATTTTGAAATTCTACTTTCAAGGCAACGCTGAACTTACAAGCAAACTGCACTGATAACTAATTTCTAAATTTGCCCCTCTCTGAAATTTCTAGGTGCACTCCTCTCGTGTGAACACTATGTGCATCGCTAGTGGTTTGTCCCAGATGGTCCGTGAAGGCGGTATAAGGTCACTGTGGCGTGGAAATGGCATCAACGTCATAAAAATCGCACCCGAATCCGCCATGAAGTTCATGGCCTATGAGCAGGTAAGGGTGTGATACTCTTCCTACTTACTTATAATCAGGTTACAGTTAAGCAGGAAGCTCTAACAGCAATGGGAATCAGTTGCAGATCATTTAGGGATTTCATATGCTGTATTTGCCCTTAATCCCTATCAGATAAAGCGGCTGATTGGCAGCAATCAGGAGACGTTGGGAATTCTGGAAAGATTTGTGGCAGGATCTCTGGCTGGTGCCATTGCGCAGAGTAGCATCTACCCAATGGAGGTGAGAAAATACTGCTAAGTGTGCTTGAATGCTATTAATTGTCCAACTGTTTGGAGAGCTACAGATGTTAGCACAAATGTGTATGGAGAAAACCATGTTCACCTGGTTTGAAATGCCAGCTGCATTACCAAAGCCACCCTAAAGCAGGCATAATTCTTCAACTTGTTTAAATCCATGACATGCAGTATTCTGTACTTGTTCTATATGTAGGGATGACTGTGCCGTTTTTGCAGAGTAAGATATTTAGTAGTATTTCATTTATAAAAAGGTCTTTCAAACTCTGTAAGTAGGAATGTGACAATAGGCTGGCATTTGTAGTATTATATGGAAAGGGAAAAAAAGAGCAAGTTCTGAAAAGGTCTAAACCAAAACCTTATATTTATTAAAGGTTCTGAAGACTCGACTAGCCCTGGGAAAGACTGGTCAGTACTCTGGCATTGTGGACTGCGCCAAACATGTATTTCAGAAAGAGGGCTTAAGAGCGTTTTACAAGGGTTACATCCCCAACGTGCTCGGCATTATTCCTTACGCTGGAATAGACCTGGCTGTCTATGAGGTAATGTTTCTTCCTGGTTCTGATTAGATATAAAATGAACTTCAAGCTATCTTAAAGCTATCATACCTCCTAATCTCTGTCTTTATGCCTCCACCTTTATCCATGTCATTTACAGGAACACTCCAGCATTCTTCAACCTAATCTCTATCTTCCATATTTGTAGTGTAGGTTTGCAGTGTTGAAAAATGCTGAAGTATTTCTTTAAATACTTGACGTGAATTAAGGCAAAGGATTACAATGTGTGTTATGGAACTGTTCGATTAAAAAAGAAATACTGAGCACTAAACTTAAAATATATAAAAGTGTAGCGGTTTCTACTTCTTTGTCTTTCTTCCAAACGTATATGTTTCTCTTTATTTCTCTCTTTCACACAGACTCTGAAGAACTCGTGGCTACAGACGTATGCCACAGACAGTGCAGATCCTGGTGTGTTTGTCCTGCTAGCCTGCGGCACCATGTCCAGCACTTGCGGCCAGTTAGCCAGTTACCCGTTAGCCCTGGTTAGAACGCGCATGCAGGCTCAAGGTGAGATTCTTGAATTGGATCGGAGGAGTACCGGTACACAAAAGTGAAGAAATCACGAGTAGAAATTTTCACCACCTAAATTCCACTTAATGGTTCCCGTAGCAGTTTATTCACCACTACACAGCATCCACAAGCGCAGAGATCATTATCATACCAGAAAAACACTGAACAAAATTACTTATTCTTCACAGTAGAGAAACTTCTGATTAAACTAAATTACAGGAGGCTTTCCTACTACCTTTCACTGATGTGTGTCTCTCTCTCTCTCTCTCTCTCTCTCTCTCTCTCTGTCTCTGTTTAGCAGCCACATTGGATGGAGGGCCTCAGATGACCATGTGCAGCCTGTTCAGACACATTGTGCGGACAGAAGGAGCGATGGGGCTCTACCGAGGCCTGGCACCCAATTTCATGAAGGTCATCCCTGCAGTCAGCATCAGCTACGTGGTGTACGAGAATCTCAAAGCCACACTGGGCGTCCAGTCCCGGTGAGAGACTAGCGTTGAGGAGAGAAAGGGACAGGCAATCTTGGGTGGTGAGACCTGAGGTTTAAGTTGATGTTCTCATTCTGTGAATGCCAGAGGGGCCAACGAGGATAGGAACGAAGAGCGCTAAGAGGAACACTAAGAACCTAAACCAGAAGGTGGACATGGGTTATTACACCTAGGATCCCTACATCTACTCTTCCTAGAAATCCCAAACTGTAGTAACCTGTCACTAGGGACCAAGAACCACGATACTACTGTCTGTGGCGTCTTAAGGAGATTAAGGGAGTCTTTAGCTGCTCATGTGCGCTCTTTTGATCCAGTAGGTGGCAGCGTTGAATAGCCAAGGGCTTGAGACCAGCACACTGAATCCTACCCTCCATTTCATATATTTAAGCACTACGTATCTCATCATTGTCTTACTTTATTTATTAAGGTAGTTTAGGTGTTCTCCCATTCAGAACCGCCAGTTTCCTTCAAAAACAAATGGCAGTCAATGTAGCTGATGTGTAAAGATGAAAAGACTTTCATTTGAATTTGAAGAATTTTTATTCCGAAACCCATGATGTCTTTTTTTTTTTTTTTTTTTTTTTCATGTATTAGATATACAAGCTGTAAACATCTATTTATTTAATTTTAAGAAAGACATTACAAAGAACACATAAGCAGCAGATTTAATACTTAACCTTGGTTGGTATTAAGTCAGTATAAAGTCTTTGTTCTGTGTTTGTATTCCTTATCACACACCTGGTAATTGACTTATCAGCTGCTCATCACGTTCATCAATCTGGGTGAAGAACTGGTTTAGGTTAAGAAAAGTCTCAGTATTGTTTTAATGCATTTCTTGTGTAAGGGGTGGAATGTAATTTAAAAAAAAACAATTCATGTGATGGGAATCGCCTCACTTCAATTTCAAATCAATTAATTTAGAATCTGTTTTTGCACCTTGCTGTTTTGCACCTAATGTGAAGCCTTGTCTTTACATTTCATTATCACGCAGTGTTAGTGCGCAAGAATGTCTTGTGTTCTTATTGTGTTTTGTTAACAGAAATGACATCAATTAGGGGAAAAAAACCTCAGGAACTCTAGGGTGAACTATGGGATGCACACTTGAATCTTTAGAATGAATGATGCTAGAATGAGAAGACAATTGTTTTATTTTATTTTTTATCCTGTATTCAGGTTGAAGCTGAAAGAAGTGTAAGTGCATAGTAGAAAATGCACTAATCAAATGTTAGAAAAGGTTGCGGCCCTCCATGATGTGTGTTAGACAACACTGCTTTAGTGACATAGTGACTCCAGAAAAATCAGAGAAGTGAAGGGAAAAAAAATCATCCTTTAAAAAAAATGCTTATATACTAATATGCATATTTGTGTGCTTTGGATTATACTCCTGTGCATGGATGATGAGTTTAATGTCAATTGAATAGAGGAAGGCAGTTAATATAGTGACGTTAAGGAGAACTTTTGTGTATTTTCAGTATAACGTCAGCTGAATTTAAATTCCTATTGGCGTGCAGGTTTAGTGTCTGCTACTGCCTTGTGTCAAACACCATGCCAGATTCAGTCGAACATTTCTAACATTAGACCAATCAGTTTCTGTCTTAACTTGTTAAAATTGCACAGTAAAACTAGTTGCAGTTTCACAAAAAAATAGATTTGGATTTTGCATCCGTCATTGTAAATGGATTAAACTGTGAGTGGTATTTTTTCCCCCTTTAACTTCTTCCAGTTGTTTTTATGCATGTATGTGTGGTGTAGAAATGTGTTCAACTGATAAAGCAGAATACTGAACAGGGCTTTACTTACAGCTTTGCCTCATAGTGGATGCCTCTGCTTCTGTTGTATTTTGCACTTTTCCCTCCCTCGAGGTAACATATATATGTTAGAAATGATTGCTTGATTGACAGATCCAGAGTCATTAAACGGTATCAGGTTGATGGTGAACTTCAATCTGATTTCCTGGTACTGTAATGTAATGTACAAGAAGTCGTACCATCAACACACTGCCTGATGCGTATGCTATGTAGAGCCTTACTTTCAGCAGCCACCGTGTGGTAGCCTTTATTATATGTACTGCTTTTGCAAAACTGGAAAATATGCGAGAATGCTGCTTTAAACTCTGGGGGTCTGAGGATGCATTTAGACAATAAGTGTGTTTGTTTTATTGCTGTGGAACGCAGTGAACCACTGGTATATGACTGGTCCTGGGTGAAATTAAATGATTGGGCTAGATGAGTTTGCTGTTTACATGTCAAGAAAAACATCAGATGTGTATCTTTACATTTGGATGTCTAATCTTGTAATCAGAAATTCACAGAAACGCAATTCTACTGCAAGACTGTATGTTAATATCTGGACCCCAAAGGGTAAAATGACCCAGAGCTGAGATGAATAATCAGTGAAAATGTTTACTTGAGTCTGTGTTGTCTTTGAAAAAATGCCCATAGTGAATTCATGTAGAATAAATATATTTATGTTTTTATGACTGCAAAGTTGAATAAAAATATATTATTTCAATCCAATGATTGTTGTTTGTTGCTTAAATATCAGACGAATGAGCAATGTGCAAAAATGGACCCGCACCCTCCTACCTCAAAGCACTTATCACACCCCGCACTGCTCCACGCTCCACCCGATCCTCCAGCACTGCTTGACTGGTCCCTCCATCTCTCAAGGGACAAGGAAGACAAACTAAACTCTTTTCCGTTTTGCCACCTAGGTGGTGGAATGAACTTCCCCTAGATGGCCGAAAAGCTGAGTCACTGGCTGTCTTCAAACGGAGACTGAAGACCTACCTCTTTCGGAAATGCTTAGATTAGCACTTATTCGTATGATATAAATTATGTTTTAAAAATCCTGTTTATATGCTTTATCTTAAAATAGAGTCTCTTAACAGATGGTATCCTTTACTCGGGTTCTGGTGACTGTGGAGGCCACTGGAGTACAGTGAATTCGTTGTCTTGGCCGAGAAACCATTTTGAGATGATCTGAGCTTTGTGACATGGTGCATTATCCTGCTGGAAGTAGCCATCAGAAGACAGGTACAGCGTGGTCATAAAGGGATGGACATGGTCAGCAACAATACTCAGGTAGGCTGTGGCATTTAAATGATGTTCAATTGGAATTAAGGGGCTCAAAGGGCAGGATGGATCCATGCTTTCATGTTTACGCCAAATTCTGTTTGCTCACAAATTCTGACCCTGCCATCTGAATGTCACAGCTGAAATCAAGACTCATCAGACCAGGCAACATTTTTCCAATCTTTTATTGTCCAATTTTGGTGAGCCTGTGCTAATTGTTACCTCAGTTTTCCGTTCTTAGCTAACAGGAGTGGCACCCGGTGTTGTCTTCTGCTGCTGTAGCCCATCTGCTTCAAGTTTCAACATGTTGTGCGTTCGGAGATGGTATTCTGCATACCTTGGTTGTAGCGAGTGGTTATTGGAGCTACTGTTGCTTTCCTATCTTCACGAACCAGTCTGCTCATTCTCCTCTGACATCAACAAGGCGTTTTCGTCCACACAACCCCCACTCACTGGATATTTTCCTTTCGGACCATTCGCTATAAACCCTACAGGTAGTTAGATATCCCAGTAGATCAGCAGTTTCTGAAACACTCGGACCAGCCCTTCTGGCACCACCAACCACGACACGTTCACTTAAATCCCCTTTCTTCCCCATTTTGATGCACGCTTTGAACTTCAGCAACTTGTCTAGATGCCTAAATATACTGGGTTGCTACCATGTGATTGGCTGATTAGAGATTTATGTTAACAAGCAACTGAACAGTTGTATCTAATAAAATGGCCGGTGAGTGTATATGCTGTATATACTGTATTTTGTTGCATATGTAAATTCTCTCTTCTCTTATCAGCATCTTTGCACTCTGCACCATTGCGCTACAATCCTCATGTATAAATGCCTTGAAAAAGTATTCATATCCCTTGAACTTTTACACATTTTGACACCTTACAACCAAAAACTTAGATGTTTTTTTTATTGAGATTTTCTGTGATAGACCAACACATAATTGGTCGCACATAATTGTGAAGTGGTACGAAAATGATACATGGTTTTCAAAATTTTAAGCAAACAAAAATCTGAAAAGTGTGGCGTGCATTTGTATTCAGCCCCCCTGCGTCAATACTTTGTAGAGCCACCTGTCGCTGCAATTTCAGCTGCAAGTCT